>JAXRKP010000075.1:275000-315000 GCA_037039925.1 Doris montereyensis | reverse complement strand
CCTGAATTTTCATGGCGTACAATGGCATAGTGTAGTAGTTTGCCAATGCTTTCCACACCGCCTTTTACTTTCGCTGAGTCCAAACAGACCTAGCTACTCATTTGGCTGTGATATTGACAGGTGGACCAGAAAAATTCCCAAAGGCATCAATTTTAATTTTTCCACCTAGGTTTTTGTACTTTCTTTTGTGCGTCTCCCTTAATAAGACACCAAACCCTGTTCAAGTATGAAGTATGGATTTAAAAGTTGAAATAAAACAAAAACAATTTTGAAAATGTCAAACACGCTCATACCTCAAACCATCCTCAGTCAGATAATGAAGTAAAAAGTGTTTCACAACTGGCACGTATCTCCAACCGTCAAACAGAGCAAATGCCTGCCAGGGTTGAAGGAGACAAAAGACATGAATGCGAGAACAAAATTGAGAAAAGATTTCATACTCATCAACAACTGCAATTGGAGATTGGTAAGGAAATCAGAAATCTAGTCACAAAGTTATGACAATGGGAGGAAATGCAGAGAGACAGAATCCTAAATTTGCCGAAGCTAATTATTCCACGTGTAAACTGTTTGCTGAAATTCATCACTAAGACTTATTAGTCTTAAGTGGGACATTTCATCTTTTTGAAAACCTACCATATCAGAAATTGGGTTTACATCTTTAGGCCTATATTTAAAGCTGATTTTCTCTCTTTGGGCTCAATAAAGTCAGGAACTACAGCACCTAGAATCACTATATTTCGAAAGCAGATTTTATCTTATCAACCCCTTCGCTGCCTTGGCCCACAAATTCTACGGGCTTATAGGTTTAATGATTCATCTAAGGTACATAACTGCATTAAAACAATTTACATAAAAACACTTGTATATCGTTTGAATATTCTTTAGGATGAAGCCGTCAGTTTCTATGTTATTTCCATTGACAGCGAAGGGGGTAACTTTTGGATCAAGACAATATTTGAATTCATTGAAATAAAGATTGTTTACCTGCGATATTGAGGAAACTTTTTATTGATATTTATTTATTGATTCCCAGTCAGTACAATAATGAGCCGGCGTAGCCTCAATATCGACCACTGTCTTGATCTAATAAACATTCTTGATGTCACCCGTTACACGGTACAGCGGTTTCTGAGTTTACCGCTGTCAAAGTTTAAGTGACCCAAGCCTTATAATAAATATACATCATAATCCATCATTGTCTCCAGGCACTCTTGTTACGACTCGAAAGGCCTTTGCAAAGTAAGAACAGATGTAGAAATGTGAAGCCACTGACCTTTAGGTACACCGGTTCTTTGCGTAAAATGACCATCTCAACCTCGGTAAAGAAACCCAACTTTTTGTTGATGATTTCCTCCCAGCTCCAACGTATGCGGTCGTTTCCCAAGAAAACCCCAAGCACTGGAACCTTGTTTCCGGCAACTAGTTCGTACACATGTTTCTGGACTGGTAGGTGTAAAGACAGTAAAAAGAACCTCCTAGAATTGAATGTATTATTAAGTCAGAACATTGAACAAATTGTGTAGCAAAAAGCAACAAAAAAAGAGGAGGAATTAACATTCAGAAAACAGGTAATATAGTTCTTTCTAGACCATTAAGAGTGACAGAGCCTGAGTTTATCCTAGTTTCTGTAGTTTGGAGAGGAACAGCAGATGATTAAAAATTGCCTCTTGGACAGCACACTTGTCTGTCGTAGGTTTTACACCCTAGGTGATGCTGGTACTCAGTTTCACCTGTTGTTAAGGGGGTGGGGGGGAGTGATTTTTCTTTGTGCTTTTGAGTTTGGGTATTTGTTTTTAGTATGTTCATGAGTAACTGTCAAAATACAGTCATCTTATATCATTGAAAAGTTTGTAGCGTCTTTAGTTGCCATAGAAACGGCCGCCATCTTGGATTTTGACCCAATTTTCAAAATCTATCTCCTCTATCATTAATGAATAAAATCACTCAAAACCTGTTCAGATCATCTTTTCCATTCAATATCTAAACAGTGACGTTGGGTTTTTATGATATTTTTGATAGTTTTTTTTAATAGATTTAAAAAATAATATATCGTGAATATACAAAAAACGGCATTTTTATTACCAAAAACAAATTTCCCAAAAAGTTAACAAGATATCAAAAAATCTGAAGTCATTCTATTAACATTAACAAGAGGAACCTGTGTGCCGAATATAATCCTGTGTGCCGAATATAATACAAATCATTCGGTAAAAGGCGGAGGAGATAAAATTTTAGTGTGAAAAAACTACATTTCGAGAAAAATGCAAGTAAAGAAATCAAAAGAAAAAAATGCAAAACAAACGCTTCAGGCCGGTTTCCTTGTTGTTACAGCCCCCTTACTCTTTGACAGTCTCTGGCATTGTTACTAATGTAAAGAGGATTATAAATCTAAGTTTAGATGTGCGCTGTTGTCAAAATGGCCAGTTTTTTCTTCCCTTTATTCCTATGCTTGTGCACTGACGCGCAATGCCTCTTACGTCACACAGCGATGGGCTGAATCGACCAGCGGTGTCAGCAAAGCCAGGCGACCTTGGTGTTGCCATATTTGGTGATTAACCGCCAATAGACGGGTTTTTACTGCCATCTTCTCAGTCAGTGTTAGGGTGATTTAGGTCAAAATTTTGACCGTTTTTACCTACCCTCGCCTACAAAATATTTTGTACAAAAAAATGTACGTCATATGGACCTTTTTCTCCTATAAACTTGTAGATAAATGATCGTTCAATCCGAATATGCAAGGAACAGACAATCAACCTTTTGGTCACAAACTCGCCAGTCCAGGTGGCGCCCCCCCCCCCCCCCCCCCCCCCCCACCCCCTTAAGTGTCTTTCCCAAAAAACACGAAGCATTGTCAGGATTCAAACCCAGGATTTCTAGATTCAAAGACAGACATCCAGTCAGAAACTAATTTCAGTATATTCAGTTTTCTCCTTACAAGCGCTGTGTCATGTGGCATTGTGAGCCAAAAACGAGTGTATGTGTGTTTATGTGTGTATGTTTGGGTGCGTGTGTGCATGTGTTTGTGTGAGTATGTTTGTATGTGTGTTTGTGTGTATAAGTGTGTATGTTTGTGTGTGTGGTGTATGTCTGGTTGTGTGAGTGTATTCATGTGTGTATGTCATTGTGTGTGTTTGTGTGTGCGGGTTTGTATGATAGTGTTTGTGTGTGAGTGTATGTTTTAGTGTGGCCTCTAGGGAGCTAGATGACTTTCCTCCAGCCGGGGTTGTGACGAAATTAAATATAAAACGACCAACTCTTTTTCTCCTTGAGCCATCCATTCAACACTAAAGTGTTCAAACTAATGTCTCATCTTATTGGACCCACATTCCTTGCGTCAGAAGGAAGATTTGACGTCAAATGTAAATCTTCCGCAAACTTACTCATGACGGCCAACAGTTGAGCGGCGTCCGTTTCACATCCGACAGGTCCCTGAATGTAGTAATGCTCGTGCAAGTCTATCTGGCACAAGTATGGACGCATCTTGCCGTACAGGGTGGCTGGGCCAGTCAGTCCGAGGCAAATACCAATCTGACGAATAACAATAAAAAAATTTTGAAGGGCATCAAAGCAAAGTGTGTTCTGAATGCTTTTATGTGCTTTCTACGAAAAAAACCCAACTTTCATGAAATGATTGATTTTTTTATAATGTGTTTCTTATGGGGAAAAAACTATGCCCAAAATAATTTATATTTTATGTGCTTTCTATGGGGATAAAAAACTTTCATGCAATGATTGATATTTTTATGTGATTTCTATGGGAAAAGAAGCCTTTCATGAAATAATTGGCATAAGCAGATTTAAGAAAAAGAAAAACAAAAGGAAAATGAAAGCACTAAAAAAAAACTAAATGCAACGCATTATTAGAATTATGATGATCCCCTGGACTAGCGAGTTTGGGACAAAAATGTTGATTTTCTGTTCTTTCCATATTTGGGGAGAACAATCATTTATCTACAAATTGCCCATATGACGTATAATTTTTTTGTTACAAAGTATTTTGTAGGCTAGGGTGGTAAAAATATTTTGTTTTTGGGATGTTTTGAATGAGAAGATGGCACTGAAAATCTGTGTAATGTGGCAGCTAATCGCCAAATCTTGCAAAATGTTATTCAGCTAGCTATCAACAAGCCACTCGCCAATTTGGTCGAGTGCTGAGTACGTAACAGGAGGAAGGCAAGCGTTGCCGGTTGGTATATTTGTAAACACACGCACAAGTACAGGAATAGAGAAATAAAACAAATTTTTTTGAAAATTGGATCAAAATTCGAGGCGTTTCCATGGCAACCAATGATGCTACAAAATTTTCAATGATATAGGATGACTATATTTTGACAGTTACTCATATATACACATATATATATATATATATATATATAAAATATATATTATATATATATATATATATATACTAAAAATGAAACACCCAAATTCAAAGCAAAAGAAATCCCTTCAGAATTCTCTTTCCCAAGGGACACAACTTTGACCAAATACCTCATGATCCCTAGACCGGCAATTTAACCACTAGGCCACAGACGTCACAACATATCTTTGATGTGCTCCCTGATTTGGCTGTCCTTACCTATAAATGATATTGTTGGCATTTAAAAACTCCTTTTAAGCTTTTACCTGAGTAATCTTTACCCATTACTATAAAACAAAGTAAAAGTAAAGTAAAGATTCCATACGCTTTTTTGAGCGTAGGGTAATTTGGGGGTAGAGCTCAGATTTTTCTAGGTAAACGCCTTTATGTGCTGTCCACACTGACTTTATGTTCATCACGTTTGAATAGATCTAGCTACCCGTTTCGTTGCTAGATTCGCAAGAGAGCCATGAAACTTCTGTCTGGACTGGGAATCAAACCTAGGTCTTCTGAGTCATAATCAGACACTCTACAGAAGTGCCTTTGAAAGACATAAACTTGACAAGCACAATATTCTATAAATCATATCAAAGCCAGCAGTTCTTGTCACTCACTCTGTATGGACCTTTGCGATGGATATACGCCTTGTTTAGCATGTAGTCCTGTACACATTGCCATATGGGAACAAAGGCACCTGGGTCCAACACGGACACAGCAGTAATTGGACCTGATAGGAATCAGAAATAACATAAACATGATATTTTTGGTTTCATATTTAGTATATCCATTTTTCATGCAATTTCTCTATTAGCATTAGTAGTTTGGAAATTTTCTCTTTCCATAAAATCTGTGCAGGAAATAACAGTAATCTGAGTGAGATAAGTTTGGTGAATTACTTACATTGTAATTCATTGAAATAAATGTAACAACGGTGGTCTGTAATGATGTGAAATGCTTACATTGTAATTCATTGAGTCAAATATAGCAATATTGGTCTGTAATGATGTGTACATTGTAATTCATTGAGTCAAATGTAATTGGTCTGCAATGATGTGAATTAACTACATTGTAATTCATTGAGTCAAATGTAGCAACAGTGGTCTGCAATGATGTGAATTGCTTACATTGTAATTCATTGATGTGAATTGATGTAAATTGCTTACATTGTAATTCATTGAAACAAATGTAGCAACAGGCCTGTAAGGATGTCTTACATTGCAATGATGGTCTAATTGCTTCCATTGTAATTCATTGAAACAAATGGTAACAACAGAAACTAATGTAGCATCAGTGGTCTAATGATGTGAATTGTTTACATTGTAATTCATTGAAACTAATGTAGCATCAGTGGTCTAATGATGTGAATTGATTGTAATTCATTAGAAACAAATGTAGCGTAAATGATATCATTGCTTAATTGTAATTCATTGAAACAAATGTAGCATCAGTGGCCTGTAAGGATATGAATTGCTTACATTGTAATTCATTGAAACTAATGTAGCATCAGTGGTCTAATGATGTGAATTGTAATTCATTGACATTGATAATTCATTGAAACTAATGTAGCATCAGTGGTCTAATGATGTGAATTGTTTACATTGTAATTCATTGAAACTAATGTAGCATCAGTGGTCTAATGATATTGTAATTCATTGAAACAAATGTAGCAACAGCGGTCTGTAATGATGTAAATTGCTTACATTGTAATTCATTGAAACAAATGTAACAACAGTGGTGTAATGGATGTGAATTGCTTACATTGTAATTCATTGAAATAAATGAGCATCAGTGGTGAATTGCTTACATTGTAATTCATTGAAACTAATGTAGCAACAGTGGTCTGTAATGATGTGAATTGCTTACAATGTAATTCATTGAGTCAAATGTAGTAACAGTGGTCTGTAATGATGTGAATTGCTTACATTGTAATTCATTGAAACTAATGTAGCATCAGTGGTCTAATGATGTGAATTGCTTAATGATTCATTGAAACATCAGTTCTAATTGTGAATTGCTTACATTGTAATTCATTGAAGTAAATTCAATAGTGGTCTGTAAACGTTGTGCAATTCATTGACATAAGCATCAGCAACAATGTTAATGATAAACTTATGAATTGTGCAGAGTTTTTCCTAACACTTAGCTACAGAAAAAGATATTGAAATAGACAAATAAATTGACATTCAGCGAGGGGTGGATGAAGATAAATAGACAAATAGCTAGAAACAATATGCATGACCAGATATAGCAATGATATGAATTGCCTACACCTGTAATTCATATGGAATTAATTTACCATCCTGGTCAAATGATATGAATTGTTTAAATTGTAATTCATATCCTAATAATAGCATTGGTTTGAAGAGGTGCCTGTGTGGAAGGACACTTGACATTATATTTTCCCACTCAGCAAATGCAAATGGTACAGAGTACATGTCAAATTGCTTAATCCAGATTGAAAAACATGCAAAAAATCAGTGGTCAAATGATGGGAATTGATTAACCATTGTAATTCATTGAAACTAATTAGCATCAGTGGTTTGATGTGAATTGCTTACATTGTAATTCATTGAGTAAATGCTGGTTTGTAACAGTGGTCTGTTAATGATGGGTCGAGAATTGGTTTACATTGTAATTCATTGAAACTAATGTAGCATCAGTGGTCTAATGAAATGAATTGAATAATTGAAATTTGGTAAAACAGAATATAAACATCAGTGGATCTACTGTACTGAGTATAACCAGTGAATTATGGGGACATTGTAATTCATTGACAGGCTCAATTCTGTAGTAACAGTGGTCTGTAATGATGTTAATACTGCTTATTGCCAAAATTCATTGACATAAATAAATAGCAACAATGATAAGCTGTGACTTATGATCGGCCTGAAAGGTTTCTAACATTGGTTACAGAAAAAGATATTGAGAGATCATCAATTTCTTTTGACATTCAGCTTCTTTGGGTTCTATAAATAGACAAATAGCTAGAGCAAATGCATGACGAATATAGCAATGAAAACAATCTTGTTCACCTAACTAAAGATTTATACCGGAATTAGTTTACCTTTCTGAGCAAAAGAAGAAAGAAAGAAAAAAGTCCTTTGGGGTTTCTATCCCAAAATGCTTGGTTTGACGTGGTGCCTCTGTGGAAGGACACTTCAACATTATATTTTCCCACTCAGCTTAAATGCAAATGAGTACAGAGTACAGTCAAACTCCACTTAATCCAGATTGTGCAGAAACAGGCAAAAAATTTGGATCAACCGGGAATTTAGATTAACCAAAAATGTCTTATTTTGATCTAGTTACAGGTGTGGGTTTTTTAACCCCTTGTAAGGCTATGACCGGTAAATGCTGGAATGTTACAGCACTCTGTTTTTGAATTAAAATGGTCGAGATTTGGTTTAACTGGTTCACATACAAAGAAAGAATTCTATATTTCTAAACAAATATGGAATAACCAGAAATTTGGTAAAACAGAATATAAATAAGCGGATCTGACTGTACCAGTATCAGATGGGGAGTATAACCCGTGACAGGCTAGCGTCCTGTCCAGGAGGTGATGTAGTACAACTATTCCCAGTTCCACTTCACGCTATAGAAACCTAGATAAGTTGTGACTCTACGGCCAGCAATGGCCTTGAAGGGATTTAACATCGAAACAAGAGTTCTATAAACTTTCATCAATTTCAATGTTAGTACTTCTTTGGATTCTATCAAATGCAACTGTAAGAATAAATTTCTTGTTTGATACATAAAAGAAATCTGTTCATTTAACTTAGCTCAGACCGGTTTAGTTTACCTTTTTCTTAAAAAAAAAAAGACAAAAGTAAAGGTCCTTTGAAAATAGCGGACAGCAAATATATGAAAACATGTACCACAAAGAGATCATACCAAGTTCAAAATGAAAATTCTGAAAAAATTCAATGCTAAACATTGTTCTTGATAAAGAACCGACATCGCCCCACCCCATCCGTGTTTTGAAAAATGCCTGTACGAGAGAAGAGTATGAAACACCAAAGGAAGCACAGTGGAGTAAAGTCAAAAGTGATAAACCAGACAATAATGAGACTACTGTACCAAAGAAGACAAAAACAGATGTGACGTTATACCCAAAATGTCATGTGTGTTATGTCTTTTTTATGAAGAGAAATGTCACTACCACTATGCCTGTAAGGCACAGCTGGGAATTTGATAAATATAGTAAGTCTGCGTCTAGTGTCACTTTGAGCCATCTTGGTGAGGATACGACCAACGTTGTCGCCTCAGGCTCATAGCACAGATCCATTCTGTAAGGCGATAAAAAAGAATCAAAATGTAATGAGTTATTACTAGTGTTAGTGCCAAAATATCGTTCTATCAACCAAAGCATAAATATCATAAGAAGGATATACCTCTCCAGAGTTGCTTAAAAAAATGAATAAACGAAATAAGTTGGTCATACAATGGAAACTCAGACAATTTAATGAAAACCAGCTGGTCATATCATATATATATATAGCAAAAGTTAAAGACAATAGATGGACAAAAAGATATACAAAATGGCAGCCAAGAAATGGAAACAGAAACCCAGGAAGAAAACTATTTTCAGTAATTCTCAGTAATGCCTGTAGAGTAGCTCAGTTAGTAGAGTGTCTACCACTGCCTGTAAGGCGCCAGTAGCTCAGTTAGTAGAGTGTCTGACTACTACTATGCCTGTAAGGCGCCAGTAGCTCAGTTAATAGAGTGTCTGACTACTACTATGCCTGTAAGGTGCCAGTAGTGTCTGACTACTACTATGCCTGTAAGACGCCAGTAGCTCACTTAGTAGAGTGTCGACTACTACTATGCCTAAGCTAGCTCACTTAGTAGAGTGTCTGACTGCCACTCAGCATACCCTGCCAGTTCGATTTCAAGTCAGGGCAAATTTTTCTGATATCCCCCTGTCGACACAGCAGTGAATTTGGTAGCAAGATCTATTCAGACTTGGCAAAAATGAATGAGGCATGGAAAAGCAATGGCTAACTACCACATTATGCCGCATGCCTAGATAAATCAGGGCTTTACTCCTGATTCCCCTCAACTTTGAGTATGGAATTTACTTTACTTTACTTTACTAATGCCTGTAAAACTGACAATTACGAATTCGTTGAAACAGAGCAGGTAGACAGATAAAACAAAACTCTAATATACAGTTCATATATTGTGCTGTTGGTGTCCTCCTGGTCAAGCTGCTGGACCCTGGAATGGAAAGTCCTGGGTTTGAATCCTGGCAATGCTAGGTCCAACGTTGTGTTCCTAGTATAGACACTTAACATGCAAAACGTGCAAGTTCCACATTTGATCCAGTTGCAAAGTCAGTGTCTTTCCCAAGTCACACAATGTTAGGTGTCAAGCATTACCAGGATTCGAACACAGGAAGTTATGATCCCCCCACCAAAGCTCAACAGCCTAACCATGCGATTAGAAACACCAACTGTCTAACAAAAGTAGTCTCCTAAATAACGTGTGACTTTCACGAGTCAAACAAAAGAACGCACTTCATGGCACAGGCGCGACACTTGTTGATGAGGCTAGGATACGGGTTGATAGGAGGGTCAGGTCTCCCTTCAAAGCATTCTTCTAGAAACATCTCCCACGTTTCCTCCAGGTGAGTGTCAACAATGTACTGACGGAGATAAATGTAACGTGCATCAATGGTTGAATTATCAAAAATATTTAATTAAAAAAAAAAAAAAAATATCATGAGAACAAAATGTGCATAAGAGTGCTAAAAGAAATGAAGCAAAACAGCAGCACTGAAAACACTGTTTGTTTTGGCCTTGTGACACAATTTGTGAGTTTGTGAGTTTGTAATCATGATGACGCTGGTCTAAAACCCAGGCTGGCCAAAGTTTTTCTCATGATATTGCACTTTTCTGAAAAGTACTTCTCCACTTTCCTCACTTTATTCAGGTGTAATTGAGTGCTCAGCTATAGTCAGGAAGGAACTTGTCAGAGTGCTAGTATGAAGCACCTAATAGGTACTTTATTCTCCCCAGGGAGTTAAGAAAGACCTTGAAAGAAATGGCCTGCTGGTGTGTATGTGATGTACGGAGAATGAACCTCCACACTCATGCAGTAATATGGGCAATGCCTTTATCTTTATCTTATTGTACAAGCAGATACATTTTTTGAATGATAAAAGGGCTGTAGTACAAATTGAGATAAAATATGAACCTGTGTTGCAAAATAAGATTTTTTTTGTGTAAATTTACGGCCATATCAAATCAAAATCAGTTTAAGTAATAACGTGGCATTGGCAGCTGAGCAGTTAGGCTGCCGGACTGGGGATCATGAGGTCTTGAGTTCAAATCCTAGCAATGCGAGGTCTGATGTTGTGTTCCTTGGGAAAGAAACTTAACACGCATTTTCCTCACTCTACCTAGGTGCAAATGGGTACAAGCACTAGCTTGGGAGTAAAACATGCGTCAGACTAGCGTCCTGGCCAGGAGGTGATTATTGTCACCTGTTCCGTTTCATTCTATAGAAACCGGGATAAGCTCCAGCTCAATAGGTCTTAAGGGCCTTGAAGGAAAAATTACTTTTATTCAAGTAATACCAAATGTTTTGTGTGTCTGTTGTAGTACACAAATTTTTTAAAGTGTTCTCACCCTCAACAACACGGCTTCCTTGGCGATAGCTTGGGGATGGCCACCTTGCTTCATGCAGTCGGCTACAACGATAACTTTGGTACATTTTCACATCGTTTTTGTTTTGTTTTTTAGGAAGGGATGAAAGAAGAAAAGAACAGAGACTATAGTAAGCATTGCAGGAAAACCATGTCGTAATAAAAAATAAATAAAATGGTAGAGTATTTGCTATGGATGAATGGGCCATGAGTGTAGGGGTAAAAAAAGGGGATGGAGGGGATGGGGGGGCATGAGTGTAGGGTAAAAAAAGGGGATGGAGGGGATGGGGGGGGGGGGGGGACAGTGATAACATCCATAAAGCATTGATTGCAAAAAAAAAAACCAACAAACTATTAAACAAAATCAAAACAAAAATGAAAGACAAATTAAAATAATTAAACTTTTAATGGAAAAATAATCAACGAAACAGGCCTGTAATAAATTGTTCTGGCATCCGGCATCTAGACCTGGAAACTGCTCGAGCCATTACTTGATACCAATGAATACAAGGCTTTGAGGAATAGCATTCGAATCTGACAGCAGTCTCGAGACTAGAGGTAATGAATACTAAATCCTGTCTTGATACCAGCCTACGCTGTAAAAAATGTAACTTCTTTTGCTTTGATGAGACCAGACTGAGAGTGATGCACAGTAACAATGTAGTGCTAGCAGTGAAACACATCAGCTGACATGCCCACCAGGATAGGTGGGGGTACGGATGAGGGGGGGGGGGCAATAATGCACAATAACACATTACATGTAGTTTGGGCTGTTCAAAAGTCGACTGATGCCTCAGTAATAAAAAAAAAGATTGAATTCTTCTTTTGTTGTTGACATGTCTCATTTCAAGCCCTTTGCAGGCCTACTTCGATACTGATTCCCCCTCTCCTCCACTCTCCACCCTACATCCATCGCAGCACCCCCATCGCTTATTTTTACATCAACCCCCTTTGAGCACGTACAACTAACTTTCAGTCCACTCTCCCCCTCCCTTCTGTCATGGTGACAGCAGTTTATGACTACTTACAGTCTCATTATGTCTGTCTTCTAATAGACCTATTGGGACTCTTAAATCAGCATGGGACATGGATGTCACAAACAACCCCCTCCCCCACCCACATCCTCCTTACTTCAGCGTTCAGGCTTCAGTATTCGCTGCCATGAATGCGTGAGGGTTTTTAATCATCCAGGTGTTCAGGCTTCAGGCCTTGGCTTCAGTGTTCATATTCGCTGCCGTGAATACATGAGGCAATCTTGTGGTATTCATCAAAGCGTGCACTTGAGTAACGCGAGATCAGAGAAGACGGTAATTGGTACCAACGAGAAATAGAAAAGCGAGTCTTGCGCAGGCCTACTGTTTTCTTTCAGGTATTGTGTCAGAATAAACTCAACCCCCAAACATCCCCCCCCACCCCACCTTCCCAACCCCTCCTTCCATAATCTACATCCTCTGCACCCCACTCCCAAACACACATACACACACACACACACACACACCTACATGTAAAATGCTAACTGAAAAATCTCACCACTCTTTTCATGTTTCATGATGTGCTCATCTTCAAATCCGTAAGCTTCATGTAGACACTTTTTGGAGTCTATCCTGTGTCAGAGAAAACAACCAACGACAAATAACACACAACAACACACCAAGTTTCTAAAAATCTACTTTGAAGACAGTCAAAAATAATATAATAAAATTGAGATATATGTGTGTGAATTTGACAAAACCTGTCAAAGTGACAATGTTTTTGCATAAACTGATAGCCCAATGTGTTCTGAGCATTTTAAACTTTATGAGGTGAAAATTAGTAGAATTTTGACGAAGTTAGACATTTTTTTGTAAGAAGAATTTCTGAATGCAGGAAACCTCTTTTTGAGAAATTTGTGTTCAAAGTTTATCTTTTTGTTTCAAAGATTTTCCAGTTATGTGCTAAAAAATACCTTTTAAACACATTGTTAGGCATTTTCAAGGCAAAAGTTTTCATAAAATGTTCATTTGAACAGAAATTGCCAGAACTTGATTTTCATAAAAATTGACCGCAGCCTCACGGAAACATATCCAAGTTTCTATAGCGCAAAGTCAGACATGTGATAACACATAAAACATATCCCAGTTTCTATAGCAAAAAGTGAGACACGACAACACATGTTCCTATAGAAAAGTATACATAAAACATATCCCAGTTTCTATAGCGCAAAGAGAGACATGTGATATACATAAAACATATCCCAGTTTCCATAGCGCAAAGAGAGACGTGTGATAACAAATAAAACATATCCCATTTTCTAAGCGCAAAGAGACACATGATCCATAAAACATATCCAGGTTTCTATAGTACAAAGTGAGACATGTGCGTGCATAACACATAAAACATATCCCAGAAATAGAAAAGCTATAACTGTTTTCAAGGTATTGTGTCAGAATAAACTCAACATCCCCCACCCCACCCCAACCCCTAACCCTCCTTCCACATCCTCTACCCCCCCTCCTGAAACATATCTCAGTTTTTATAGCGCAAAGAGAGACGTGTGACAACACATAAAACATATTCAGGTTTCTATAGCGCAAAAAGAGACGTGTGACAACACATAAAACATATCTCATTTTCTATAGCGCAAAGAGAGACACGTGATAACACATAAACATATCCAGTTTCTATCTATAGCGCAAAGAGAGACACGTGATAACACATAAAACATATCCTTTTCTATAGCGCAAAGAGAGACACGTGATAACACATAAAACATATGCAATCTAGAGAAAGACACACGTGATAACACATAAAACATATCCCAGTTTCTATCTATAACGCAAAGAGAGACACGTGATAACACATAAAACATATCCCAGTTTCTATCTATAGCGCAAAGAGAGACACACATGTGATAACACATAAAACATATCCCAGTTTCTATCTATAGCGCAAAGAGAGACACACATGACAACACATAAAACATATCCCTGTTTTTCTATAGCGCAAAGAGAGACACATGACAACACATAAAACATATCCCAGTTTCTATAGCGCAAAGAGAGACACATGACAACACATAAAACATATCCCAGTTTCTATAGCGCAAAGAGAGACACATGATAACACATAAAACATATCCAGTTTCTATAGCGCAAAGAGAGACACATGACAACACATAAAACATATCCCAGTTTCTATACCGCAAAGAGAGACACGTGACAACACATAAAACATATCCCAGTTTCTATAGCACAAAGAGAGACACATGACAACACATAAAACATATCCCAGTTTTATCTATAGCGCAAAGAGAGACATGTGACAACACATAAAACATATCCCAGTTTCTATAGCAAAGAGAGACACATGACAACACATAAAACATATCCCAGTTTCTACAACAAAGAGAGACACATGACAACACATAAAACATATCCCAGTTTCTATAGCACAAAGAGACACATGCAACAGAGAGACACATGACAACACATAAAACATATCCCAGTTTCTATAGCGCAAAGAGAGACACATGACAACACATAAAACATATCCCAGTTTCTATAGCGCAAAGAGAGACACATGACAACACATAAAACATATCCCAGTTTCTATAGCACAAAGTGAGACACGTGACAACACATAAAACATATCCAAGTTTCTATAACACAAAGTGAGACATGTGACAACACATAAAACATATCCCAGTTTCTATAGCACAAAGAGAGACACATGACAACACATAAAACATATCCCAGTTTCTATAGCACAAAGTGAGACACGTGACAAACACATAAAACATATCCAAGTTTCTATAGCACAAAGAGAGACACGGACAACACATAAAACATATCCCAGTTTCTATAGCACAAAGTGAGACACGTGACAACACATAAAACATATCCCAGTTTTTAGAAAACTTTTCAATCTGCTAACCCATGACTTAGAGAACACACCCTGCCTCTGAACATAGCAAAGTGAGACACGGGTGACAACACATAAAACATATCCCAGTTTCTATAGCACAAAGTGAGACACGTGAGTCAAATTTTATATGCACATCCTTTCTTTCATC
This sequence comes from Doris montereyensis, assembly GCA_037039925.1. Taxonomy (NCBI): domain Eukaryota; kingdom Metazoa; phylum Mollusca; class Gastropoda; order Nudibranchia; family Dorididae; genus Doris; species Doris montereyensis. Next base: position 299,937 of record JAXRKP010000075.1, on the reverse strand, counting down.
TTTATGAGCTAAATGATGCAACTGATTTTTGCCCCTGTGAAAGACACAGATTACCAATTGAACACAAATAAAATGAAAGTATCCAAGTTTCTATAGCATGGTCAAAGAGAGACACATGACAACACATAAAATATATCCCAGTTTCTATAACGCAAAGAGAGACACATGACAACACATAAAACATATCCCAGTTTCAGATATAGCCTACAAAGGTGAGACACAACTGTGACAAAACACATAAAACATATCCCAAGTTTCTATAGCACAAAGTGAGACAAACCCTTGGTCCGACAACACATAAAAAATATCCCAGTTTCTATAGCGCAAAGAGAGACACATGATAACACCATCTTATAAAAAAAGACATAATTGTAACAATCCCAGTTCTAAATATTGGAGCTATAGCGCAATTAGAGAGACACATGACAACACATAAAACGCATATCCCAGTTTCTATAACGCAAAGAGAGAGACAGAGAGAGAGAGAGAGAGAGAGAGAGAGAGAGAGAGAGAGAGAGAGAGAGAGAGAGAGAGAGAGAGAGAGAGAGAGAGAGAGAGAGAGAGAGAGAGAGAGAGAGAGAGAGAGAGAGAGAGAGAGAGAGAGAGAGAGAGAGAGAGAGAGAGAGAGAGAGAGAGAGAGAGAGAGAGAGAGAGAGAGAGAGAGAGAGAGAGACAGAGACAGAGACAGAGACAGAGACAGAGAGACAGAGAGAGAGAGAGAGACAGAGACAGAGACAGAGACAGAGACAGAGACAGAGACAGAGACAGAGAGAGAGAGAGAGAGAGAGAGAGAGAGAGAGAGAGAGAGAGAGAGAGAGAGAGAGAGAGAGAGAGAGAGAGAGAGAGAGAGAGAGAGAGAGAGAGAGAGAGAGAGAGAGAGAGAGAGAGAGAGAGAGAGAGAGAGAGAGAGAGAGAGAGAGAGAGAGAGAGAGAGAGAGAGAGAGAGAGAGAGAGAGAGAGAGAGAGAGAGAGAGAGAGAGAGAGAGAGAGAGATAACAGAATAGCTAAATCAGTATAAAGTGCTAAAACCTGAGGTCAAAGGCAAAAAACAGACAGGCCTAGGAGAAAGTTGGATGTAGATTTATAAGAGGCACTAATGCCAAGAAATTTTACCTTCACAGAAGTAAACAGAAAATGTCAGGACAGGATAGCCTAGAGAAAGATCATTTCGGGCATCTAAACCCATACACCGGAAAGTAAAATGGGAACTGATAAAGAAAGAAAGAAAGAAAGAAATTGAAATCTCAAGAAACAAATGATGGAAATGTCATACAACCTTAATGTGGGGGGCCCAGTGCAAAACGTCTTCTGACATTCTCATGAGGGAGCTGATAATGAAGCTGTGCTGGTTTCGCAAAGTGATACCCATCTGATCAAGATGCGACTGGGATCGCAAATCCTCGTCAGACACCTGCAAGAGCTCTGATACCTGAGCTGACATGACTTTGCCAAAACTGATCTGGTCCGTGCTGCGGTCGTGGCTACATGAAAAAAATGTTACAAAAATTGATCGGGAGAATCTGAAGATCTTGTTTATTTGTAAGTAAAGCTCCTTCAGCAATCCATAGAGCTGGAGCTTATCCCTGTTTCGATAGCGTGAAGCGTAACAGGTGATCATAATGACCTCCTGGACAGGCCACTAGTCTGATGTGGGTTTTACTCCAAAGCTAGTGCTTGTACAAATTTGCATCTGGGTAAGTGGGGGAAATGCGTGTTAAATCCCTTTCCCATGGAACACAACGTCGGACCTAGCTTTGCCAGGATTCATAAAGTGAGGAATAAATCTCAGCCTCAAGTTGAGAAATTTTGTATTGAAAACAAACAAAGCAATGATTGACAAGTGTGTCAATAAAATCCAAATGTCTGGCTTAAGACAGATGACGGCTGTTTGAAGAGAATAGATGGTTGGAACGGATTGTTTAAGAGCCTTGTTTTTATTTTTGTATCCTTATACTGAAAGTTCATAATTTTACTGTGGTATGCCTGATGATCTTATAACAGCCTTTCACTTCGTCCCAGACTTAAAACATGTTTTATTACTTTTTGACATAAAACTTTATTTTTAAAATTTCAAGTTTTCTTACCCCCAAAAATTAAAAAAATAAATCTAAAACCCAACCCCAACAGAAAACAGAAAGAAAACCAAAAAAGGAAATTAAGGAAAATAAAATGAGGACATCACATTTAAAACAAAGTGGACAAGAAATTTGACTTACAGGCTGGAAGCAATGACTTCATCGATTTCCTCTTTGTACTTCAGTAGAAATCTCCTTAGTCGATGTCCATCTTCACGCTTTTGAGGATGTGAAAGACAAAAAGACGTTATCATAGTGTATTATTTGCAGTATGGGATTATCAATTTAATGAATTAATCCCAATGTGGCATCATGAATAATGCATAAATCATAGTTGTGGATCAATAATAAATTTATTTCAGCCGTGGCAATAATCACACCCTTGGCATTTACAATAAAAATCAATTACAGCCTTCTTCTTTTTCCTTGTTCTTCTTCTTCTTACTCTTCTTTTCCTTGTTCTTCTTCTTCTTACTCTTCTTTTCCTTGTTCTTCTTCTTCTTCCTTCTCTTCTTCTCTTACTCTTCTTTTCTTGCTCTTCTTTCTTGCTCTTCTTATTCTTCTTTTCCTTGCTCTTCTTATTCTTCTCACTTCTTTTTCTTCTTGCTCTTCTTTTCCTTGCTGTTCTTATTCTTCTTAGCTTCATTTCTTTGTTCTTCTTGCTGTTCTTATTCTTCTTCTTAATCTTCTTCATTTTTTCCTTGTTCTTCTTCTTCTTCTTCTTACTCTTCTTTTCTTCTTCTTCTTCTTCTTCTTCTTCTTCTTCTTCTTCTTCTTCTTCTTCTTCTTCTTCTTTCTTCTTCTTCTTCTTCTTCTTCTTCTTCTTCTTCTTTTTCTTCTTCTTCTTCCTCTTCTTCGTCTTCTTCTTCTTCTTCTTCTTCTTCTTCTTCTTCTTCTTCTTCTTCTTCTTCTTCTTCTTCTTCTTCTTCTTCTTCTTCTCCTTCTTCTTCTTCTTCTTCTTCTTTCTTCTTCTTCTTCTTCTTCTTCTTCTTCTTCTTCTTCTTCTTCTTCTTCTTCTTCTTCTTCTTCTTCTTCTTCTTCTTCTTCTTCTTCTTCTTCTTCTTCTTCTTCTTCTTCTTCTTCTTCTTCTTCTTCTTCTTCTTCTTCTTCTTCTTCTTCTTCTTCTTCTTCTTCTTCTTCTTCTTCTTCTTCTTCTTCTTCTTCTTCTTCTTCTTCTTCTTCTTCTTCTTCTTCTTCTTCTTCTTCTTCTTCCTCTTCTTCTTCTTCCTCTTCTTCTTCGTCTTGTCCTTTTTCTTCTTCTACAGTTACTTCTATCATTATAAAACTAAAAGGACTCACATTAATGAAAGCCCTGATCAGAGCCCTGATAGCCTTGTTGTGTTCGCCGAGCATGTGTAGTTTCCCTGCCGTGCTACTACACAGCTTGTACAATTCAATCAAGAGAGGTACGTCCGTAGTTTTCCTTGGCAGCGGCAGCGGAGATTTGTTTGGAATAGATTAATTTGGCACACAAGACAACTACAGATCACAAATATAAATGATAACAAAGAAAAGGGGGAGGGTGGGTGGGTGTAAACTCCACAATAAAATACTAACATTATATACAGGTATGACGCTTGGTTAAATAACTTTTCTTTCTTTCATTCAAAATTACCCCGTCCACAAAATATGCAATGATTTCAGGATGAATTCAGAGGAAAAAAGCAAGATGAAAAGACATGTGTAATAGTGAAAGAAAATAAGTAGGACCTACCAGTGGCGCCCACCAAACCATAGATGGTCAAAGAACAAAACACGGTTTTTGTTTATGCTTCATTTAAATTGACCCCATCAATCATAATGTGCAGTGACCTCCGGTGTGAATAAAAAGAAAAACAGCAAGATGAAAGAAAAGTGACAAAGTAAGAGGAAAGAAGTAGGACCTACCAGCAGAACCCACCAATTGCCCACCAAACATGGAGACCACAATGAAACCACAACCATGACATGGCTCAGTGAATGAGAAATGATATTTATCTCTCCATGTTCTTCCTTCAATCTCTGTCTTTCTTAATTTATATCCTTCCTTTCTACTTGTGTTTTGAGTGTCATTAAATTTTCGTGTCTGGTCTCTGTCTTTCTAATTATTTTCTTTATGTTCTGGTCTTTTTAAATTTTGGTCCTTATCATTTCATTCTTGTCTTTCTATGCCAGTCTTTCTATGCACATCTTTAATCTTTGTATTCCAATCTTTCTATTCTGGTCATTCAATTCTGATTTTTTTATTCCATCATTCTGTCAGGTCTTTCTATTCTGGTCTTTGTTTTCTGGTCTCTGTATTCTGGTATTAGTATTCTGGTCTTTGTGTTCTGGTCTTTGTGTCCTGAACTTTGTGTTTTGGTCTTTGTATTCTGATCTTTGTATTCTGTTCTTTGTATTCTGTATTCTGGTCTTTGTCTTTTAGTCTTTCTGTTCGGGTTTTTGTATTACGCTCTTTGCATTCTGGTCTTTGTATTTGGGCTTCATATTTTGGTCTTTGTGTTCTGGTCTTTGTATTCTGTTCTTTGTATTCTGATCTTTGTATTCTGGTCTTTGTATTCTGGCCTTTGTGTTCTGTATTCTGGTCTTTGTGTTCCTGTCTTTCTGCTCGGGATTTTTGTGTTCTGGTCTTTGTATTCTGGTCTTTGTATTCTGTATTCTGGTATTTGTGTTTTGGTCTTTCTATTATGGTATTTGTATTCTGGTCTGTGTATGCTAGTCTTTGTGTTCTGGTCTTTGTATTCTGGTCTGTGTATGCTAGTCTTTGTATTCTGGTCTTTGTGTTCTGGTCTTTGTGTTCTGGTCTTTGTGTTCTGGTCTTTGTGTTCTGGTCTTTGTATTCCTTTCTTTGTATTCTGGTCTTTGTGTTCTGGTCTTTATAAAAATTTTGATCTTTTTATTACAATCTTTCTTTTCTGGTCTTTCCATTCCGGTCTTTATGTACTGGTCTTTGTACTACAATCTTTCTATTCTGGTCTATTCTATTGTGGTCTTTCTAGTCTGGTATTTCTATTCAAGTCTTTTTTATTCTGGTCTGTCTTTCCCAATATTTCTCTTCTGTTCTTTCAAATTCAGTCATTTTTTTTGTCGTTTTTTACTCTGGTTTACAGTGAAAAGCAACATGTTAACATTTCCTTGCCTAGCAGTGTTCACTCCCCTTTCTCTGTCATAATTCTCACCTAACTTGACTGTGGCATTTTGTTGCGTTCACAACAAAGTAATAATAGGAGTTATACTACTCCTACCTTATATCAATTATAGCATGCTAAGAATCTAGTAGATCATGGAGGAGTCCTTTGAAACTTGAAAATCATTTTTTTTTAAAATATGACATGCTACATCTCTTAAAATCAAGTTTATTAGTTTTTTTCAAATCCTGGAAATAAACCCAAACCCAAACCATGAAAAAGCACACACACACAGATACTAATACACACACACATACACACAAAGACACAAACAGACGGAAACAGACAGAAACACGCAGACAGTCAAATACATAGAGACACAGACAGACAGAAAGACATACATACACACACACACATGAATTAATCAGTTGCAAATTAATGTAACTTGATTAAGCAGAACATCCATTGTCAATTTCTTTTTTTAAAAACAAAGAAAAAAAAACCAAAAACCCCAGACAAATTTATTATAAACATTCCAAAAGCGAAAAGAAAACAGAAGACAAAATAAAAAAAGGCAAAAGTTACCTGTCCATCAATATCAGGAGAATGAGATAATAGATAATCTCAAACAACTGAGCCCAGGGATGGAAACTGACAACATTTTTCTGCAATTCTGATCTGAAATTTAATAAGGCATCAATGTTTCATTAACTAGAATATGTTTCCTTTTTTTTTAGCTTGTTTCATCGGTATCTAACCAATTCACCATATGTAGTAATCTCATGGTAAAATTAAGAGAAAACGGTAACGTGAAAGACATGGAAAAACAGTACAAAGAAAGAAGTAGGACATAACAGCAGGACCCACCAATTGCTCACTCATTAAATAGAAAGCACAATTGCTGCATTTTCATGCGAAAATTAAATTGATTGCTTCAGGCAAAACTCGTCATCTATATTCACAAATTGGCATTGAGTTAGATAAATCATGAAAACAGGATGGCTATTTAGACATTTATTTATTTTATGAATGGAAGTTGTTTAAACAATTTTTGTATCTGTGATAGCAATTTACAAAGATTTCAAAACATATCTATATCTATATTTATACAACATAATCATTATGATTTTATAGACACCTAACATACGTTTCCGCACGAAACTCAGCTGAAAATGTGTACTAGGATCAACTGTCTAGCAAATCCTGCAATAACTTAATGTTTTGTCCAAAAGGTAATGTGCTGTCACCTGTTTCACTTCAAGCTATAGAAACTCTATGAAAAGTAATGACCTTGATAGGACCATCTCGTACAAGGATTCTTTCATTAAAATGATATTGGAGTGAACTTATAACTTAGTAATATGATGGAAAAGGTTGAAATGAATGACACTATTGAAACAGGACAGCAATACTGCCATTGGTTTTACAAATGTGAAACTCACACAATAGAATGTAGCCCAGAATTCAATCACCGTGGCAATGGGGATCAACTTACCTCAAACTCATAAGGTCAAAGGTTAAAATCATAATTTTTAATAGAATCAGTGTTGTGTTTATGGGGAGGACAACTAATATAACTTTCTTGACTGCATCCAGATGTGGATGGGTACCAGTTATATCTGGGGGTTAAAGTCTATTCCAAATAAGTGTCTTGTCCAGTCAGTGATCTTATATCAACATTTTTTTCTATGTAATGCTACAGTTATTTGGGTACACTCTAGTGCTATAGACCCAAAAGCTTTGACTTTTCATCTTTTACATTTGACCCAGAAATTTCTGTTGTTTTTGTGTGTTGATTTTTCTGGCCTGACTTTATGGATTTGAATTCAGATCCTCAATAAGTCTACAATTTCTCTAACGACACTAACCGTAACTTTGTTAATTTCTCCACATATTTGTTAAATCTGAATATCAAAAAGTTGAGAAGACTCATTCATACTTGAGAGGTGTTGTGATCTGCCATGCGAACGGGCCTGAGCCCGGATCATCACCGAGACGGAAACCATCGATGAGAGCTTTCCGTGGTTTGTGATGTTGCAGCCTCTGGTGGACGTGACGGTGGATGTAATGGAAGTCGTCTTCAACCACTGTGGACTGTCTGCGGGTACCCTGGCCAAGTGACGGGTTGGCTGCAATCACACGGACAAAATTATCGACATAGTTTGATTTTAAAAAAATGGTGATAAACAGGATGATGATAAAAAAAAAAAGATGTAGATTTGTGCATATTAATATCTTGAATTGAAACATGTCCATGGATGCATTGGAAAGTTTAAAATATATTTTGTAAGAATTACGATCAAGATCCATCCTCATCACTGTCATCATCATCACCAACAGCACCACATCATCCTCGTCGTTCTCATTCATCATCATCAACATCCTCATTATCATCATCATCATCATCATCATCATCATCAGAAACGTCAAAATCTTGGCCCTCTTTGTGCGTTTCGAGTTGCCTTGTGGATGGGTTTTCAAATAAGTACGATCACCGCATAGCATCACGGTGTCCGTTCCCATGTCTTTCCGTGACGTTATCTGTAGTGTGATGGTATCCATTTCAATTCAATTCAATTCAATTAAAAAAAGTTTTAATCATCCCCGAAGGGCAATTATTCATGTAAAGTTTACCATTGACCAAAATCACTGTCCACATACACAGATTAAAACAAAAATTAAAATTTTAATTTTTTTTTTTTAAATGACAAAGTTCCACACAGCATTGATGCAACATATAACACAAATACATTGTATTCACACATGCATAGGAGGTACAAATTGTAATCTCGAGAGATAGAGAGAGAGAGCGAAAAAAGAAAATAATAATGAATCACTGCTAGAAAACACATGCTTAAAAATTTATGTAGAGTTACCATTTCTCTTGAATCTTATTTATTAATCTGATGGCAGTTGGAATAAAGGAGAGACGGTATCGATTTGTTCTGTTCGATGGGCATCGATACCGCCTTCCTGATTTCAAGCTTTCAAATTTACAAAATAGTGCATAATCTCTGTCATCCAAGATCAAAATGCCCATTTTATTGTTTGCTGGTCACAAAATGAACGTAGACTCCTTTGCCGCTCATTAATAATCATTTACGTTTCCAATTTTCGTTCCATGGGTGGTAAGTGCAAGGGGTTTGTTTTCATCTAAAGTCAATTGTCATTTGCTTTGTTTTTTGCAAATTTCAGCTCAAGGCAAGAGTCGTTGCAATATTTGACAAATTCATGAAGTAGCCTACGGGACCATGTTCGTGTTTCGATCCAACCATCAAGGATAGCAACACGCTGTCATCAGCAAATCTAACGATAAATCTATTTGCAAAATCGCTTCTGCAGATGCTGGTATATAAGATAAAAAGTAAAGGCGATAGAACACATCCTTGTGGAGATCCGCCATTGGTTTTATCTCTTCAGAGGTAGATTTGTTTACTAAAACTCGTTGTGATCTGTTGGTGAGAAAATATGATATCCATAATACCAGTAGGGAGTCTAATTTGAAATTATGAATCAATTTGTCAGTCAAGATGTGTGGTTGGAGGGTATTGAAACAAGAGCTGAAATCGGCAAATAAAATTTTGGCATGACTGTCTGGTTTTTCAAATTGGTTGCATAATGGTTTCACAAAGGGAACAATCATTAAGTGTGTTTAAAAAACCCCACAAAAACACAGGACAAACTAGCATCCTATGCGGGTGGTGAATTTTCATCTACTCCACTCAACGCTATAGAAAAACTGGATCTCAATAAGCTCTGAGTCTACTTAAAAAAGAGGAAAACAATGAAAATTTCCATTATCAAACCTCTGGTAAAAAAAAATCTACAAAAGAAAACGATCTAGTTATCATTATAACCTGCATGCAAAATATGGTTACTCTCAGTGGAATGACAACAGAGCCTTTGATGTTCAAAGAACGACCAACTCGAATCAACATTTCTGCCATGAGAACCATCTACAATCAAAAACCACTACACCAGTTAAAGAACACAAACTGTAGATTCTACACAGAGGCATTGACTGTAGAAATAGAAGAGTGAACAGCTCTTTTATTATTTAAAATGCCATATGAAGGATTCAATTTGCAATCTATAAAACTTTTTAAAAACCCCATGAAGCAGATTGTATTATGGTTTACCAGAAGCTCTGCGAATGTTGCTGTTGTCTAAACTCTCAGTCTGGGGCGTAAACATGGAGACGTAGCATTCAGCGTGGGTTTGGTTGAAGAAAATGCCCTCATGGACCGATGACATCGGGAACTCCGAAAAATTAGACAATCTAAAAATTAAACAATATATGTTTTTTGTCATATCACGATTATTGAGACAACTTTGTTTCCTAATGAAAGTTTACCGATATTTTCTCCTTTATGGAAAGAAAAAGTGGCGATAATGAAAAATAAGAATATTTAAGATTATAGAAATAGCAAACAGATATTCTATATTCTATAATGAAACAAACAAAGATGTTTTAATCTTTTGAGAAATAAAGAAACTTATGAAAAGCAAATGTGGCGTCGGTGGCCGAGCGGTTAGGCTGCTGGACTGGGGATCATGAGGTCCCGAGTTCGAATCTTAGCAAAGCCAGGTCTGACGTTGTGTTCCTTGGGAAAGAGACTTAACACGCTTTTTCCCCCTCTACCCAGGTGCAAATGGGTACAAGCACTGTCTTGGGGAGTAAAAATCCTGCGTCAGACTAGCGTCCTGGCCAGAAGGTGATTATTGTCCCATGTTCCACCTCACGCTATAGAAACCAGGATAAGCTCCAGTTTTATAGGCTTTGAGGGCCTTGAAGGAACGTCACTTTTTACGAAAAAGCGAAAAAGAATACTTCAACAACAACGATTCCCCCCCCCCCCTTCTCCCTCTCCCTTCCTCCACAAAAACCAGCAAAAGACCTCATAAACAATAAATTAATAAAAACAATACTACCCCTCCCCCCCCCCCCCCTCCCAAACATCAACAAAAACAAAACCCCAAAACATCCTCCTCCTCATGCTTTCCCTTTACAATGTCCAAGGTGGCTTTCTTTTATCACATGTATTACATTTGTTCTTTGCTCTAGGCAATCATTTAATGGAATCTTTCTTTATCAGTTCCCATTCTACCTTCTGATGTATGTCTTTAGATGTCCGAAATGATCTTTCTGACATTTCCTGTATCCTTGTATAAAAGTTAAATTTCTTTGCTTCAGCGCCTCTTTTATATCTTCTTCCCACTTTCTATGAGGTCTACCTTGTGGTCTTTTACTTTGGATTTTAGCATTGTATATAGATTTAGCTATTCTTTTATCATTCATTCTGTTTACATGTCTAAAGCGTGTCAGTTGATTACTTTCTTTCTTAGCTTTCAAGGCACCTGTTTTGATTTGATCTCTTATTGTTGTAAATATGGACTTTTGGAGTTAAAACACAATAGTTTAAGATTGACACTGACCCTTCTTCCTTGATCTCATCCACAACTTGGACAAAATTAAGAGTATACTGTTTCTGGCCCTGAATTAGTTCTTGTTTTGACGGATCAAGGCGGAACACACACTGTTAAAAGAAAAAGGAACAACAGGCCAGTTAGTGTATAATTTGACCTTACAGCGCCCTTGAAATAAAGAGTAAGTCTAATACTCAGTGTTGAACGTAGGAAATAAAGGCCATATGACACAATGTGGTAGTTTGACATTGCTTTTGCCGTCACCTTTACTTTTGCCGAATTTGAATAGACCTAGCTCCCCATTTCGCTACTGGGTTGACAAGAGGATAGTGGCATTGGAAGCTTTGTGGTTAAGCTGCCGGATTTGGGATCATGAGGTCCTGGGTTTGAATCTTGGTAATGCTAGGTCTGACGTCGTGTGCCTTGGGAGAGACACTTAGCACACGTTTGTCCCATTCAACTCAGGAGCAAATGGATACAAGCACTAGCTTGGGAGTAAAAACCTGTGGCAGGCTAGAGTTATGTCCAGGAGGCGATTATTTTCCCCAGATCCTCTTCCTGCCATAGAAACCAGGATAACTGTCTAAAAACCGAAGTTTTAAAAGAGGCTTTTGAAGAATGAGACATTGATGTTCTATATGATAATAGATATTGTCTTTAATCTGTGTTTTAATGTTTCTTGTTCCAATGCTCTCAGATTGTTTTCCTCTGATATCTGATTGTAACTTCGAATTATTGTAAAGTGCCGCTAAGCCTTTTTATAAAGGTGCTACATAAGTCAATTATTACATTTTTTATTATTATTATTATTTTTATTATTAATTATTACTATTATTTTATTATTATTATTATTATTATTATTATTATTATTATTATTATTATTATTATTATTATTATTATTATTATTATTATTATTATTATTATTATATTATTATTATTATATTCTTATTATTATTATTATTATTATTATTATTATTATTATTATTATTATTATTATTATTATTATTATTATCATCATTATTATTATCATCATTATTATTATCATCATCATCATTATTATTATTATTATTATTTATTATTATTATTATTATTATTATTATTATTATTATTATTATTATTATACCCACAAAACAAGTTGCAAAATCAAAGGATAAAAAAGCCAAAAGGTTCACAATTGCTTTTGTTTCTCCGATCCTGAAAAGAATCAAAGAGTTTCCACATAGCCTTATTCTGCCTTTGTGGCCTCACTCAGAAGTCTAGAATCTGTTCCACAGAGCATCTTCTGCAAATTGCTGACAAGCGACAAAGAAATTTAGGCTATAACAGAAAGTCTATGTCGCAGAAAACTTACCTCAGCCAATATATGCTTGTTACCAATAACTCCATTACTTATCTTTTGCATGAGTTCTCCCTGTGAAAGAGAGACAAGAAATGATTTGATTAGATAGCTCACACCACGGCCGCTATAGCCCATAGAGCTGGAGCTTATACTTGTTTTTGTAATGTAAAGCCAAAATAGGTGATTTTACAATGTCTTCAGGACAGGACACTAATCTGCCGTAGATTTTACTCCCCAGCTGTAGTTGATACAACACAAAGTTTTCCTTAGGATGCGGCAAAAGACACATATAATCAATAAAATTGGTTCCAATTTCAAACAACCCCTGATAATGACAGACTAAGAGATAAGGAAAATACATAGACAAGATCATAAAAAACGATAAATGAAAATGGCATGGTCGAACTCCCAAATTGTATGAAAATGGGTAGATAGCAATGTAACATCTCTTACAGATTCACCTTATCAATACAAAATCACCGTTAACTATCTGCATTGTCTCTTCATTTGATTTATACTATTTTCCACCTAAATGTATGCTTTGTAATTTTTAAAAATTTTGAAATATATTGATTGAGAAAATCTGTCACGTCACAATCAAGCACGTTTTGAGAATGGCTCATATATCAAAGAATCTCAAGTTGGTCTTTAAGTAAACATTATTATAGATTTTGAATAAAGTAACAGACAAAATCTCCTTCCGTAACTTAAATCCTCTGTTTTCAGTGAAACTAAAAGAGGTTTCAGTGGCCCAGTGGTTAGGCTAACAGCCATTGGATCCTGGGTTTGAGCCCTGGCAATTCTAGGTTTGACAACGTGTTCCTTGGGAAAGACACGTAAAACGCATTTGCCCACTGGAGCCAGCTGCAAAATGGACACACCAACATCAGTCACTTACCAGTATCCTGTCTGATTTTTGATAGGAGATGTGTTATCACCTGTCCAGTCCCTTTCCACACTATAGAATAGAGTAAAGTTGTTTCAAGGCTATTTTGGCCCATAGAGCCAGAGCGTATCCCAGTTTCTATCGCGTGAAGTAGAACCGGTGATATTAACCACTTCCTGGGCAGGATGGTAGTCTGATGCTAGTTTTTACCCCAAAGCTAGTGCTTGTACCCATTTGCATCTGGGTCAAGTGGGATAAATGCGTGTTAAGTGTCTTTCTCAAGGGATACAACTTCGGACCTTGCTTAGGTAAATTTCGAGCCCTGGACCTCATGATCCTAAGTCCAGCAGCCTAACCACTTGGCCACGAACGCCACTCATGGTATAAGAACTGAGGATAAACCCCCAGATCTATGGGCCTTACTGTTTTCCAGCATTTGAAAAATGAAAATCATTGTCCTTACTTTGTTTGTCTGAATCGTGTTTGGATCCCAAAACTCTTGTTGCCAGACTTCCCCTTCTTCTGTCACAGAGGTCAAAATAGGAACTGTTAAGCCTGAATAAAGGGAGAGTAATTAGAGCTGAAATTAATAACAAGCCCAAAAAGAAACAATAAAAAAGAAAACGCCCAACCACATCCTTAAAAAACAAAAAAACCCACACAGGAGCTCTATCTCAAATGTAGGCTGTGGACCCTCTGCAAAGTGGACAAAACCAAAGACTCTTATCTTCGTATGACCAACCCAAATTCTAGACAGATGTCAATTATTTAGTAACAAGCTCCACTCACAAGTAAGAAATAGTGATTGATACAAATAAAAAATATCAGTGGCCAATCACATTGCACACCTATGGTCAGCTTGAATGGAGGGCGTGACCTTCAGTCAATAGAAAGAAACCATGTTCAGGGTTAACCAATCAGAGGAGCATCGTGTTGATGGTTATATTTTGTCAAATTGCATATACGTCAAAATATATCTCCCCCTCTTTTTCACATATGAATGAAGAGATTAGAGTGTTGAAAGTACAAGGGAAAGTTGAAGCTTTCATCTGAGTTCAGCGACCAGCAACAAAGGGACTTTGATCTCTCAAAGATATCATTTCACATATTCATGATGACATGTGGTATCTGGGCAAGAGGAGGAGCGGCTATTTGAAGTGTTTAGACATAAGAAACTCCAAAAGTCTATCTTCCTACTGTATAGAAAGGACTAAGGAGGGAGGCTTACATTGAAAAGTGGTGGGGAAGATGTGGAAAACCACTGGATTTACATAAGGGGTTTGGGCTGTTTCTTTTATCATGAGAATTCGTTACCTATGCACACTGGACTTGGTCATGGGATTAGCGAAAGACGGTTGGACACTTCCCCTAGTATTTATTTTATTGTTCCATCATTTTATTTAGATGTGAGCCTGAAAATGATTCCTGTTAAAAAAAAGACAGTTGTTTATTGAAATTCTACTACATAATATTCAACACAGCCAGCCACGTTATTATTGAATGACTGGAGTAAAGTCTGCCCATGCAGCCACATGGTCCCCTCACACCTCTCTGTATGTTACCCCATCTCTCTCTCTCTCATTTTCTCCCTCCTTTCTTTCCATCTTTCTATAACTTCCTTCTCTTCATGTCTCCTTTTTGTTTCTTGTCCTGAAGTGATTTGTTTTTGCCTTAGAGTTAGGGTTTTTGATTTTAGTATATATGTGAGTAACTGTCAAAATATAGTCATCCTATATCATTGTAAAGTTTTATCGTCCTTGGTTGCCAAAGAAACAGCTGCCATCTTGGATTTTGACCCAATTTAAAAAATCTATTTCCTGTCTTAGTTATGAATAAAATCACTCAAAACCCCATGCAGATCGTTTTTTTTTTTCTATTCAATATCTAAAGAGTGACATAGGCTTTTTCAGATATTTTGGATAATGAATTTTTCAAAATAACATATATAGTTTATATGCAAAAATGACATAACTATTACAAAAAAAAACAACAATTTCTCAAAAGTTTACAAGATATATAAAAAACCCAATGTCACTCTATTAACATTGACGGAAGGAACATGTGTGCCAAATATTATACAAATCGGTCGGTAAATGACGGAGGAGATAGAAATTTAGTGGGTAAAAACTACATTTCGAGAAAAATGCGAACAAAGAAAATCAAAAGAAAATAACACAAAAAAGACACTTCAGATGGGTTGCCTTTCTTGTAGCAGCCCCTTTACTCTTTCAACAGTCTCTGGCAGTGTTACTAATGTAAATAGGATTGTAAATCTAGGTTTAGATGTGAACTATTGTGAAAACAGACGTCATAATGACCAGTTTTTTGTTTTATTCCTGTATTCCTACACTTGTGTGCGTGTTTACAAATTCATCGCCAGTACATGACCTCCACCTCTTACATCATTCAACACTAGGCCTAGTTGGCGAGGAGGCGTATCAAGAGACCAGATGTAACCTTGTGTGAGATAGCTGGCCAGTTATACGGGTTTTCAGTGCCATCTTCTCAGTCAGTGTTAGGGTAATTTAAGTCAAAAGTTTGACTGTTTTTACCTATCCTCGCCTACAAAATATTGTGCAACAAAGACATGATACGTCATATGGACATTTTTTTGCCATAAACATGTAGATAAATGATCGTTGTACCCGGATATATAAAGAACAGAAAATCAACATTTTGGTCCCAAACTCGCAACTTCATTGTCTTTATATTTATATCTTCATTGTCTTTATATTTATATCTTCATTGTCTTTACCTTACCTTCATTGTTTTGACATATATATCATTATTGTTTTGACATTTATATTTTCGTTGTCCTTACATCTATGTCTTCATTGGACATCTGTCTCGACATCCTTATCTTCATTGTCTTTACATCTATATTTTCATTGTCTTTACATCTATATCTTCTTGACATTATATCTTCATTATTGTCTTGACATCTATATCTTCATTGTCTTGACATCTATATCTTTATTGTCTTGACATCTATATCTTCATTGTCTTTCTATCTTTATCTTTATCTTGACATCTATATCTTCATTGTCTTGACATCTATATCTTTATTGTCTTGACATCTATATCTTCATTGTCTTGACATCTATATCTTCATTGTCTTGACATCTATATCTTCATTGTCTTGACATCTATATCTTCATTGTCTTTACATCTATATCATCATTGTCTTGACATTTATATCATCATTGTCTTGACATCTATATCTATCATTGTCTTGACATCTATCTTCATTGTCTTGACATTTATATCATCATTGTCTTGACATCTATATCATCATTGTCTTGACTATATCATCATATCATCATCATTGTCTTGACATCTATTGTCTATATCATCATTGTCTTGACATCTATATCTTTATTGACATCTATATCTTTATTGTCATCTATATCTTCATTGTCTTGACATCTATATCATCATTGTCTTGACATCTATATCTTTATTGTCTTGACATCTATATCTTCATTGTCTTGACATCTATATCTTTATTGTCTTTTACATCTATATCTTCATTTTCTTGACATCTATATCTTCATTGTCTTGACATCTATATCTTCATTGTCTTGACATCTATATCTTCATTGTCTTTACATCTTCATCATTGTCTTGACATTTATATCATCATTCTTTATTCCATATCATCATTGTCTTGACATTTATATCATCATTGTCTTGACATCTTATCATCATTGTCTTGACATCTATATTGTCTTTATATCTATATCTTCATTGTCTTGACATCATTCTTCATTGTCTTGACATCTATGTCTTGACATCTATATCATCATTGTCTTTATTCCATATCATCATTGTCTTGACATTTATATCATCATTGTCTTGACATCTTCATCATTGTCTTGACATCTATATCTTCATTGTCTTTATATCTATATCTTCATTGTCTTGACATACATCATTGTCTTGACATCTTCATCATTGTCTTGACATCTATATTTTCACTATCTTTACATCTACATCTTCATTGTCTTGACATCTATATTTTCACTATCTTTATATCTATATTTTCACTATCTTGACATCTATATCTTGATTGTCTTGACATCTATAGCTGCATTGATTTGACATCTATATTTTCATCGGGCTACTCACCAATGAGAATGTGATGCTTGCTGCGAATTGTGTTGTCAATATCTAGGATGACGCTGTTCACAAACATTGATATGGCCTGTAAATGGATTGCAAATTGACATTTGAATTCTTTTTTTGCATTTTTTTACCACAGATGGAATGAGAAATGGATGCATGGAAAATATGGAAGATAATGATAAACATTTATAGAGCTCTTATCCGCTAAAAGAGGCTCTAAGCACTTTACAATATATTACACAGTACACATTATGTCTATAATACATAGATTAGCATTAATAAGAATTATAGTTAAAAATAAGGATACATATCAAGATCTCTGTACATTAAAACCATAAGCTAGAACTGCATAAATGGAAAGACTGCAATAAAAAATTTGGCACAGAACTAATTAATTGATTTTAAAATTATGTAAGCTACATGATACACCAATTAACATAGGATACTTAAGGTTATATATTAACATTCAAAAGGTATAATGGAACCATAGTATGAGGACATTTTCGAAAAAAAGGAAATAAAAGTTAAGGGACAATTTAATTCCAGACATAAATAAAATAAACAAAACAAAAAAAGAAAAGAAAGAAGTAAAGCAAAAAATATGAAACGCAAAAATTCCAAAACTTAGATTCTGCGTGTAAATGTGTGTATCCATTGGGAGAGCATGACAGCAGGCAGACAAATGTGTCAAAATGTTTAGCAATAATAACGAGAATGGAGGACACCTTCTTACTTCATCAACACGTTTCCCAGTAACGAGAAACTCAAGTCTGAACTTGGCAATGTGAACCTGGCGGTAAAATGAACCATGAAATATGGCCGCTCCCACAAGCGCCACCATCACCTGATTCTGATTTGACGAAACAAAAGAAGCATGTTAAGTCCTACAAACAATATAAATTGAATCAAATAACAAATAAACATCCTGCATGCAAACTAAAGTCAAAATCCTATTTAGAATATTGTCCATCCTATATATTCAGAATATTCAGCAAATGAATTAGAAAAAGACAGAATGTATAAATTAAAAGTTGAAAAGTTTGAAAATATTTTCACAAACGGTTATTAAAATGAAAGTTTTTTAAAACAATTACATATTATATCTATATCAACCTTGACATTTTGATCATATTATTGTGTATTATGGGTATTAGGTGATTGTTTGTTGATTTTATGTAAAAATAATATTTAAAAAAAAAAAAATTGGTATTTTTTGTTTTCATCAAAACGGTAATGAAACAACAATATTTAAGATCAGGATATTGATGCCACACTAAGAGGTATAATTGATGAAAGAACTCAACTGAGATGGTTTGGGCATGTAAAATGCATGAATAAAAAGAGAATAGCTAAATTAGTATACAGGGCTAAAACCCAAGGTAAAAGACCAAAATGGAGACCTTGGAGAAAATGGGAGGAAGATGTAAAAGAGGCACTAATACAAAGAATTTAACCTTCACAGAAGGAAACAGAAAATGTCAGGAAAGGGTAGCCTGGAGAAAGAACATTTCGGGCATCTAAACTCATACACTGGAAGGTAGAATGGGAACTAATAAAAAAGAATGAAAGAAAATATTTGTGAGAGAGGGATAAACAGCATCAAGTGGATTCAAAAACACAATAATGGAAATAATCTGTAGTTCAATTTCATAAAAATCAATGCCCTTTTTTCCTGTTTTTATTTTTCAATACAAATCATATCCTTTTCTGATTGATATAATGTAGCAATCTATTTAATCAAAAGAAAGCTGCAATTCACTTACCGAATAGTCTTCCTTATGAAAAAGGTCGTTGAATGTTGGGGTGATGTTTTCAGATAACCATCGGTATCTACTGACCACATATGTATTGACACATCGGAGAATACTGCGTAATCCCCATATGGAATCCCCTTGCTGGACGGTAAACAGATTTGGAATTCGCGTTTCTTTCAAGGGCACACCTGATTCATGATATTAAGAGAATAAGCCGATGGGAAAAGAGTTAAGAAAATTACAGTATCAGATCCAATCCATAAAATGGAAGCTAAACAAATGAGTGCAGAGTCCATAAAAATAATGCAAAAAATGAACACAAAATAACAACGATTGCTACAATGGAAATTTCGAAACCAAAGCGCAACACATGTTTACAATATCTGGTGTTGTTACGTTGTTGCACCACTTATTACAATACAATACTGTACTAGCACAATGATGTAACAGTTGTCTCTTTGAGCATATGAGGGTCATTTCTTACAACATAATCATAACTCTATTCACTTAGAAGCCCACATAAGTCTACATACTTGGATGATTAACAGTTTTACTTCCAGTGTGTATCGCTACTTACTGAGAGCGCATTCTATTTTGTCTTCTGTCTCTCTTTCAATGTGAAATCTGTGACCAAAAAGGAAATCAATAAAATCTTAAAAGTGAAAAATTGGCAAATAAAAAGAAACTTAGTTGTAGAAAAAATTTTCAGTGTTTCATCTTCTTAAAGAAACATAATCACTGATAATATAAAATTAAGAAAGCTATAAAATACACTGAGCCACCATATCTACGCAAGCTAGCATTATTGAACTTTGCTGATACGTTGCTGTAACAAAAAAAGATAAACAAGTATATTAACAGCTTCTTTTGTATTTACAGTATTTCTTATTTTAATATCAATATAATTCATATTATCCCATTTCATTAATTATTATTTATGAAATATGATATAAAAAAAAAGACCAGCAAAGAATGTAAAGATAATATTTTCATAAAAACAAAACATACTGAAAGAAAGCATCCATAAAACAAAGTAAAAGTAAAAATTTTTACAGGCCCATAGAACCTGAACTTATCGTGGTTTTTATATCAGAAGCCAAACAAATGATAATGCATTACCTCCTCAATGGGACAGTAATCTGTCATTGATTTTACTACCCTGCTCATACTGGTACTCATTTACACCTGAGTTAAGTGGGGAAATGTAATGTAAAGTGCACACAATTATACAACCTAGAATTGCAAGGATTCGAACCCAGGACCTCACCATACCATGCTCAGCAGTAGCCTATTGCTATAAGCCATGAATCAAATAAAAAACAAAAAACCTGTCCTTACACAATCCTAAAATTTTGAAGCCTTGAATAAAAAGGCTAGTCAAAAGACGATGTTCGCATTCTATGAAAGTTACATCCAAAGGATGTATACTCTTGTGGGTTATCCACCTATTGCATTTTTTAATGAATATTTACTGTACATGAGTATGCCTTACTTTTCCATAAAAGATCGAAGGCGAACAGCAAATCCTGGATAGGGATTATATGGTAGTTCTTCCCGACCAAGAAGTTTGTGAAGTAAAAGAAGAACTCTCTTTCCACACCAGTTTTCGTGACATAATTGTGGATTCTATTGGCAATGATGGAACCTACTGGTCCTGGTGGAATGACAAGGGCTTCACGCGAACTCCCGACACCTGGTGAATGATGATTGTACAAGGATAAAAATTTTACATTCAGTGTCAGACAAAAAAATGTATATGCAGGAGAAACAATGATAAATTACATATGACCAAGGCAAGAACAACTTTGTAAAAAATAAATAAGATCAATGATGGCAAAAAATAATAAAAATAATAATGATAATAATAACAATAATAATAATAATAATAATAATAATAATAATAATAAAAATAAAAATATAATAATGATACCAAGACTGCTACTACTTATGTACTACTACTACTACTACTACTACTACTACTACTACTACTACTACTACTACTACTACCACTACTACTATTGCTACTCCTACTATTACTACTACTAATACTACTACTACTATTATTACTAGTACTTCTACTGCTACTACTAATATTACTACTACTACTACTACTACTACTACTACTACTACTATTATTACTATTATTACTACTACTACTACTAATACTACAACTACTACTTCTATTACTACTTCTACTACTACTACTACTACCACTACTCGACTTTGGTTTTTGCAACTCAGTTAATCGCCATTGCATCGCAACTTTTCCCAAGAAACTGAAATTAATACTACAACTACTACTTCTATTACTACTACCGCTTCTATTACTAAGAAACTGAATTAATTCTTTCTAAAAGTCTCTGTCACTTCCGATAATTGTATCCCCGGCATTGTTTTAGATTTTTGACCTTTTTCTGTTTCTCACAAAATAGTGAAATGACCCTAAATGGCCCACAATGAATTCCTGTTTATCGTAACTTCGGATAACCCCAACAATTTTTCCGCTTTTGTCGTGTTGTGATTAACTGGAGTCAAGTGTACTACTATTAGTACTATCACTACTGTTGCTATCACATCTACTACTATGACTAATTAGAATGATGACGATGATAACCTAGAACAGCTACTACTATTTCTTCTACTATTGCTACTGCTACTACTATGAACACTACTACTCCAATAACTATGATTGATCATGATGACTGCAAATACAGATATATATATATAGAAAACATATTCTAAGGTGAACTCTGATATGCCTTGTATTTTTGCTTTATTATTCATATATTTTGTATGGTTGTTTCCCCTTGACCTAAAAATTTTGACTAGATCCCAATAGATAAAGCAATTTCTGTTTGTTATCAAGATAAATGCCTCATGTAGGCTAATATGGTCTGATCCTGTGCTTGAAATGATGTTTCGAAAAAATATGCAGTCTTTGCAGGTAGGTAGATCTAACTTCCAGCAAGCTGAGCATTCAAAGGAATGAAAGTTTATGGCTATGATAAATCAATAGCGATTTGTGCAATCACTTCTGTACAGGTTGAAAACACTATGTTACTGGTCATTCATTTTTCAGCCAATCAGAAAAGAAGTAAGTTGATCACACATGCAAGACAGCTTGAGAAAACTCACAACGATAAGAGGGCTGTTCTTACCCTGCCTGTCACCTGTCTTTGATGTTGCAATGCTAGCTATGTAATTGCAATGCCTCCACATCTTGGCACGTGACTGCTACGTAATCTTCGTACATCTCTCCCACACGAGGTGCCAAGGCAAGGTCAAAGATGAACTGCGATCCTTCCTCGTGTGTGTCATTTGGCATTTAGCACACTTATGTGACGTGTTTATAGCACTTGCTAGTGTCTGGACCAATGCAATGGACTTCCAACCCGCCTTTCTATGATTCACTTGCAACATATCACATGGTATGAGCATTTTATTTTCATGATTCTCAGCACACCATCTAAGGCAGATCGGGTTGTACTAGAGGCGTCTTAAGCATGTAGTTTTACATATTTTTAAATTCTGTTGCACAGAAACAGGGAATTCTTAGCTGGACTGGGTTCTCAGGCCAACACCACTGGACTACTACTGCTACTTCTACTATTACTAGATTTTAAAAAGACTTTATAGTATAAGAAAAAAGTGTGACAAAAATTCAACACTGATCTGTCATTTGTAGACCGTTTTGAGAACTCACTTCATCATCAAGATAAGCAGATTGCTCACTCTCTTCCGATGCAGCAGTGGCTCCTCTCTGCGGCTCTGACATGGTGACAACTGAACTCAAGTCTCTGGAAATAAAGAACATTTTACAAATCTATCAGAAGATCTATAACATCAAGATAACTGAACTCAGTCTCTAGAAATAAAGATTAACTCTTTCCACCTAAATTAAAAACCTGATTTCCCTCCAGTTTTCACCGGAATTAACTTTTTGGAGCGGTGTGAATTTTTACCTGAGTTTTTAAAACTGACCATAAATATATTAAAATAAGCAACAAGTCAACATAGTTGGTATCATATTGAAGGGAAATACATATCCTATCATTTAAAGCAGTGATTGGGGTGATATAGAGGGTGAATGTAGGAGAAAAGGAGTGAGTGAAAAAAAAAAAAGTCCTTTACTTTCAGCTTTATTCTCATCAGATCTCTTCAAAATGTTGATTTATGTAATCCAAATGGTTATCATAATGGAGAAAATCCAATTAGCTTTCAATTGATTTATAACATGAGGGCATTTGCTTGATAAATCTTTCTTGTATGAATCTTTTAAAATGCAACTCTCAGATAAAAATATAACTTTTTCAGGATTCATGCCGACATTGTGGTTGGGTTGAAACATAAAATGAGTGTTTGTCTCACCTACCATTTGAAGAGACCCAGTCCTTTTCAATTTTGATTCTAGATTTAGATTTCTTCTTGTAGTAATAGGATTTGGTCTAGATCTATCTATTTTAATTGTAAAACCAGATGAGTTGAGGAATGTCTGGATCTAGATCTAGATCAACACTAAGGCTAGATCGGTGGATTCATCACTACTTGTTGACTGATTTAGATCATCATCTCTTGAAACAAGTCACTGACATCACTATCAACCTCACTGACATCTGTTATTTCAACCATAAGAGCACTAGCCTGAGTTACATCAAACAGATGAGGTTGCTTTGATGGTGCCTAAGCCATCTCTCGTTGAATTTTCGTAAAATTCCAATGTAGACAGAAGAAGAGCAAAATAAAAACAAAGGGAAAACCAGAACAGATGAGTCTAAAACGTAGCACAAAGTTATCTCTAATCAAATGAGATCCTAGGTATAGATAACCAACTTTTAAAATACGCGTGAAGCTAGGAAAATGAATCGACGACTGGCTTGTACTTACCGTAGCATAGGAAAAATCTCATTGAAGACTGAGTCGTCACTCCGGGCAGAAAGAGTTAAGCAAGAAATATCATCTTACAAATTTGACAGGTCTATGACATTGGCAACAAATACAGCCTTGATTGGTGGCTATTATGATATGGTGGCAGTGTGGGATCTCTTTACTATCGGGAAATCCATACAGCTAATTTTGAATAAGCTGATTATGAACTCACTCCATGCAAAGTTTTGCTTCCATTTTCATCTCTTTCTACACAGGAACTCTTTTGACTTGACTACGCCTAAGACTAGATCCAGATCCTAAGTTTACATCTTTGTCCTGTACAGAAAATGACATCACTTTTTACATCGTTTTTTTCAGTTCTAATGTTATTAATCAAAAGTATGACTGAATCAATCACATCCAGTTGTTAGTCTAGTGATTCTGCTATTGCCACTTCTGTATGTCTGTGATCAATGTTTGCAGCCAAGATGGACTAGATTATGGTCAGCATGAGACATTTTAGAGTAGTTAAAAATTACAGGCTGTCACTACTGTCAGTGACCTGTCCAAGCCAAGGACACAGAGGCATGTTAAATTACAGGCATGTATTGGTTTGCAGATTCCCTGAGCCATGATAGTGAAGGATTTAGAGATCCCAAACATACCTTATTAATCTTGTTCTGTTAAGGCAGGTTGCAATGCATGGTGTGAAATCTGCATGTATAGAAATGGGATGAGATAAGTTGGAGATAAGTAAGTCTGTATTGAATATTTTGTACGGTATTGCATGCTAGTTATGATACATTTATGAGTTCATATTCAAAGTTTTAAATTCATCTGTGATACGAATTTTGTATTTTTCTTAAACATCTTTTCAGTAAATGCAGACTATGATCCCTCTAAACACATCTTTTTAATTTTCTTGCTCCATGTGTAACAGACCACTTTTCTTTCCAGTGGGTCTTGTCTTACCTCTTTCACTAAATACTTGGTGTTACAGAAACTGGAACACTCTGTAATATTCTGGGCCAAGAGTTTCTTATTTTACATTCAACTTCATCCGCCTAGACGTCATCTATTTCTATCTTGCATATTAAATCATGCCATGCTGTAAAAAAAGTCAGCTGAATCTTGAAATAAAGAATTGAGAATCTCTTTCTGAATGTAGACTTAATAAAATTTAAAATGCCGATAATAGAAGCAGCCAACTGCAAAGCCAGGATGTGGAAGTAAGCACTATGAGTGAACTTTTTATTAAATCTTAGATTAGAAAAGAACCCTGAAAACATTGCGGTATTCCTTTCTCACATTCCGCCCAAGCACCTTACCTCACCAACCATACGACCCAAATCTCCTCC
>JAXRKP010000075.1:215000-267500 GCA_037039925.1 Doris montereyensis | reverse complement strand
AATATTCGTTTTTTGGCAGTTCGTTGATATGAAGTGTTAGTATGGCATGTGCTTGTTGCCGACAGCTCGGCTTAGTGTATCCAGCAAATAAGATTTTATGTCCCTCTATATATTGGAACTGGAAGTCATACCTGTGAAACCTCAGAGCAGGTTTTACGGGCGTCTCTGGGCTGCTAATGCGTTTCTTGAGGATATTGATCTAAGCCACCTCATCTACAAGTCTCCTGAAGTGATTTTTTGCTTCTGAGTTTAGGTTGTTGCTTTTAGTATGTACATGAGTAACTGTCAAAATGTAGTCATCCTATATCATTGAAAAGTTTGTAGCGCTCTCCGGTTGCCATAAAAACGGCCGCCATCTTGGATTTTTGACCCAATTTTCAAAATCTACCTCCTCATAGGTATGAATAAATTCACAAAACCTGTGCATATCGTCTTTTCAAACAATATCTAAATAGCGACGTCAGTTTTTAAAAATATTGTGGATAGTTTGTTTTTTAATGAATTTTGAAAAATACTATATATCGTGAATGTACAAAAACAGCATTTTATTACACCAAAAAAGTAATTCTCGAAAACGACGCCATTCTATTAACATTGACAAGGAACCTGTGTTATAAGTAATATAAATCATTCGGTAAATGACGGAGGACATAGAATTTTAGTGTGAAAAAAATACACTTCGAGAAAAATGCAAGTAAAAAATTCAAAGAAAATAACACAAAACAAACGCTTCATACGGGTACCCTTGTTGTAGCAGCCCCCTCTTTCGAGCAGTCTCTGGCATGTACTAATGTAAAAGGACTATAAATCTAGGTTTATGTGTGCAATGTTGTGAAAACAGATGTTAAAATGACCATTTTTTGTGGGTTTTTTCCTCTGTATCCTAAGCGTGTGCGCGTGTTTACATACACACTGACGCGCAACGCCTCTTACACCACACAGCGATGGGCCGAAGCAACGATCGGTGTCGGCAGAAACAATGTCAACTCGGTGTTGTCAGATTAACCGCCAATATACGGTTTCGACTGCCATATTCTCAGTCACTGTTAGGGTTATGTACGTCAAATTTTTTTTGTTTTTACGTACCGGTACCCTCGCCTACAAAATATTTTGGAAAAAAAAATAATTATACGCCATATGGACATTTTTCTGCCATGTACTTGTCAAACAGCTATAAGAAAAATGAAATTAGGAAAAGCCCAGGAGCTGATCAAGTTTATCCAGAAATGATTAAAAACCAAGGAAGAGAGGCAGCCAAACTACTACATGCAATATGTCAACAAGCATGGAAGTCAAACAGGTACCAGTCGAGCTGGAATAAAGGAACATTAGTACCAATATACAGAAAGGATCAACTATGGAATGCTCAAACTATAGAGGATAGCAAAAACATAGCGTATCAGAGGAAAAGCGTACGCCAGGATTCTGGAAGTAGACAGAAGAGTAGAGTGTATTTAGACCAGGAAGAAGTGTACAGATCACACTTATTTACAATTAGACAAATAATAGACAAATTCAGCAGGAAAGCATTGACTTGCACCTGTGTTTTATTGACTTTGAAAAGGCATATGACATTGTAAGGAGGGACGAACTATGGCATTCCTTAAAAGAACACAACGTAGAGCAAAATTTAATAGAAGCCATTACAATTTTTTACAATAAGCCAACATATGCAGTGAGAAAGAGTTACTCCAGAGAAAATTATACGAATTGGTGTAAGACGTTCATACCATCAGGGTTGATTGTGCCCAATCTTACTATAAGTCGGTTCTCAGACTCAGCACCTAGACTCAACATTACCGGTGTATGACTGCATACTTTCATTCATGGGTTCCTCGATGTCCTGGTCCATTAAAAAATGCAAAGGCACCGCTTGCTTTCGCAGTTTTCAAAAATCTCTCCTGTGATGGCCAAATCTGTTGGAGAGTTGCAAGCCAGTTTCTCCGATATAGGCCATTCCACAATGACTGCAGCGAAGAGCATAAATTACATTGCAAGAGAGGCGCATGAGATTTGCCCATTCGAGTCCAGGTCTGTCTAGGGAACTGAATATGGTTGTGGAGCCCATGTCCACAAAGGGGCATGTCTTGCAGTTAACAGTGATTACATCGGATGGTGCCCGACGGCGAGGAGTCAAAGAGGTGTTGGCAAATCATCAAGGATATCCTGAAGGCCAGTGTGTCTCTTGAAGGCAATCAACGGAAAGGGAGGAAAACACGTCTAGTCTTGTCACTAGCGTGTAGAATAGGCAGGTTCTTGCAGACAATATTAATGACACGGTGTGTGTGCGGATGGTATTTAAGGATAAAAGGTGTAGTTTTGGTTTTTTTCTTCCTACGATGTTGAGGGTGGTCTTGTGGGTGTTGAATTTTAGCTCTCTGAAAGGAAGAATTTAAAGGCTTGGCCCTAAGGTAGCCTCTGTAGTAGGAAGAAATCATGACATCTTAGGCGCTTCCTCTGTGAATAGGTGCTCGGTAGAACAGATGCGTCTGAGGCGGAAGAATTGAGAGTATGGAATAGGATCTTTGCAACGTGGTGGATGAGAGGATGTGTAGGTGGAGATAGCTGATGACTATCTGTATCTTTGTAGAATATGGTATTTGTAAGCCCATGTTTGGAGAGAGAAACAGTGATGTCATGGAGTTAACAGTCGATGTAAACTGGATAAACGTGAACTTGATAAGTTTGCATCAGTTGTTTGCAAAAAATCGAAGAAACGGTCTAAATCAGTCGCATACATGATCATGATACCACATCCATCATCGACATACCGTTTATATGTGTTGGACAGAAGACAAAGGTACGCCTGTGATAATCTATGCTCAAAGATAACCCATGAATAGGCAAGCGTATGAAGGTCCAGATCTTAGTTACCCATGGCAATGAGGGCTGATTTGCTTGGTAAAGTGGCCATTGAATTCAAAAGAATTAAGATTAAGCACGAGTTCTGACAAACGGAGAAGGGTGATAGTGTTGAATGTCTGGTCAGATCGCTGGTCGAGGAAGAATTTAAGGACTTGAAGGCCCATGGAATGGGGTATGGATGTGTAGAGAGAGATAATATCCATAAGGAAGAGAAGTCTAGGGGTTGTGTCTGTAAATGAAATAATATCAAAGAAAGTGAGAGCTTGGTTGGTATCCTTGATGAATGAGGGATGAGCTTGGACAAGAGGCTGGAATACTGAGTCCAAGAAGGCAGAGATGCGTTCAGTGGGGCAGGACCAGGCTGATACAATAGGTCTACCAGAGGATGTGAGCTTTGTGGATTTTAGGGAGGAGATAAAAGCACGGTTTACCGAGTTGACTGTTATTGAGGTGTAAAATTTTCGCTTTAGGTGGTAGAGCTGTGGAAGTAATTAGTTGGTTGATAGTAAGAGCTACTTTATCATTGTTAGCCAACGTGTTATCGGAGGGACAGGAGATGTAGAACTTGTTGTCCGTGCCGGTGAGTTGACCTTCAGCTTCTTGGATGTATAGTTGCTTATCCCATACGATCACAGCACCACCTTTGTCCGCCGGTTTTATAACAATGTCCGTGCGGTGGCGTAAATCCAATAAGGCTTGTCTTTCGGTGGCAGAAAGGTTGGAGTGGCGGAGGGTTTAAAAAGTTTCAAAATTTTGAGTAACCTTTTGAATAAAAAGGTCAAAGTGAAGTGGATTGACCTGCCAGGGGTGTCCAGATAGATTTACTGGGTAAAGAAGGAAAAAGTGTTGAGTCTGTGGAGGAATTGAATTCAGTGTCTTGGAAGTGGTAACGGAAACGGAATCGACAAAATGAAGCTTTCCAACAAAGAATCGGATTTGGTATCTATCAAACGACAGCTGTAAGGAACAAATCTGAGACCCGTTTCCAAAACAGATCACTCGTTGACTGAGTGGGAGATTGACTGAACGCAAACAACCAGATTAGTAGCAGAGGGCTGATGTGGATGACCAGTGGAAGCGGCAGCGTTAATGTCAAAGTGAAGTGCATGTGAGAAAGTGGTTGATGCGATCATCGAATGGTCGCATGAACCGGTGTAGATCGAATGGCCGTATAATTCGGAAGGGTCGAAGATGAGTGAGTTTGTTGGATTTACGGCATTTCATAAATTGATGTAAAACAGGAGTTGGTGTGATGAATAATGTGTCGAATAAGGATGTAAAGAGGACGATTTAGTGAGGTGAAGGAACGGAGGCGTTGTAATGAAGATTGAATTGTAAGATTAAAGGCGCGGCATTGTTTAATGTTTGTACTGAAGCGTAGTCCGCATCCTTAAAGAGAGCATTTAGTTTCAATGCTTGGAATGTAGAGCAATCCGAAAGAGACAATATTGGAACCTGAAGGAACGAACCGGGTTTGACACCCTTTAGGGATGACCAAATTGATGAACTGTAGCCAATCGTATAGAACGCAAATGTGAGAGGTGATGCGAGTTTTCTTATGGGTACCTGTAGCCAGTGAAGGCAAATGAGATACATCTTGCAGATCATCTCGCAGAAGAAGGTAGAGAAGGCAATATGAACGTAATTATGTAGGGATGCAAGAAAGGGTTTCAATGAAAGTGAGGTGTTAGAAGAAAAACTTCATACTATGCGTCAATGAAGATATAAATAAATAACACTAGTAACAGCGAGAAAGATGTCCCGACAGTAGTATGGCAAACTTTAGATGACTATAGATCTAGATCTATTAGCAATTAAAATAAAAAAAAAGATAAATAACGTAAACGACAAAGAAATGTAGCAATGTGAAACTATCTAAATAGTTTTGAATAATACGAAGGAGCCACAGTGGAGTGAAGTCAAAGGCAAAATATGACAATAAGTGACAACTCCACTAATAAAGACAGAACAAACACGTGACGTTTCGGGTATAACCCTTCGTCAGACAAAAACGAGAAATATCTAGAATCTAGATCTAGATCTAAATTAAGCCTCAGGCATCACACAATGTGATGTCAGTAGAAAAACAGAAAGGAGGAAGAAATAAAGAAAAAGACGGCGATGATAAGAAACAAAGTAGAAGATGTGAAGAATGTATAGGAGCGAGAATGGAAGGTTCAGATCTAGAATGAAATAAAAATATTAAAATAAGTAAGTAATAAAAGGTGAGAAGGAGATAGTGAGAAGGAGATATAGAGAGAGAGATTCAATCGTTTCCTCTTCAATGCCTTAGAGATCTTCGAGAGAGGGATATAGAGATATATATATAGAGAGAGGGAGAGAGAGAGAGAGAGAGAGAGAGAGAGATAGAATAGAGAGAGAGAGAGAGAGAGAGAGAGAGAGAGAGAGAGAGAGAGAGAGAGAGAGAGAGAGAGAGAAAGAGAAGAGAGAAGAAGAAAAAAGCAGGAAGAAAGAAAGGGAGAGAGAGGTGTGAGTAGGGAAACAAGAACGAAAAAGAGGATAACTATAAGACTAGATCTATATCTCACTGGGTCTAGAAAGAAGAAATGGTAGAGAATGAATGAAAGGAAGTATCAATCAAGGCAAAAATTTACACTAAAGGTGCGAAATGTATACAAATTACAAATGTATCGATGCAATAAGGGGACAGAGTAAACGACTTATCTGAAATGCCAATTAGAACTATGACTCCCTAGCTTCTTGGTAAGCCAAGACCAGTCTGCAAGGCAGCAGGAGACTCATGGAGGGCGGGACCTGCTAATCCAAGAAAGAGGTGCAAGCATTTCCCCACTGCCCGGATGAACACGTGTACTACTAGTAAGTTATTTGTTCCATCCATATCCAGAGTTAAGCGTGCCTGAGAAAAAAGTAGATTAAGAGTCCTGCTATTTCTAGGCATAGGGTATATAATCTGGTAGTTTGTCATTAATGTCATTGATTTCTGAACACAGTATGGATAAACCAAGCTACCGCTGCCTATTTGAGCCGCATAGCCAGAAAATAATTACTCGGGACCGGGCTACTAGATTTCTGCCTTCTGCTTAAATTGTCAGGTTTCATGGCCAATATGAATTCTGCAGTTTTAAATCTAGATCTAGATCTCTATCTCTCTCTCTCTCTCTCTCCCACTCTGGAATCTCTCAAGAACTCGACATGGCTGTATCTCTCTCTCTCGCTCGCTTTTAAGACGACGCGATAGAGTGATAATCTTCATACTGAATAATTGTGAAGGACTAAATGTCTTCCTTAATCATCTGATCCCCATCGGTCATCACACAAACGGTAGACCAACGGATTATTTATAGACTGTTAACCGCATGGTTGTAATGAGTGTCTACAGCAAGGATTCAGGGTACTTTCGCTTTGAAATATCGATTAATTTATTTTCAACACATGAACTGTGGCCTATTTACATGACAATGTTACTCTGAGGGTTAACATCACCGTTGCAATGAAATAAAGTAAGAATCTTTAGTGAGAATTGATAACAGTTGGACTTCAGAATTGAGATCAGAGATTGTGTCACTTTTTCGTTTTTGCCTTTGGGGACAGACCGGTAAGTGTAGAATAGAATAAGAACCCGATAATGACATTTTAAAATACTCTAGTAATAAAGAATCTAGATCTCTATCTCTACTTAAAATGCTCCACATATAATCTATTCTATTGTTTTTACTTTGCTTGTGATGTCATCTTTTACTGTTTTAGTAAAAAAAAGTTTATTCAGTCACTGGATCTATCTAGATCTAGATATTGTTTGTGTTCTATTTAAAACAGTTAAAGATCCTTCAGAGTCATTGCTGAATTTGAATCAATTGATGTCCGTGATAAACCTAGATTTACAATCCCTATTTACAGATAAGTGACAATGCCATAGCCTGTCGAAAGAGTAAGGGGCTGCTAGAACAAGGGAAACCCGTCTGAAGTGTTTGTTTTGTGTTATTGTCTTTCGTTTTTTTTACTTGCAGTTTTTCTCGATATATATGTAGTTTTTCCACACTAAAATTCTTTCTCCTCCGTCATTTCCAAACGATTTGTATTTTATTTGGCACACAGGTTCTTCTTGTCAATGTTAATGATAAAGCATTTAAAAAAAAGATGTTGAAACTTTTTTTTTAGAAAAGTAAAAAAAAATCAAACAAAAACGTTCGTATCACATTCAGGATATAGGCCTAGTATTTTCAAAAATTTATTTTAAAAGTATCCAAAATATCGAAAAATATCAACGTCACTCTAGGTATTGAATGGAAAAGACGATCTGCAAGGTTTTGAGTGGTTTTATTCATAACTAAGGGAGGAGATAGATTTTGAAAATTGAGTCAAAATTCAAGATGGCGGCCGTTTCTATGGCAACCAAGGACGTTACAAACTTTTCAATGATATAGGATGACTGTATTTTGACAGTTACTCATATGCACACTAAAAAGCAAAAACCTCAACTCAAAAGCAAAAAAAAATCACTTCAGGTGCCTCACCCCACCCCCGCCCTAAAATTGTGCAAAAAGAACATATTTATGTGGTTTTGTTAATGTAATAAATATGATTGTAGAACATAAATGAGAGAGGAGGAGAAGAAGGCCATGAAAAAAAGAAGATGAGAGGAGGAGGAGGTTCAGATTGAAATCTTGATAGTGAGACCAAGATTCAATATGGGAGGACAGTGAGGAAAAAAAAAAAGCAGGATGACCAGAGCAAAAGGTGTGAGAGAGAGAGAGAGAGATCCATCCTGGACCAGGTGGGGTTGTTACTTGACTAAATTGTATGGACAGAGAGGATGCTGACTGCGGGCAGGATAACTGTTTTGTTCATACACAGAATACATAAAAATAAAAGAAGACAACAGGCCTATTGATTTCTCAATACACAAAATACAAAATGTAAGTACACAGAAAAATAAAAACATAAAAAACCCATTATTATATGTATTTACCAAGAAAGTCAGTTTAATTAAGTGATGTTGTAATTATAAGAAATATAAATCAGACCTAGTGCACACATATCTGAGTCTCACAAACCAAGCAGGAAAAAAACTGAAGATAGTTCTACCATGTTGGCATGGCGGCGGGCCAAGCAAAACTGACTTTGCGGACCGGATCTGCCTGTGGACCGTTGTTGGTGACCCCTGATCTATACAATCACCGTGTATGTCTGATACAACACATGTGTACACATACATTTTTATGTCACAAAAGTGAATTTTGACGGGCAGGAGAATGATGGTTATACAGGTCAAGACTCATCGGGAAGAGAGTCTAAAAAAGGAAACTCTAAAGCAAGAACAAAATCATCTAAGTCAGTGTCTCTCAAACTATCTGATGTGAACTGGACCCTCAATTTCTTTTTTCAATGGGCTATGGGCCAGCTGAGTGGACAAAACAAGCATAGTACTCTTAGTGGGGAGAAAAAAGAAAAAAAAGGATTGTGTACACATTAAATAGCATCGATCTAGATTAACTTCAGATCTGGTTCATATTAAGATAGAAAAATTGTCAGATATCATGGTGCAGTTTTTTATTTTGTTGATAGGATGTTATTACCTGTCACTAGAATTATTAATTTTATCTGATAAAACTCCAGAGATAGAAATCAAATGTCCTTGTTTCTAGGAGAAGAAATGTTAAAGGTGATAGAAAAGCAAATACTACAGGTCACGTATTCAGTACATATAGTTCAGAGAGGGAAACCATAAGAATAAGTCATAGATAGAGATGATAATGTTGTTATGTTCTTAAGTCATATCTTTACATCCGGGTCAGTGTTGAAAGGGGGCAATTTGGGGTTCTTTTATATAATATTGTAATTGACTTGAAGAAAATGTGAGCCCTTGAAGAGGCATTGTTCTTTGTTTTTTTAATCTTTGCAGAAGATATATGTTATTATTGGGAATTGATTTAAGTTTCTGTGAAGAATCATTTTCCCATCATTTTTTGTTTTTTATTGTTTTTGTAACTTGGGACAAACTTAAAGAAGAAGAAGAAGAAGAAGAAGAAGAAGAAGAAGTTTTTATTGTTTTTGTTATTATTATTAGAAGAAGAAGAAGAAGAAGAAGAAGAAGAATTACTATTGCACGTATATATATTATTATTATTATTATTATTATTATTATTATTATTATCTCTTATCTGTGAATGCATATATACACAAAATTATTTTATTTATTCTTTCTCTGTCATTGACTCATTATATCATACATACAATGAAATTTTAAGAATATTTTTTACACCTTCAATATTAAGATATAAAAACAGGGAAATGGACACATCGTATAGAGACATTATCATCATAGAAGACATTGTCATCATAGATTCATTGTCATCATAGAGTCAGAAATCATTGTCATCAAGAGTGATTGTCACCATATAGACATTGTCATTATAGAGTCATAATCATCATAGAGACATTGTCATCATAGAGAAGGTCATAATTGCATCATTGTCATCATAGAGACATTATCAATCACCATAGAGACATTGTCTTCTGTCATTGTCATCATATATTCATTATCATTAAGTCATGGTCATCATAGATTCATTGTCATCATAGTCATTGTCATCATAGAATCATTGTCATCATTGAGTCATTGTCATCATGAGACATTGTCATCCAAAGAGTCATTCTTATCATCGAAACATTATCATCATAGAGATATTATCAGCCATAGAGACAGTATCATCATATAGACATTGTCATCATAGAGTCCTTGTCATCATAGAGTATTGACATCATAGAGTTGCCATCATAATGTCCCTTTCATACGTGAGTATTGACATCATAGAGAATATTGTCATCACAGAGACATTTGTTATCATAGAGACATTGTCATCAAATCCCCATTGTCATCTTAGAGACATTGTGTCTTCAAACAGTCACTGCCATCCTAGATATATTGTCATCATAGAGTCACTGTCACCAGGGTCTTTGCAGCTATTGGGGTATCAATCGGATTAAATGTTACTGTTAGTCTTATTGCATGAATTTGGAGGGCGACTGGTAGGTTCTACTTCTTTTCTGCCATTCTTTCACACGTTCTTCTTTCATCTTGCCGTTTCCTCTCAATTCACCCATGAGTCACCTCACATGCCTTTCCACTGTAGAACTCAACAAAACAAAAGTAATAAACATTGGATGGTTGGCGCGTGCAGATGGTTCACACTTTAACCCGTCTTTCTTCTCTATCCTCTCTCTCTCTCTCTCTCTCTCTCTCTCTCTCTCTCTCTCTCTCTCTCTCTCTCTCTCTCTCTCTCTGTCTCTCTCTCTCTCTCTGTCTCTCTTCTTTCTTTCTTTCTCTCCCCCCCCCCCCCATCCACGAACCTACGTCCTTGTTGTTGAGAAGCAGGCACCTTGCCTCTGAACCACCATGTCCCATAGATCAAGAGATGAAGACGATGGCACATTACAGTTAGCAAAGCGAAAGGCCTATCCACTTTGCATTAATTGCAAGCTCCGTGTTTTCTCGTCCGATCACCGTGCTTTTGTCTGTTTTGGATTTGAAAGGCGAGTGCACGGTGGGCGAGCTGGTGGTTCCATATCTTTCCTTCTCACTCTTTTACGCCTAAGCTTCCATCTGAAGGTTCCAATCTTTCCACTCCTTCTCACTCTTTTACGCCTTTCCATCTGAAAACAGTCGCCGTCTTTCCTTTCACTCGTGGTAGACGGTTGGTGGGTGACGCTGGTAGGTTCTTCTTTTTCCTTCTCACTCTTTTGATCGCCTTTCTTTCATCTGCAAAACATTGGCTGTTTACATAGTCCGGGAAAAATCGCTGTCTTTACTAAACGTAGATGGTTGGTGGATGATGCTGGTAGGTTCTTCTTCTTTCCTTCTCACTCTTTAGTTATCTCTTTCATCTGAAAACAGTCACCGTCTTTCTAAACGTGCGGTTGGTGGGCGATGCTGGTAGGTTCTACTTCTTTCCTTCTCACTTTATTATGTCTTTCTTTCATCTTGCTGATTCCTCTTAATCCACCTAACATCACCACGTATCATATGGTGGGAAGGGCAAATTCAAATGAAACAACGTAGAACTGCCAATGTACTTACGTACTTATTTACTGACTTACGTATCTTATTTACCTACTTACATACTTATTTACCACACTTACTTACTTATTTACCTACTTACGTATTATTTACTTACTTACGTACTTATTACTTACTTACGTATTATTTACTTACTTCACGTATTATTTATTATTTACTTACTTACTTACTTACTTATTTATTATTATTTACATACTTATTTACCACACTTACTTACTTATGTACTTATTTACTTACTTACACTTATTTACTTACTTACGTACTTATTTACTACATTTACAACAACGTACTTATTTACCTCACTTACTTACTTATTTACCTCACTTACTTACTTACTTACCTCACTTTACTTATGTACTTATTTACCTCACTTACTGGCAGACCTTACTTACCTCAAGGGTTTACTTACCTCACTTTACTTACTCCTTGTACCGTCAGGTACGTGGCGACTCGGTAGTCTAGAGGCAAGGTGGTGTGAGCCTCTCAACAAAATGTAATGAGTTCAAGCCCCGGCAGGTTGAAACATTTTTTAGGGTTTTTTTTTCTCGAGTAAAACTACCCCCACCCCCCCCCCCCCTCCCCTGGTCCAGGTAGGTGGACCGACGCCTGGCCCCCTCGGAGACAGACAATAAAAAGGAGTACCGTGTGAAGATCGTAACACTCTGTTCACGTTAAAGATCCCTTGGCCGTTTACATTTACGGGGCAGTCGGGGCAAAATTTAAAATTCTGCCCAAAAACTCCGAAATCGCCGTAGTAGTGGGTGTGGATAAATCAAGTCAAAATCGCCGGAAAGGCCAGCAATCGACAGGCATATGGTTATATCTCCCATCAAGGGTGTTCATTAAATTATATAAATTATTCATGTTTTCGGAAATATTACGGACCGTTGTGCAAGTGAGAATGAGTTTGCGCGGTCACAGTCTGGTCTGTTTTTTTTTGTTGGTGTGTTTTATTTTTCGAATTGAAAATGGTGGCATGAATTTGCTATGTAAAACAATCCGGTTTTGAGAAACGAGTCACGTACGGTCATTGAACCGAGCAGGACAAACAGCAGGTGTCAAACTGGTCATTTCGTTAGACATTAGAGGAAATTATGTATTCTCACGAGGCAAACCCACGTGGACTGTTCATGCCAATGCACACTGTTGTTGTAGGGGCATAGATGATGCACGTTAAAGATCACTTTGGATGTTGTACAGGGCAGTCCGGGTAAAACTAAATATCCTACCAACCCCCACCCCACCCCCAGATGATCCCGAGTTGAATTCACCTTAGTTGTGGATGTGGGTAAAGCAAATCAAATATTTTAAAAAAATCCTTAGTTGTAAATGTGGGTATAAATTGAAGCAATCAAAAACAGGTGTCGAGCTGGTCATGTCGCTAGGTGAAATTTTAAATGTATTCCCACGAAGCAAACCTGTTTGGACTCTTCGTGACTATACCTTGTCGTGCAGCACGTGGTTTAAGGTAAATTGTGCACGGCTGCGTGACTGTTGGACTTGTCGTGTTGCAACGTTAATCGGCCGCTGGTAGTAATGGGTGAAATGATGATGGTCCTTTATTCATGAATGGAGGTTACTACCCACACAGAGAGAGACAGACAGACAGCCGCACGCACACACACACACACACACACACACACACACACACACACGGACGTAGTCACAGAACTAACACAAAAACGATGAAGGTACTCTCTGCCCCTGTCCCAAACAACAAGAAAACACTCCACCAAAGGATTGATTTCCCATGATCTTATTTGCAATTCAAAGGGCGTTTTAGTTTATGCTGATTCGATCTCTTAACTCATTCGACTACCCAGCTCTCACCCTCTCTCTCCTCTCTCTCTCTCTCTCTCTCTCTCTCTCTCTCTCTCTCTCTCTCTCTATATCTATATATATATATATATATATATATATATATATATATATATATATATCTATCTATCTATCTATCTATCTATATATCTATCTATCTCTGTCTCTCTATCTCCTCTTTTAGTTGTGGTGGCTAATCGGCAGCTCTGATTTATATTGTCATAAAATAAACATAAACTTGTGTTGAGCTGTAAAAAACTAGGAGGACAAGAAGCAATTGAAATTTGTGATTAACAGAAACCATATTTGGATAGATCTACATTTTTTGGGGGGGGTGGGGGGTGTTTTTTGTGTATGTCCGAGACAGGCGAATCGACGACTGTTAATCTGACGATGATTCAAAGTCCAACTTAATTAAATGTGCAGGAAGATAAAAATAATTCTAAGCCAACAAAGTCACACCACGTTAACGTCATTGGCTCAAAGCTGTTAGGCGAGGCTGTGTCTGTCTCACTCACTGACTCACTGACTCACTTACTGACTCACTTACACTTACTCACTTACTCACTTACTCACTTACTCACTTACTAACTTACTCACTTACTCACTTACTGACTTACTTACTCAACTTACTCACTTACTCACTTACTGACTTACTCACTTACTCACTTACCTACTTACTTACTTACTTATTCACTTACTCACTTACTCACTTACTCACTTACTCAATCACTCACTTACTTACTCACTTACTTACTCACCCACTTACTTACTTATTCACTTACTCACTTGCTTACTTACTCACTTACTCACTTACTTACTTACGCACTTACTCACTTAAACACTTACTCACTCACTAACTCACTTAAACACTTACTCACTTACTTACTTACTTAATTACTCACTCACTAACTTACTTACTTACTTATTGAATTACTCACTTGCGTACTTACTTTGCTTACTTACTTACTTACTTACTTACTTACTTACTTACTTACTTACTTTACTTACTTACTAACTTACTTACTCACTTACTAACTTACTTACTCACTTAATTACTTACTCACTTACTTACTCACTCACTAACTCACTTAAACATTTATTCACTTACTTACTTAATTAATTACTCACACTAACTTACTTACCCACTCACTTACTCACTCACTTACTCACTTATTCACTTACACACTTGCTTACTTACTTACTTACTTACTCACTTACTCACTTACTCACTTAATTACTTACTCACTTAATTACTTACTTACTCACTCACTAACTCACTTAAACACTTACTCACTTACTTACTTACTCAGTTACTTACTCACTCACTTACTAAATTACTTACTTACTTACTTAGTCACTCACTTACATACTTACTTACATATTTAATCACTTACTTACTCACTTAATTACTCACTTACTTACTCACTCACTTCTTTACTTACCTACTTACTCACTCACTTCTTTACTTACTCACTTACTCACTCACTTACTTACTCAGTTACTTACTCACTCACTTACTAAATTACTTACTTACTTAATTACTCACTCACTAACTTACTTACTTACTTATTGAATTACTCACTTGCGTACTTACTTACTTACTTACTTACTTACTTACTTACTCACTTACTAACTCACTTACTTACTTAATTACTTACTCACTTAATTACTCACTCACTTACTAACTTACTTACCCACTCACTTACTCACTTATTCACTTACTTACTTAATTAATTACACACTTACTAACTTACTTTACTTACTAACTTACTTACCACTTACTTACTCACTTTATTCACTTACACACTTGCTTACTTACTTACTTACTCACTTAATTACTTACTCACTTAATTACTTACTTACTCACTTACTCACTTAAACACTTACTCACTTACTTACTTACTCAGTTACTTACTCACTCACTTACTAAATTACTTTACCATACTCTACTTACTTACTTTACTTACATACTTACTTACATATTTAATCACTTACTTACTACTTACTTACTCACTTTCTTTATTACTACTTACTCACTCACTTCTTTACTTACTTACTCACTTCTTTACTTACTTACTCACTCACTTTACTTTACTTACTTTACTCACTTCTTTACTTACTTACTCACTTCTTTTACTTACTTACTCACTTCTTTACTTACTTACTCACTCACTTCTTTACTTACTTACTCACTTCTTTAATTACTTACTCACTTTTTACTTACTTACTCACTTCTTTACTTACTTACTCACTTCTTTACTTACTTACTCACTTCTTTACTTACTTACTTACTTCACTTACTTACTTACTCACTTCTTTACTTACTTACTCACTTCTTTACTTACTTACTCACTTCTTTACTTACTTACTCACTTCTTTACTTACTTACTCACTTCTTTACTTACTTACTCACTTCTTTACTTACTTACTCACTCACTTCTTTACTTACTTACTCACTCACTTTACTTACTTACTCACTCACTTCTTTACTTACTTTACTTACTCACTTCTTTACTTTACTTACTCACTTCTTTACTTACTCACTCACTTCTTTACTTACTCACTCACTTCTTTACTTACTTACTCACTTCTTTACTTACTTCTACTCACTTCTACTTACTTACTCACTTCTTTACTTACTTACTCACTTCTTTACTTACTTACTCACTCACTTCTTTACTTACTTACTCACTTCTTTACTTACTTACTTACTCACTTCTTTACTTACTTACTCACTTCTTTACTTACTTACTCACTTACTTACTTACACTTCTTTACTTACTTACTCTTCTTTACACTTACTTTACTTACTTACTCACTTCTTTTACTTACTTACTCACTTTCTTTACTTACTTACTCACTTCTTTACTACTTACTCACTTCTTTACTTACTACTCACTTCTTTACTTACTTACTTACTTTACTTTACTTACTTACTCACTTCTTTACTTACTTTTACTTACTCACTTCTTTACTTACTTACTTACTCACTTCTTTTACTTACTTACTTACTCACTTCTTTTACTTACTTACTTACTCACTTCTTTACTTACTTACTTACTCACTTCTTTACTTACTTACTTACTCACTTCTTTACTTACTTACTTACTCACTTCTTTACTTACTCACTTACTCACTTCTTTACTTACTCACTTTCTCACTTCTTTACTTACTCACTACTCACTCACTTTTTACTTACTCACTTACTCACTCACTTTTTATTTACTCACTTACTCACTTCTTTACTTACTCACTTACTCACTTCTTTACTTACTTACTCACTCACTTTTTACTTACTCACTTACTCACTCACTTCTTTACTTACTCACTTACTCACTTCTTTACTTACTTACTTACTCACATCTTTACTTACTTACTCACTCACTTCTTTACTTACTTACTCACTCACTTCTTTACTTACTCACTTACTCACTCACTTCTTTACTTACTCACTTACTCACTCACTTCTTTACTTACTCACTTACTCACTCACTTCTTTACTTACTCACTTACTCACTCACTTATATGTACTTACTCACTTAATCACTTACTTACTCACTTACTTACATACTTACTCACTTACTCACTTAATCACTTACTTACATTTACTTAATCACTTACTCATTTACTTACTTACTAACTTAATCACTTACTCATTTACTTACTTACGTACTTACTTACTCACTTACTTACTTACTTACTCACTCACTTACACACTCACTTACTTACTTATTCACTTACTTACTTATTCACTTACTTACTTATTATTCACTTACTTAATTACTTATTCACTTACTTAATTACTTATTCACTTACTTATTCACTTACTTACTTACTCACTTACTTACTTACTTATTCACTTACTTACTTACTTACTTATTCACTTACTTACTTACTTATTCACTTACTTACTTACTTACTAACTTAATCACTTACTCATTTACTTACTTACGTACTTACTTACTTACTTATTCACTTACTTACTTACTTACTTACTCACTTACTTACTTACTTACTTACTTACTTATTGACTTACTTACTTACTTACTTACTCACTTACTCATTTACTTACTTACGTACTTACTTACTCACTTACTTACTTACTCACTCATTCACTTACTCACTTACTTACTCATTCACTTACTCACTTAATCACTTACTTACTCACTTAATCATTTGCTTACTTACTTACTTACTTATTACTTAATCACTCACTTACTCACTTAATCACTTACTTACTCACTTAATCATTTGCTTACTTACTTACTTACTTACTTACTTAATCACTTACTTACTTACTTAATCATTCACTTACTCACTTCATCACTTACTTACTCACTTAATCATTTGCTTACTTACTTACTTACTTACTTACTTACTTACTTACTTACTTACTCACTTACTTACTTACTCACTCACTTACTTACTCACTTACTTACTTACTCACTCACTTACTCACTCACTTATTTACTTACTCACTTACTCACTCACTTCTTTACTTACTCACTTACTCACTTCACTTACTTACTTACTCACTCACTTCTTACTTACTCACTTACTCACTCACTTCTTTACTTACTCACTTACTCACTCACTTCTTACTTACTCACTTACTCACTTTTTACTTTACTTACTCACTTACTCACTCACTTACTTTACTTACTCACTTACTTACTCACTCATTTACTTACTCACTTACTTACTTACTTACTTACTTACTCACTTACTCACTCACTCACTTTACTTACTCACTTACTCACTTACTACTTACTCACTTACTTACTTACTCACTTACTCACTAACTCACTTACTCACTTACTCACTTACTCACTTACTCACTTACTTTTTACTTACTCACTTACTCACTCACTTCTTTACTTACTCACTTACTCACTCACTTCTTTACTTACTCACTCACTCACTCCACTTACTTAACTTACTCACTTACTCACTCACTTCTTTACTTACTTACTCACTCACTTCTTTACTTACTCACTTACTCACTCACTTCTTTACTTACTCACTTACTTACTTACTTACTTACTCACTTACTCACTCACTTACTTACTCACTTTTACTTACTCACTTACTCACTTCTTTACTTACTCACTTACTTACTCACTTCTTTACTTACTTACTTACTCATTCACTTCTTTACTTACTCACTTACTCACTTACTTTACTTACTCACTTACTTTACTCACTTACTCCCTTACTCACTTACTCACTCACTTAATCACTTACTTACTCACTTACTTACATACTTACTCACTTACTTCACTTACTCATTTACTTATTTACTTAATCACTTACTCACTTACTTACTTACTTACTTAAGCACTTACTCATTTACTTACTTACTCACTTACTTACTTACTCACTTATTTACTTACATACTCCTTACTCATTCACTTACTTACTTACTTATTCACTTACTTAATTACTTACTCACTTACTCACTTACTCACTTACTTGCTTACTCACTTACTTATTACTTACTTACTTATTCACTTACTTACTTACTCACTTACTTACTTACTTTATTCACTTACTTACTTACTTACTTATTCACTTCACTCACTTACTTACTTATTCACTTACTTACTTACTTACTAACTTAATCACTTACTCATTTACTTACTTACTACTCACTTACTTACTTACTTACTTACTAACTTACTTACTTACTTACACACTCACTTACTTTACTTACTTACTTATTCACTTACTTACTTACTTACTCACTTACTTACTTACTTACTTACTCACTTACTTATTTACTTACTTACTTACTTACTTACTCACTTACTTACTTACTCACTCATTCACTTACTCACTTACTTACTTATTCACTTACTCACTTAATCACTTACTTACTTACTTAATCATTTGCTTACTTACTTACTTACTTACTTAATCACTTACTTACTCACTTAATCACTTACTTACTCACTTAATCTTTGCTTACTTACTTACTTACTTACTTACTTACTTATTTACTTAATCACTTACTTACTTACTTAATCATTCACTTACTCACTTAATCACTTACTTACTCACTTAATCATTTATTACTTACTTACTTACTTACTTACTTACTTACTTACTCACTTACTCACTTAATCACTTACTTATTCACTCACTCACTTACTTACTCATTCACTTACTCACTTAATCACTTCCTCACTTACTTACTTACTCACATACTCACTTACTCACTCACTGACTTACTCACTCACTCACTCACTTACTTACTTACTTACTTACTTACTTACTTACTTACTTACTTATCTTACTTACTCACTTACTTACTCTCACTTACTCACTTAATCACTTACTTACCTACTTACTTAGTAACAATCACTTATTCATTTACTTACTTACGTACTTACTTACCTACTTTACTCACTTACTTACTTATTCACTTACTTACTTACTCACTTACATACGCACTCACTTACATACACACTCACTTACTCACTTACTCACTTACTCACTTAAGATAAGATAAGAAGAATATTTATATTGCGCCTTCCTCAGAAGAGCTCAAGGCGCATTACAAGCGAAATGATTACACAGACATGGCATGCTATCGCTAAAACATTTTACATAAAACAGATGCATCAATAAAAAAAAATAATAAAAAAAAAAAAAAAATAAAAAAAAATAAAAAAATAGTATCACAATCAATTCAGTAAAAGCACGCAATTCAATAAAATTCATCTAAATATGTTGGAGAAGTAGTGGGTCTTCAAGCGAGATTTCAGTATATTCAAAGACTCTGCAGACTGGACATCCCATGGTAAAATGTTCCAAATTTTGGCTGCTTGTGTTTGTAGGGCCCTATCTCCGAAAGTCTTAAGTTTAGTTTTGGGTGTTTGTATCATTTTCTTGCTCTCACTGAGCGCAGTGATCTGTTCGGTGTGTATTTAGGAACTAACTCTTTTAAGTAGACTGGAAAGTCAGCCTCGTGCAGGCATTGGTACGTGATTGTAGCTATCTTGTAGTCAATGCGGGATTTTATTGGGAGCCAGTGTAGGTGTTTAAGTATTGGCGTAATGTGTTCTCTTTTTTTGAAACTTCCATAACTAATCTGGCGGCATTGTTTTGTATTATCTGCAGTTTCTTGATTTGTGTCAGTGGAAGTCCAGCCTGCAGAGAATTGCAGTAATCAATTCTTGAAAGAACAAATGAGCAAATTAATTTGTTTGTTGCCTCAGGAGTGATGTATTTCCTGATATGACATATTCTTTTTAATTCCAGATAGCAAACTTTTCTCAAATGTGAGATATGGTCTTCCATGGAC
Source organism: Doris montereyensis (assembly GCA_037039925.1). Lineage (NCBI taxonomy): Eukaryota > Metazoa > Mollusca > Gastropoda > Nudibranchia > Dorididae > Doris > Doris montereyensis. The sequence continues at coordinate 247,449 of JAXRKP010000075.1, read as the reverse complement.
ATGGTACAATCCATGATAACTCCTAAATTTCTTACTCTTTTTGACAACAGGAATTTCTTCGCCACAGATTTTAACATATCTTAATTTAGCGGCTTCTACTTTGGCTTTGCTTCCTATTGCTATAACTTCTGTTTTGTTCTCATTTAATTTCAATTTATTGGATGTCATCCACGAAGAAATCTGGGTGGCGCAATCATTAAGGGAAGCTATGACAGATGGCAGTCCGGATATTTCCACAGACTTATAGAGCTGAGTGTCGTCAGCGTAAATGTGGTATTTAAAATGATGTTGATTGATGATGTTGTGTATTGGTTGTGCGTTACAAAGAAAAAAAGGATTGGCCCCAGAACCGAGCCTTGGGGCACACCAAAATGAAGAACAGAATAATTTGATAGCTTTTCATGGACTGATACAGCTTGCTTTCTATTGCTGATGTACGAACTGAACCATTCCAGAGCAGTGCCTTAATCACTTAATCACTTACTCATCTACTCACTTACTCACTTACTCACTTACTACCTTACTCACTTACTTACTCACTTACTCACTTAATGACTTATTCATTTACTTACTCACTTATTCACTTACTCACTCCCTTACTCACTTGCTTACTTACTTACTTACTTACTCACTCTCTTACTCACTTACTTACTTACTCACTTACTTACTCACTTACTCACTTACTCACTTCATCACTTACACACTTACTCACTTACTTAATCACTTACTCACTCACTTACACACTTGCTTACTTACTTACTTACTTACTTACTTACTTACTTACTTACTTACTCACTCACTTACTCACTAATCACTTACACACTTACTCACTTAATCACTTACACACTTACTCACTAATCAATTTACACACTTACTCACTAATCACTTACTCACTTACTCCACTAATCACTTACACACTTACTCACTTACTCACTAATCACACACACTTACTCACTAATCACTTACTCACTTACTCACTAATCACTTACACACTTACTCACTAATCACTTACACACTTACTCACTTAATCACTTACTCACTTACTCACTGACTCACTCACTTAATCACTTACACACTTACTCACTTAATCACTACACACTTACTCACTTAATCACTTACACACTTACTCACTTAATCATTACTCACTTACTCACTTAATCACTTACACACTTACTCACTTAATCACTTAATCACTTACTCACTTAATCACTTAATCACTTACACACTTACTCACTTAATCACTTAATCACTTACACACTTACTCACTTAATCACTTAATCACTTACACACTTACTCACTTAATCACTTACACACTTACTCACTACTTACTTACTCACTTACTTACTTACTTACTTACACACTTACTCACTTAATCACTTACTTACTTACTTACTTACTCACTTACTTACTTACTTACTTACTTACACACTTACTCACTTACACACTTACTCACTTACTTACTTACTCACTTACTTACTTACTCACTTACTTACTTAATTACTCACTCACTTACTCACTTACTCACTTACTCACTTATTCACTTAATCACTTACACACTTACTTAATCACTTACACACTGACTTACTTACTCACTCACTCACTTACTCACTTACTCACTTACTCACTTAATACTTACTCACTTAATCACTTAATCACTTACTCGCTTAATCACTTAATCACTTACTCGCTTAATCACTTACTCACTCACTTACTTAATCATTTACTCACTTACTCACTCACTCACTTAATCACTTACTCACTCACTTACTCACTTAATCACTTACTCTTTTACTTACTCACTTACTCACTTATTTACTTACTCACTTAATCACTTAATCACTTACTTACTTAATCACTTACTCATTACTTACTCACTTCACTCACTTATTTACTTTTACTCACTTACTCACTTAATCACTTACTGACTTACTTACTTAATCACTCACTTACTCACTTAATCACTTAATCACTTACTTACTCGATTAATCACTTACTTACTTACTTAATCACTTACTTACTCACTTAATCACTTACATACTCACTTAGTCACTTACTTACTCACTCACTTAATTATTTACTTACTCACTTAATCACTTACTTACTTCACTCACTTACTCACTTACTTACTTAATTACTTATTTTCTCACTCACTTACTTAACTTACTTACACATTTAATCACTTACTCACTCACTTCACCTTACTTACTTAGTCACCCACTTACTTATTTACTCACTTACCCACTTACTTACTTATTTACTCACTTACCCACTTACTTACTTATTTACTCACTTACCCACTTACTTACTTATTTACTCACTTACCCACTTACTTACTTATTTACTCACTTACCCACTTACTTATTTACTTGCTCACTTACCCACTCACTTACTTATTTACTTATTTACTCACTTACCCACTTACCCACTTACTTATTTACTCACCCACTTAACCACTTACTTTCTTACCCATTTACGCACTTACTTACTCACTTAGTTACTTACCCACTCACTTACCCACCTACTTACTTAATCACTTACTCACTCACTTACTTAATCACTTACTTACTTACTTAATTATTTACTCACTCACTCACTTAATCACTTACTCACTTACTTACTTACTTACTTACTTACTTACTTACTCACTTACTTACTTACTTACTTACTCACTTACTTACACACTCACTTACTCACTTAATCACTTACTTACTTACCTACTCACTTACTCACTTATTTACTTACTTACTTACTTACGTATTCACTTAACCACTTACTCACTTACTTACTCACTCACTACCTTACTCACTTAATCACTTAATCACTCACTTACTCACTCACTCACTCACTTACTCATTTACTTACTTACTCACTCACTTACTCACTTACTCACTTACCACTTACTCACTTACTCACTTACTTACTTACTTACTTATTTAACCACTTAATCACTCACTTACTCATTTACTCACTTAATCACTTAATCACTCACTTACTTACTTATTCACTTACTCACTTAATCATTTAATTACTTACTTACTTACTTACTGACTCACTTATTTACTCACTTACTTACTCACTCACTTACACTCACTTAATCACTTACTTACTTACTCACTTAATCACTTAATCACTTAATCACTTACTCATCAATCACTCACTCACTCACTCACTTACTCACTCACTCACTCACTCACTCACTGACTCACTCACTCACTCACTCACTCACTCACTTACTCACTTACTCACTTACTCACTTAATCACTTATTCACTCACTCACTCACTCACTTACTCACTTAATCACTTACTCACTCACTTACTCACTCACTCACTCACTTACTCAATTAATCACTTAATCACTTATTCACTCACTCACTCACTCACTCACTTACTCACTCCGCTCACTTAATGACTTATTCACTTATTCACTTACTCACTCACTCACTCACTCACTCACTTACTCACTCACTCACTTACTCACTTAATCACTTAATCACTTACTCACTCACTCACTTACTCACTTAATCACTTACTCACACTCACTCACTTACTCACTTACTCACTCACTCACTTACTCACTTAATCACTTACTCACGCACTCATTTACTCACAGACTCACTTACTTACTTCCTTACTCACCTACTTACTCACTCACTCACTACTCACTTACTCACTTACTTACTTACTCACTTACTCACTCACTCATTTAATCACTTACTCACTCACTTAATCACTTACTCACTTACTCCCTTACTTACTTACTCACTCACTTAGTCACTTACTCACTTACTTACTTACTTACTTACTTACTCACTCACTTACTTATCACTTACTCACTTACTCACTTACTTACTTACTCACTCACTTAACCACTCACTCACTTACTTAATCACTTACTCACGTACTCACTTAATCACTTACTCACTCACTTAATCACTTACTCACTTACTCACTCACTTACTTACTCACTCACTTAATCACTTACTCACTTACTTAATCACTTACTCACTTACTTACTTAATTAATCACTTACTCACTTACTTAATCACTTAATCACTTACTCACTTACTTAATCACTTACTCACTTACTTACTCACTCACTTAGTTACTTACTCACTTTCTCACTTACTCACTTACTCACGTACTCACTTACTTAATCACTTACTCACTTACTCACTCACTTAATCACTTACTCACTTTCTCACTTACTCACTCACTTACTCACTCACTTAATCACTTACTCACTTACTTAATCACTTACTTACTCACTCATTTACTTACTTACTCACACACTTACTCACTTATTTACTTTATTTACTTACTTGCTCACTCTCATTTACTTACTTACATGCTTACTCTTTCTTGTACCATCAGGTACATGGGGACTCGGTAGTCCAGAGGCAAGGTGTCCATCTCTCAACCAGAAGGTTGGGGTTCAAGCCCCATCAGGTTGAAAACTTTTCTCGAGTTAATTTTTATAGTAAAATCTTCCCTCCTGGTCCAGGTAGGTGGATCGACACCTAGTCCTATCAGAGACGGACGATAAAAAGGAGGTTCCATGTGTAGGTCACATCATTATGTGCACGTTAAAGATCCCTGGCTGCTTTCGCGACAGTCCCTGCAAAATTTAGAAAAAATTCCGAAATCACCTTAGTTGTGGATGTGGACAAAATCAAATCAAATCATTATATCAAAATCAAAAAACTCTTCTCTCCCCCAGAAAGATCACAAAAACAATGGCGGCACCAAAGTCAAACAAAACAAGCGGCTTAGCCGGGAGCGCACAGGTTGGACCTGCCAGTTCTGGGCCTGAGTGCTTGTCTTTCCTGAAAGATTTCCAAGCAGGGCCTTTGGATGCGTACAGAAAGGACGCGTCGTTTCACTGGAAGGACATGGCCTTGTTCATGGACAGTGAGGAGCTCCTCCGCCTCAAGGTGAGTAAGCAGAGTCAGCCTTTCATGGGAGGAGGAGGTGTGTCGTGTCCATTGACATTTTCTTGAATAAAACTCTCTCTCTCTCTCTCTCTTTCTCTCTCTCTCTCTCTCTCTCTCTCTCTCTCTCTCTCTCTCTCTCTCTCTCTTCTCTCTCTCTCTCTTCTCTCTCTCTCTCTCTCTCTCTCTCTCTTCTCTCTCTCTCTCTCTCTCTCTCTCTCTCTCTCTCTCTCTCTCTCTCTCTCTCTCTCTCTCTCTCCCTCTCTCTTTCTCTCTCTCTCTCTCTCTCTCTCTCTCTCTCTCTCTCTCTCTCTCTCTCTCTCTCTCTCTCTCTCTCTCTCTCTCTCTCTCTCTCTCTCTCTCTCTCTCTCTCTCTCTCTCTCTCTCTCTCTCTCTCTCTCTCTCTCTCTCTCCCTCTCTCTCTCTCTCTCTCTCTCTCTCTCTCTCTCTCTCTCTCTCTCTCTCTCTCTCTTTCTCTCGCTCTCTCTCTCTCTCTCTCTCTCTCTCTCTCTCTCTCTCTCTCTCTCTCTCTCTCTCTCTCTCTTTCTCTCTCTCTCTCTCTCTCTCTCTCTCTCTCTCTCTCTCTCTCTCTCTCTCTCTCTCTCTCTCTCTCTCTCTCTCTCTCTCTCTCTCCTCCCTCCCTCTCTCTTTCTCTCTTTTTTTGTCCATGGTGAGATAAGATAAAATGAAGGTTGACTGTCTAAAAGGTACATTTCCAAGGTGCTGCCAATTGTGCTCAGTTTTTGATTCTCCCACTGATTGAGACGTAAAGGATCAAATTGAATGTGAATATATTATTATTCTCTTGTTTCACTCTCACTCGTTTCAGCACCGAGTCTGGAAGACCTTGGAAAATCGACCCATTGTTCTGCAAGGGCTACGACACACCTACACTCCCCAAAGTGCGAGAGCTTGCCTTCCGACGCCTGAAACACATCATGGCCTACAATTTCCTACCCGAGGAAGAACTCTACAGTGACCCAATTAAGTACAAAGTTTTCACCGATGCCATCGGCATGTACGACTGGTCAATCGGTGCCAAATACCAACTGAACAACGAGGTAAGCAGGTGGTTTTTTTTATGCCAGAAAAGCTTTTTGTATTCCTGTGAGATGAATGAATCACACCAGTGGATTAATTTATTACGTGTTATTTAAGACAATTTTATAATACGATGAAAATAAGTCGCAAATTTTCTTAAGTGACGATTTCAATTTAAAGTTTGTAAAAATAGGGACACCATTACGTTGCTATTTTTTTCCTCTCTTCCAGTTAGCTCCTTTTGTAATGACATGAACATCAGTCTTTCCATGCCTATTTCTTTGTTTTGCTTATTTTGTCTTTGTGAACTTGCTGTGGTTTTCTTTGTAATTAAGTTGTAGGTGTGGGTAATGCTGGATTTATCTAAAAACAAAAACAAAAGAAGAAAAAAGGGCTGTCTGAGGAACAGAAATTGCTTCACTTAAGATAAATTCCAGAGTAAACTAGAGTGAAATCTTTTATCATAATAGTTTCAGAATATGATTTGATTTTCTGTTGACTGTATGATACACATAATACTGTATAAAATGTATACTATGTATATATATAAGTATCTATTTATATATAATTTTGTATATTTTTGTTTTGTGTTTGTTATCGCTAAAATGTAGATGTTTGCTGGTACTATTCAGTCCACCGGGTCGCCTCGACATCAGTCACTCCTTGATAGCAACAAATCTTTCAAGGTTTGTTCTTTTTTTACATTTTTTGATTGGTATGCAGGTGTGCATGCTTTCATGTTCTTGTTATTAAGTTTACATAATTCCACACATATATTTTATACTCGGCATAAAAAGAAACCGTGTATCAATCACTGTTATAGAAGTAACATTGCTAAAAACACCAATAGACAATCTAAGGAGAAGAAGAAGACAAGAAGGGGAAGAAGAGGAGACAGACGGAAAGACAGACACATGGATAAAGAGAGAGAGAGAGAGAGTATAAAATCTGTATCTGTAGATCTATGCCATCGAATCTTAACTTGGCTTTAATACAAAAATGGGATTGAGAATGTTGGTCGATCTGGTTACTAATTGAGATTATGGTCTAGTGTTTGAGAGTGGTGTTGGGTGAATGTTATTGCTGTTTTGAACTGATATCAAGAGCCTGTGCCAATCCACTGACCTGAGCATTGCTTATTGTAGTCAGCTCAGCATCGGAGTGTTGCGTGTTTCTTCTGCCGATCTCAAGCGTAATGTTTTTCACGATGTTCTCCCTCTCAATTTCATCAGAGCTTTGGATGTTTCATTCTCACGGAACTGAGCCACGGCAGTAACACCAAGTGCATGAGAACCAGGGCGACATACGACTCAAAGACAAAGGTAACCACATTATTACTACTTGCGCTTTGATTTTGGCTTGAGGTTTTATCTTCCTACGAACCGACTAACAAGATCGCTGAATGGTAATGTCAGAGCACACTTTTTTTGGGTGGTAGGGGTGGAAGGCGGGGGAGGGGGGGTCAGCTTTAGAGAATGGATGATCATCCTCTCAGTATTTGGGCATTTTTATGTGTGTGTTAAAGCCTCAAAATGCCAAGAAATAGTCTATGTTAGAAAATTTTAATAACGGGAAGGTTGTTGTGAATTATATTTGGAAGGACAAAAAATCAAGATGGCCAGTATGCATTTAGAAGGGTAAGCATTTTTTATGTTTTTTATTTCTAAGGCAGAATACAACAATTAAAAAAATAGTAGAAAGTTTTGCTAGTATAAAAAGAAATTTACTCCATGTTTGTGTCGTTTGAAGAAATTTGTCACACAATTTTGCTTTTAGTTATTAGTTGTCAAGTAAATCAGCCTTTGGTAACGCCAGTGAAAGCAGTCATTGAATTTTTCTTCTTCCTTAGTAACTTTTGGTACCTAAAGTTATCGAGTCACGTTTCATTGAGTTTTCCTGCTGCTAATTTGTAACTTTCTATCATTAATAACTGTGGCCTCTCTGGGATTTTTTTTTTCATTCTTATTCTTTTTAGCTTCTTTCAGCTTTATTTTTGTGTCAAATATTTGTCCCATTAAGGATTCCAAGTACTGACAGTTGCCAAGACTGGTAAAATTCATAAAATCATCTTCTTTCCATACAGGCATTTGTGATCGACTCGCCCGACTTTGAAGCCACGAAGATCTGGGTGGGCAACCTGGGCAAGCAGGCCACACACGGCATCTTGTACGCACAGCTCTACACGGAGGACGGGGTTTGTCACGGCCTGCATTCCTTTGTGGCCCCCATCCGCGACCCCAAGACGCTGTTGGCCCTGCCAGGGGTCATGGTCGGAGACATGGGGAGAAGATTGGGCTGAACGGCATTGACAACGGGTGCGTTGTACTTTGATTTCAGACATTCTGGAAACAATTTCAAGGCGTTTGATTTTCTAAATTTGATTCTACACGTCCACAACTAAGGTAGAATTGTTTTTTAGTTTGGCCCGGACCGCCCTGTAAAATAGCCAAGGGATCTTTAACTGGCACAGTTTCTACACACTTGGCCTCCCTCTTATCGTCCGTCTCCGACCAGGTGTCGTCGATCCACCTACCTAGACGAGAGGGTAATACAAAGGAGCCATAGTGGAGTGAAGTCAAAGGTGAAAAAAACGACAATAACCGACAAGTTTGTTCTGTCTTTATTGGCTGAGATCACCGCCATGGTGGACAGGGTTACTTTAAAGAAACAAACAAACAAAAGAGACTGTCTTTATTGGTGGAGTCATTTATTGTCATTTTTCACCTAGATAAGAGGGGTGGTGTTTACTCCCAAAAAAAATTTAAGAAAAAAATTTCTACCTGACGGACATAAACCTGCGATCCTTTGGTTGAGAGGCCGACACCCTTGCCTCTGGACCTCCAAGTCCCCCGATATCAAGGGACTAGAATGATGTGTCCAGATACTACAATTATTCACTTCTTTGTTTGTTTTTGTGTCAAGCATATGTCCCATTAAGGATGCCAAGTACTGACAATCACCTAAACTACTATTATAAAATGTTTCGTCAAGGCCATTGTGGCCCATAGCTTATCCTGTTTTCTATAGCGTTGAGGGGGATAATGAATTGGCTCCAGAACGGGTAATGAATTGGCTCCAGGAACTTATCCCGGTTTCTATTAGCGTGAAGTGACGGAACAGGGTGATGATAATAATATTCATCTCCTGGACAGTACGTTTGTCTGACGCAGGCTTTTACCTATTTGCACCCGAGTTGAGTGGGCAAAATGCACGTTGAGTGTCTTTCCCAAGGAACACAACGTCGTCGGACCTTAATCTTTGCTAGGATTTCGAACCAAGGAACCCCGTCGTCGGACCCTTAATCTTTGCTAGGATTCGAACCCAAGGACCCCCGTCGTCGGACCTTAATCTTTGCTAGGATTCGAACCAGGGACCCCGTCGTCGGATCTTAATCTTTGCTAGGATTCGAACCATGACCTCATGACCCCCCAGTCCAGAAGCCTAATTGCTCTGCCGCCGATACCACAATCTGAGAGTAACGGCTATGTGTGCCTATGAGTTAATTGGGTTGGGAATGACAAAAAAAAAAACAAAAAAAACTCAAGCGGACGCGCCGCCTAAATAAAGGTGAGCACATGAAAGGTTGTGACACCAGTCGTCAAATTATGGGTTCACAGAAATACTACAAGGGAAAGTTATTATAGGAGATAACCAATAAAATTTCTTACTTTCTACTTACCATTGCTAGGGCTGCCACTAGGGCACAGACAAACGTTAAAGAATTCATCTGGAAACAAAAAGACACAGGTTGTTATTAAAACTCAAATCGATTGACTGACATGAATAATTAATAAGGCACACGGCTATGTTCTCTCCCGTGTCACCTCACAGAAATAAAAATAGTTATACCTGCTTGATTAATTCGATTCATAACATAGATACCTTATGATGGTTCACGTATTGGCTAGACTAATTGCCGGGAAATTTTAAGGGAATATGAAAAAAAACCCAACCCATCAGACTGCTTTTATTCAACCCAAAATATAATAAAAATAAAAACTCATCTTAAAGCTTTGTTTGTCTCTCTCTCTCTCTCTCCACTCTCTCTCTCTCTCTCCTCTCTCTCTCTCTCTCTCTCTCTCTCTCTCTCGTCCTCTCTCTCTCCTCTCTCTCTCTCTCTCTCTCTCTCTCTTCTCTCTCTCTCTCTCTCTCTCTCTCTCTCTCTCTCTCTCTCTCTCTCTCTCTCCTCTCTCTCTCTCTCTCTCTCTCTCTCTCTCTCTCTCTCTCTCTCCTCTCTCTCTCTCTCTCTCTCTCTCCGCTCTCTCTCTCTCTCTCTCTCTCTCTCTCTCTCTCTCTCTCTCTCTCTCTCTCTCTCTCTCTCTCTCTCACTCTCTCCTCTTCTCTCTCTCTCTCTCTCTCTCTCTCTCTCTCTCTCTCTCTCTCTCTCTCTCTCTCTCTCTCTCTCTCTCTCTCTCTCTCTCTCTCTCTCTCTCTCTCACTCTCTCTCTCTCTCTCTCTCTCTCTTCTCTCTCTCTCTCTCTCTCTCTCCTCTCTCTCTCTCTCTCTCTCTCTCTCTCTCTCTCTCTCTCCCTCTCTCTCTCTTCTCTCTCCTCTGTACCTCATATATTTAATTTGTCACCTGATTGTGCGTTCCAGGTTTGTAGCTTTCAATCAGTATCGCATTCCAAGAGAAAATTTGTTGACAAATTTGGTGACGTCACCCTGAGGGACAGTACGCGACTCCCTTCAAGGTCAGTTTAGTCGCAGTACATTCATGATTCATGTGTCACCTTATGTGTTGTTGGTTGATGGGTATTGCTGGTAGGTTTTACTTCTTTCCTTTCACATTTTTTAATGTCTTATTTTTTTTGTCTCTTATTTTTTTCGGGATTTAAAAATAATTCATACTGTCTACACAAAGTAACATATCATCATTTCTCAAAAATTTCCTTTTTTTTAAATTTCGATTTTCATTTTCTGTTGTCCATGCTAGGATCCAAACAGAAGATTTGGAGCATCTCTGGGTGCCCTGTCAGGTGGACGTGTGGGCATCACAGGCATGGGTGCCGTAATCTCCGTCTGTGTCTGCCCATCGCCATCCGATATTGGCTGTCAGAAGACAGTTTGGCCCGGACAAAGACGAAATTCCCGTCATAGAATACCAACTTCAGGTCTGTCAACGTTAACAAAGTCTCTATTTGCATCATAGCATCGCTGGGTTAGTGTTTGGGTTAGCATCGGAGAGGTTTTGCTGGACGTTGCAGGTAGGGCCTTTTCATAAGATAAGATGCTCTTCCACGCTAAAGCAATGGCAAACTGCCACATTTTGCTGTGTGCCTAGAAAATCAGGATTACCATACGTTCAACTCTGAGTAGTACGGGGACCTACTGTGCTTTACCTCCATGGTGTGCCTGAACATCTCTTCAGTATTTGGTCATTTCACATGTTTGCAGTTGTGTGTCTGGTTTTTTGTTTGTTTTGTTGTGGGTTTTTGTTTATGCCCCTTACACGCATATCGACGAAGAAAGTTGCAAACCGTGTAAATCTAAAATAAGTACCCCTCCCCCCGCCCCGTGCGCACTTTTTTAACATTAGGAAGCCAAGCCCTATGCTTCTTCATCTAGTTAGGATTCCGTGGCACAAGAACCAATAGAAACATGTATAGTAATCCATATGAGTGATCCGTGTATCCATGTTGGGTCTTACTTTTGACACTTGCACACCGTGTATGTCTGTGAAAATAGATTAAATTTACGCAGCATCTTTTTCTTTGATTTTCTCAAATTTTCCAATATTGAACTTATACGGTTGGCGACTTTCATCGTTGATATGTAGTCTAAAAACTGATAGACTGAGCTGCTATGTACAAGGACTAGTGTGGCGGATGATGTCTAATCTTTCAACTTGCTGTTTCCTCTTAATTCACTCTGAGATTGCCGCATATGGTTGACACGGTAAATTTCAATGAAACAAAGTCTTTGTCTCTCTGTCTCTTTCTCACTCTGGGTCTCTCTGTCTTTATATGTCCCTATATCCCTTTTTTTTGTCTCTCTGTAACTCTCTATCTGTCTGTCTGTCTGTCTGTCTGTCTCTGTCTGTTTGTCTGTCTGTCTGTCTGTCTGTCTCTGTCTATCTCTTTCTCTCTCTCTCTCTGTCTCTCTCTCTCTCTCTCTCTCTCTCTCTCTCTCTCTCTCTCTTCCTCTCTCTCTCTCTCTCTCTCTCTCTCTCTCTCTTCCCCTCTCTCTCCTCTCCCTTACTCCCTTCCTCTCCCCCCTTCTCTCCCTTCCTCTCTCTCTTCCTCTCTTACTCTCCCTTCCTATCTCCCCCTCCTCCTCCTCCTTCACGCTGTTTCTGTTGCCATGCAAGTTCTCTCCTTTAATCTTTTTGCCTGGTTCATCTCCATCCTCACACACCCCCACATCATGGCACAATAATGATGATACTTTTCGTAAAAAACTCCATAATCTTAAATCTCAAATCAGACACATGACCATGGGTAACGTACTCTCCTCCAGGGGACGATGTGGTCCAGCAGCAATATGTCGATCTCTCCAACCACAAAGTCTTGCATCCAAGTCCTGATGGGTTGAACATTCCCCCCCCCGAGTAAGCCCCCCCCCTCCCTCCTCCTCCTCCTCCAACCGGCTGGGTAGGTGGATTGACACCTAGTCCCATGGGAGATGGACGATTAAAAAGGGCGTCCCATGTGCAGATCAAGACTCTATGCTTGGTAAAGATCCTTTGCCTCTTTGTTCACAGGTCGTTTAGGCAAAATTAAAACACGTTTCCCTACCAAAAGCCCCGAGATCACCTTACTTAAGTTGTGGATTTTGTGTGAAATCAAATCAATTGATGGTTTCCCTGTCTTCCACAGCAATGGCGTCTCTTTCCGTACGTCTCTGCCCTATATGCCCTGGATCTGTTTTCCGTTTCATTGTTCATGGACTTTGTCTTCCTGCGCATTGGTCTCATGATGGGCGACAACAGTCAGAAACAGGTGAGTCAGTCAGCGTCTAAATCCCATCCCACGTGTAGGGATTAAGATTACTCTTCTTCTTTCTTTTCTCTCCGATCGGTAGGCCTGTTTCATTTAAGGTTGATCCTTTGCGACCCTAGAACAATAAGGTTTGTCTCCCTTGGAGTGTCGTTTGTGCGTTATCGACTTTGAAAATGTAATCGCTTGTACAGATTTTATTTAGATTTGTAAATTGTCTGTGCTGTCATTTACAAACTGGTATAAAATCTGTCCATGCGGTTAAGCTTTCAAAGTCGAAGACACAAAATGACTTGGTAGTCAAGATAAACAGTGAGGCAAAGGGCATGTCGAAAGTGAAGGAAATGACATAAAGGATATTAAAGCCCTGTAGGAACAAAGAGGGGACAGATACAAGGAATAGACAGAAAAAAATCTTGGCCATGGGGATTGAACCCGCGACCTCTGCATCATCACCCATTGCTCGCCATCAATAAAGCGTGCTACCAACCGAGCTAACCACGCTCCTTAATCCTCCTCTGGTGGCCAAGATTTTTTGGGTGTATTCCTTGTATTTATCTTGTTTTGGTCTTATGGGGCTTTTATACTATTTTGTGTGTCATTTCCTTCTCAGTGGAGATAGAAGCGTACTGTTCTCAGGTCGCGCTTTTTAGTTTTTTCTGTTATCCTACAGTCCTGCTTTCCTATTTGCCTTCGCAGGCCGATCTCGGGAAAAGAAATTCATGCCGTTTCCTGTGCCAGCAAGCCGCTAGCCGGTTGGATTACCAGAGATGCCATTCAAGAGTGTCGGGAAGCCTGCGGAGGTCACGGCTACTTCAAAGGTCAGTAGCACTGTCATCCGATTTTACGATAAATAGAGTTACATTAGGCCGCATAATAAATGAATGATGAAAGGATGCCAAATTTTACACACTGGTTTTCGTCAGCTTCTTACGTGATACAACTTGTATACGTAAGTTAAAGGTCCTTCCAGGTCATTACAGCTCGTAGAACAGAAGCCTATCCCGGTTTCTGTAAAGTAAAGCGGAACAGGTGATAATACATGGCTTCCTGTGCGAGATACCAGTCTGTCGCAGGTGTCACTCACCAACTATTGCTGGTACCCATTGGAATTTAGATTAAATGATGAAAATGCATGTGAAGTGTCTTTCCAAGGAACACAATGACGGATCTAGCATTGCTAGGATTTGGCATCGAGCACTTCACGATCGCAAGCCTTGCAGTGTAAGCACTGGGCCACCTACATTACATGAACAATTTGAGGATAAAAGCAAAAACTTTGTGAACTGGCTTTATGAAATTTCTTTGCTACGTGACTGGTTAGTGTTCTGAGCTGTTCACGAGGGCTCTGATTTGAGAGTCACGATTTTTAAAAATGTCTTTCATGTCCTGAGGCAAAGGAATCAATTCTTCATTTTCCTCTCTAGGCTTGAGATGTATTTTTAGCATGTAGGTATGGGCAAATTACTCAATTCATCATTTTCCTCTCTATGCTTGAGATGTTTTTTGGTATGCACATGTTGGCAAATTACTCAATTTTCACTTTCCTCTCTAGGCTTCAGATGTTTTTTGGCATGTAGCTGTGGCCAGAGAGTGGACGTGGTGCGTGGAATATGTTTATGGTGTATGGCAAAATCGTGGTGTCGGTAATAGTGGTTAGGCCGCTGGACTTGGGATCGTGAAATATCGGGTTTAAATCTTAGCAAAGCTAGGGTCTGGTGTTGTGTTGTTTGGGGAAAGACGCTCAACATGCATTTTCCCCACTCAACTCAGGTGCAAAGGTACAAGCACTAGCTTGGGAGTAAATACCTACGTCAGACTAGCGGCATGTCCAGGAGGTGATTATTATTACTTGTTCTGCTTCACGCTATAGAACCCGGGAAGAGCTCTAGCTTTGTGGGCCATTATGGCCTTGAAGGTATTTTACTTACCTTTATTTTGCAAAATCAGCTTGAATGGGCTGGAAAAGGTTGAGTGAAATATCAAGTCATTTAACTTATTACCTTGAAGTATGTCTAAGTTGACAGTTGTGCTGATGATCATGAGGTCTGGGTTCAAATCTTGATTTTAATAGGCCCAATATATATATATATCTATCCCTCTCTCTCCCTCCTCCTCCCTCCTCCCTCCTCCCTCCTCCCAACCTGAGACATTTTTTTTCTCATGTCATCTGAATGTGAATTTAAAGGTCTTGGTTCAAGTCCTGTTTTTGTTAGATCCAATATTGTATGTGTAGGGGAACAACCCACGCCTGAGACGTTTTCTTACATTTCATTCTACATTTGTGCAGTGAAAAATACGGTCCTTTAAGACCATTACGGCCCATAGAGCCGGAACTTATCCCAGTTTCTATTGCGTGAAGTGGAACAGATGATAATAATCGCCTCATGGACAGGACGCTAGTCTGACACAGTCTTTTCCTCCCAAACTTGTTCTTGCACCTATTTGCAGCTTGGTCGAGTGGGTTAAATGCGTGTTAAGTGTCTTTTCGAGGAACACATCTTCAGACCTAGCTTTGCTAGGATTCAAACCTGAGACTTCATGATCCCAAGTCTGACAGCCCACCCACTGACCACCGATGCCACACAATCATGCAATGCATGGACTTTGAATCCACATCTTGTCATGTTGGCAACAAACGATGAGGCAAGGGCACGCCGAAAGTCTGGCGAGGTGACGGGTGCCAACGCAGAGTTTGCAGGTTAGATCCTATCGGTGCCGAAAGATTGTTTTTTCTCTCTCTTTTCCTTTGTATCGTTATGTCCTTGTTTCTATGGGGCTTTCATATCATTTCATGTCCTTATTCTTGGCTTATCATGTTGTTGACACATTTTGTTTGTCCCCAGTGAACCGCCTGGGAGATCTGTTAACGACCACGACCCCAACAACACGTACGAAGGCGACAACAACGTCCTCCTGCAGCAGACCAGCAACTATCTCTTGTCCTATCTGGAGGCGGCCAAAGCAGGTGACATGGAAGTAGAAACGAAATATAAAATAGTTTTTATTCAAACAGTCTTTGCCCATCAGGTGCACCACTAATTTAACCCTTATTTTCCCAGGGCCAAATGTAAAATATGCTGTGATATAATACCAAGGTACGTTCAATAACTCTTGCAAACTTTTAGACCACACTCACAAAAGTCTCAACAGCAAAGAAAGTTAAGGACACAATCTCTTCAAATGAACTGTATAAACAAGTTCAATAATATATATGTATATATATATATATATATATATATATCTTTAATATTATCTATATATATATATATTGATATCTTTTAGTTATATTGATAAGGAATGATTTTATTGACATAATTAAAATTTCAAGATTGATGGCCAATGCAGATCACTCCTGACAGATCTACTTTCATTTTCTATCAATGCTTTCATTGTATCAGAGTTCAACACGCCGCTCTATCGGTATCCAGATCTACATCTGGCATAAAATCATCAGCCTAATCGAATTTGATATCACTTAATTTTGCATTTCCCTCCTCATCATCAATAGGAGAACCAATATCACGTGGATTTGGAGAAATAAGACTTTGGAGGATGTTAAAAGCCGATGAAAAACCATAGATGTATTTTGAGTAGTCTGATCGGGACGCTTCAAACAGGAAATAAAAACTTGATTGTCAGTTTTTCTTGACAAAAGAGCCCCTATGATACCAGTAGCGAATCTGAATGAGAAAAACTGGAAGGAATAAACTATATATCAGGCATCTGATATTGGGCGACAGTGCAGGATAAAACACTATCGGGCGATATGAGGTGATACGGGAAATAAGTGGTTAATGAAGCGATACGACTCTTCCTTTGAATGAAAGTAAGGTAACTTTTGGAGGGATGGGGGCGACTGGACTGCCGAAACTATTTTGTGGGGAGAAAATATTTTCTTTTCTCTGTACTGGGGACTGATACACTTCTCGTCATCCCAAAATAATTTTAGTGTTACCCATGTATTCAGAAAGGTTGACTCTTTTAAGATTGTAGTTCAAAACATTTTGTGCAAAGTAAACAATCTCCACAAATACAATGAAAATGTCTTCATGTGTAAATATGCAGATTTCTAATGTGCTCGTCGTCAAAAAGGGTAAGGAAATGTATAGTTAAATTTGAGGAGGAAAGAAACCCGATTATTGTCAGGAACTTCTAGATGACGTTGAAGCCATCACGATAATATTTTATTAATCTATTCATGGCTGTAATTTTACATTATTTTTTTATCAAATCTTTTATCTGCGTTGTCATCATCCTCCTCTTCTCGTCCTCCTCATCCTTGTCCTCTTCATCTTCCTCCTCCTCATCTTCATCATCTTCTTACTCCTCACCTTCCTCCTCCTCCTCACCTTCCTCCTCCTCCTCGTCCTCAGGCCAGAAGATCAGCAGCCCCATGGGATCCATCAACTTTTTGTCAAACTTGCCAAAGATTTTACAGTCAAAGTTTAGTGCAAGGACTGTTGAAGAATGTTTGAATCCAAACGGTGAGATGGCCTGCTTGAGCAACAAGCTTAGCTTAGTAATGTACAGGCTTAGCAAACTTCATGCAAAGTTCATAATTAGTATGATAATTGGTGTCTCCCCCCCCCCCCCTCCCTCCCCTTTATATAAAAGTATGAATTAAAAATCCTTGAGCCATTTTTGCCGAATCCCCCCCCCCCTCCCCTCCTCCATAACGGCATTGTTTGACTGATTAGCTGAAGGGGGCGGGGGAGGGGGTGGGGTGTGGGGGTGGTAGGAGCATGAAATATGGGCTCAGCGGGTTAAACGGTTCTCACACCTTGCTCCATAGCAACCCGCTTAGCAGAGTAGTTTGAGTACAAAATTGACAATGTTTTCACAAATTTGGCCCCATGTTACAAAAAAATTTGACCTGATTTTTAAACTTTCAAAGAGTTTACGATTTCTAGCGTTGATAGGAACCTACATTAGTGATAGACAAGATATGCATTCATCCATGTTGTTTTTCATTCTGTTAAAATTTTTAAAAATTATTATTATTTGATTTATTTTCTCACCAATAACAACTCGCATCAGTGGCCCTGCAAGCCTACGAGTGGCTGGTGTGTTACTTGCTGGTGGAAAGTTCTGCCAGATTGCAGCAACAGAGTCAGTCTGGCAAAGATCCGTTCACAGCCAGGAACGACAGTCAAGTGTATTACTGCAGATCTCTGTCTCTGGCCTTCATTGAGGTGAGAATTCAATTCAATTCAATTATCTGTATTACTGTAGGTCTCTGTCTCTGGCCTCATTGCATTGAGGTAAGGAATTCAATTCAATTTAATTATCTGTATTACTGTAGGTCTCTGTCTCTGGCCTCATTGCATTGAGGTGAGGAATTCAATTGAATTAAATTATCTGTATTACTGTAGGTCTCTGTCTCTGGCCTTCATTGAGGTAAGGGGAATTCAATTTAATTCTGTTATCTGTATTATTGTAGGTCTCTGTCTCTAGCCTCATTGCATTGAGGTAAGGAATTCAATTCAATTATCTGTATTACTGTAAGTCTCTGTCTCTGGCCCCATTGCATTGAGGTGAGAAATTCAATTCAATTCAATTATCTGTATTACTGTAAGTCTCTGTCTCTGGCCTCATTGCATTGAGGTGAGGAATTCAATTCAATTCTATTATCTGTATTACTGTAGGTCTCTGTCTCTGGCCTCATTGCATTGAGGTAAGGAATTCAATTCAATTCAACTATCTGTATTACTGTAGGTCTCTGTCTCTGGCCTCATTGCATTGAGGTAAGGAATTCAATTCAATTCTGTTATCTGTATTACTGTTTGTCTCTGTCTCTGGCCTCATTGCATTGAGGTATGAATTCAATTCAATTCTGTTATCTGTATTACTGTTGGTCTCTGTCTCTGGCCTCATTGCATTGAGGTAAGGAATTCAATTCAATTCTATTATCTGTATTACTGTAGTTTCAGTCTCTGGCCTTGATTGAGGTAAGGAATTCAATTTATTATCTGTACTAATCCATATCACATTTTCAGTTACAGGTATAAGAATACATCATTATATTTAAATTAGAACAGTTTTAAACTTAACTTGATCATTAATGTATAGGTTCTAGGAGAAATAGATATAAAAGAGAACTAAGTGAGTAACTAAGTGAGTAACTAAGTGAGTAACTAAGTGAGTAACTAAGTGAGTAACTAGATAGTGCTACTGGTAGGTCTTACTTCTTAAATTTGGCTCTGTCACCTATCTTTCATTTCGCTGTTTCTTCTTTTGATGGGGGCTACTGGTTGGTCCTACTTCTTTCCTTTCACTCTTTCATTTTGTGTTTCCTTTTCATTCAACCCAGTGGACGGGGCCAAATGTCTGAAAGAAACAAATATTATCATTCTACTATATTCAGTTGATTTTGTTTTGTTGTTTTCAGCACTTGCTTTTGCAAAAGTTTATCAGTTACCTTGAGGAGAAAATGATGAACCGACACCACAATCCTTGCGACCTGTGTTGGGGAGACTGTGCGCCCTCTATGGCTTGTGGAGCATAGAGAAACACCTGACCACACTCTACCAGGGTTCCGAATCTTTTTAAACATATAGGTTTTATGTACTTATTTTTATTTGGAAATTTATTTGCTAACATCATAAGCTCATTTTCTGTTTTGTCCTTATCTCAATTTTGCTTGTTCGGAGAAATTGGCTCACGAGTGTTTAATCTTGATGAAAATATATGGGCAAGGTTTAAAAAAAAATAAATTCATTGATGTTTTCCACATTCATAGTTAAGGTGATCATTGGGTTTTTCAGTAGGTGTTTTTGATTTTGCCCAGACTGCCCTGCAAATGGCCAAGGGATTTTTAACAAGCATAAAGTCTTGTGATCTGCACACGTTACCTCCTTTTCATCAAGCGTCTTCAATGGGACTAGGGCATCGATCCTCCTACTTGGACCAGGAGGGTGGGTTTTACCTGAAAACTTTGAGAAAACTTTTTGAATGTCGACGGGGCTTAAACAAATCTGACCTTTTGGTTGACCTTGCCTCTCGACCACAAGGTAACATTATCTATGAAGATACCAAAACTAGAGATGGAATCAGATAGTACTGCGTGGCAATATTTCAACACCATTTATAGAAAATGTCTCCAAGGAAATCATGGGGCGTTTGCTTTGTTCAGTACGAGAAGAGGTAAAGTTGTGGCAGGACAACTCGTGGTTGCGTCACCATGACAACGCGCCTGCTCACAATGTCATAAGCATTCAACAGAACATTGTCAGCTGACTCAATGTGATTTTTTTCACCTCTTATTGAGCTCAAGGGGTACATCAAGGGATTTGTTGTAAAGGCGTGGACGATATCAACGGACAAATTTTAGCAGGAGAGCATGGAGGTGTGGTAGAGAAGGCTGAAAAAAGTGCGTTTGGCTCAAGGGGGAAACTTGCAGTTTGGATATGAAAAATATCTTTTGCCTTTTGCGACACCCGTCTTTGGACTTTCTGACACACCTTGTATAGATTAGAAATCCATACGTGCCAATGAGAACATAAAAAATGAATTAAGTTGGGGATTTTGTTTTTGGCTTTGAATCTGTAAGTCTGTATTTACATTGGAAAATACGTACATGAAGGTTAACTGTATTTTGTTTGTAAAGGAACCTAAAATTAACTGCAGAGACTCAGATAGATTGGGATGAAAGTCCAAAGACGCCATTCCAGGTTTGCCTCTGCAAAAATTACTGTCGTACTTCACCAGAAAGCCTGTAACTTTTTTGTTATCTATCTTGAAAGTTAAATTACAATGCTTTTTGAAATATTACAGCTTGTTATGGGAGTTAGAATTAGTTTGCTTTGATCAGAGTCTGTTATTTTGTTTGAGGGGGGACTCGGTAGTCCAGAGGCAAGGAATAAGCAACGGTTGAAAACATTTCTCAAGTTATTTCGAGTAAAAGCTACACCCCTGGTCAGCTGATCATTTTGTAAATCTGTACCCTCATCATTTTGTAAATCTGTACCCTCATCATTTTGTAAATCCGTACCCTGATCATTTTGTAAATCCATACCCTGCTCGTTTTGTAAATCCATACCCTGCTCATTTTGTAAATCCATTACCCTGATCATTTCATAAATCCATTACCCTCCTCATTTCATAAATCCGTACCCTCATTTTGTAAATCTGTACGCTCCTCATTTCGTAAATTTGTTCCCTCATTATGTAAATCCGTACCCTCCTTATGTAAATCTGTACCCTCATTATGTAAATCCGTACCCTCATCATGTAAATCCGTGCCCTCATCATTATGTAAATCCGTACCCTCATCATTTCGTAAATCTGTACCCTCATTATATAAATCCGTACCCTCATCATAAGGTAAATCTGTACCCTCATTATGTAAATCCGTATCCTCATCATTATGTAAATCCGTACCCTCATCATGATGTAGATCCGTACCCTCATCATTTTGTAAATCCATATCCTCATCATGATGTAGATCCGTACCCTCATCATGATGTAGATCCGTACCCTCGTCATTTTGTAAATCTGTACCCTCATCATTATGTAAATCCGTACCCTCATCATGATGTAGATCCGTGCCCTCGTCATTTTGTAAATCTGTACCCTCATCATTTCGTAAATCGTACCCTCATTATGTAAATCCATTACCCTCATCATTTTGTAAATCTGTACCCTCATTATGTAAATCCAGTACCCTCATCATGTAGATCGGTACCCTCGTCATTTTGTAAATCCATTGCCCTCAAAATTTTGTTAATCCGTACTCTCATCATTTTGTAAATCGTACCCTCATCATTTTGTAAATCTGTCATCATTTTGTAAATCCATTTACCCTCATCATTTTGTAAATCCATTACCCTCATCATTTTGTAAATCCGTACCCTCATCATGATGTAGATCCGTACCCTCGTCATTTGGTAAATCTGTACCCTCATCATTTTGTAAATCCGTACCCTCATCATTTTGTAAATCTGTACCCTCATCATTTTGTAAATCTGTACCCTCATCATGTTGTAGATCTGTACCCTCATCATTTTGTAAATCCGTACCCTCATCATTTTGTAAATCTGTACCCACATCATTTTTGTAAATCTGTACCCTCATCATTTTGTAAATCTGTACCCTCATTATGTTGTAGATCCGTACCCTCATCATTTTGTAAATCTGTACCCTCATCATTTTGTAGATCCGTACCCTCATCATTTTGTAGATCCGTACCCTCATCATTTTGTAAATCTGTACCCTCATCATTTTGTAAATCTGTACCCTCATCATTTTGTAAATCTGTACCCCCATCATGTTGTAGATCCGTACCCTCATCATGTTGTAGATCCGTACCCTCATCATTTTGTAAATCTGTACCCTCATCATTTTGTAAATCTGTACCCTCATCATTTGTAAATCTGTACCCTCATCATTATGTAAATCTGTACCCTCATCATTTTGTAAAACCCTCATCATGTTGTAGATCAGTACCCTCATCATTTTGTAAATCTGTACCCTCATCATTTTGTAAATCTGTACCCTCATCATTTTTGTAAATCCGTATCCTCATCACGTTGTAAATCTGTACC
This sequence comes from Doris montereyensis, assembly GCA_037039925.1. Taxonomy (NCBI): domain Eukaryota; kingdom Metazoa; phylum Mollusca; class Gastropoda; order Nudibranchia; family Dorididae; genus Doris; species Doris montereyensis. Next base: position 224,999 of record JAXRKP010000075.1, on the reverse strand, counting down.
CTCATCATGTTGTAGATCCGTACCCTCATCATTTTGTAAATCTGTACCCTCATCATTTTGTAAATCCGTACCCTCATCATTTTGTAAATCGGTACCCTCATCATTTTGTAAATCTGTACCCTCATCACGTTGTAAATCTGTACCCTCATCACGTTGTAAATCCGTACCCTCATCATTTTGTAAATCCATACCCTCATTATGTAAATCCTTACCCTCATCATTTTGTGGTGTAAATTTCTTCATCGTCGTTGTGACGTTGCCTTTTGCCTCCCTCCCTCCCTCCAGGCGGCTATGTTTCGGGAAGTGAGGTGCCCAAGCTGATCAGGAGGCCATCCTACAGCTGTGCCTGGCTCTCAAACCGGACGCCGTGTCGCTGGTCGATGCCGTGGCGCCCACCGACTTCATTCTTAACTCTCCCATCGGATACTCCGACGGACAGGTTAGTATGGTCAGATTGACCAATACGTCACTCAAAGTCAAAGAAATTTTTACTGATTTGAGTGATGACAAGGGGATGATGAAGAAGAAAATAGCGATAGATCTAGATCTAACTCTATCGACACCGAGGTGAGCAATGCGTCAGCAGGCGAAGTGAAACTGTCGTGCCTGTGGACGACAGACCTATCCGACACTCAACATGTGCCATTTACAGTGTTCAGTGTTGTTAGTATCAGTGTTTTTGTCCAAAAACAATAATTCCTGTACATGAATAAATTTGAAAAAATAAACGCAACAACAAAAACATGGAAAAAATTTATTTTTAATAACAATGGGTGCAAACAGGGACGGAGTTATCTCCCTGTGCTTAGGCATTCAGCCCAGCAGGCTAGCCAGTGAGTTAGGCAGGATTGGGTGAAGTTTGTCATTCTCCTTTTGGCTAGTGACAATACTTGTCATTTGTAGATAGATAGATAAATAAAAAGATAGCTAGATGGATGGTTAAATAGATACATGTATGGATAGATATGTAAATAGATATATATATATTTATTAACTTCTCTTATCATTGTTATGGTTGTTATTATTAACATTATTATTATCATTAGTATTATTATTATTGTTATTATTATTATTTTTTAAAATTTTGTTATTATTATTATTATTATTATTATTATTTATTATTAATATTATTATTATTATTATTATTATTATTATTATTATTATTATTATTATTATTATCATTAGCATTAATTTCATCATCGTCAAAATCATTATTGATATTGATACTCGGCTGTTGCCTGCACAGATCTACAAGAACCTGTATGGTGCCATGATCCAAGGCGACAAGGCTCTTGAAAGAAGTGAGCAATGGCAAGACATGGTGACTCCGCCCACAAAGATGGAACAGGCAAAACTCTGAGGCATGCTGAATTGACCCACACAGATGGAACAGGAAAAACTGTGAGGCAAAAAAAGGAAACCCTGTCGAATCTTGGGGCTGCCAATATTTCCATGATGTCCCAATGCGACATTGGTTTCATCACCAAACTTCTTTCACATCAGGTCATTGTCATTCCTGGTTAAACTGAGTCAGGTTTAAAACACATATTAAAAGACATAGAAAGTCATATTATGTATATATTATAGGCCAGAGACATTTTTTTTTTTTATTACCTTTGAAGTTTTGATTCTCAGCATCATTGGATGTTAGAGAAAAAGATAGTAAATTTACTGACTTCTGTAATAAATCATTCATCTGTTTTCGATCTCCAGTATTATTTCACTCATTTTCTCAATATTGTGAGAAATTATTTCACAATTATTCATCATTGTAAGAAATTATTTTGCAATTTCTCATCACTGTGAACATTTTTTTTTTGCAATCCTCATCACTACCGGTACGTTGAAATGGTATTTGTTTATGATTTATATTTATTTTGAGATCAACCAATCAAAATATATATCTAAAGAAAGAAAAAGAAACTTATCGATGCAATCAAATCGATAGAGAGACTTTGAAACAGTTTGATTTCTTAAACAGATGTGAAATTATTGAATTAAAAAAACTTTCTAATGGTTACTAATGGTAAACAGACAAAATAAGCAACCTATACCAGCAACTAAAATTCTATGTCTATGTTAATGTCCTTTCCTTTGGAATTTTTATAAACTATTGTAACTTGCCTGTTAATGTTACCTTTTTAAAAAATTATTGTGCAAAAGCCACTTTTCATGATGTGATCCTGTTTATCAAGAAAAATTTTGAACTGTTTGTATAAATTATGTGAGAAAAGATAACCTTTAGTTGATACATGCAGGCCTGGGTGCGGTTGAGTGATTTCTTTTGAATGGGCAGCCATGGAGGCCAACAATGCAGTGTCTCGGTTGTTCATATAATTGTAATACAAGAATAATATTTTAAAATTTATTAATGCCCCCTCTCTCTCTCTCTCTCTCTCTCTCTCTCTCTCTCTCTCTCTCTCTCTGTCTCTCTCTCTCTCTCTCTCTCTCACTTTTTGTTGATTGTTAACAATCTACTTTAGTTTCTTCATTTCCGTCTTTACTTTAGCTAATGAAGTAACCTAATCCTTTTCGATTTTTGTTTTTAAATTGATGTGCTATCTTTAACATGTTTTCTTTAAAACGGTTCCCTGTCTGTTATGCAAATTGTTTCATTACTCTTATCAAGCCAAAGGTATATCAATAGGAGTATACTTATTTCTGTTCTTTATCTGTCAAAATGAACATTTCATCAGCAATGTGAATGTGTCCGTTTTGTGCTCCCTTTTTTAAATTTCATTTCATTGTTTGCTTTAGTATCCCTGAACTTGATCTTTCTTTCTCTCTTCTCTGTCTATTTGTCTGTGGCTTTATTCAGTGGGTTTTTTTTAGTTGTTATTTTTAATTGGTTAAAATACTACGCTGTAAGTTATTGTTTTTTTTTAAATTTAAGCTTTTGAGGAATTTTTCAATGTTTTGAATTTCATGATTTATATATTCCATGATGAGATTATTTTTGTACCATGCAAGTTGCCAGTGATTCACTGCAAGTGTTTTCATATAAGAATAGAAAACGGAGAAAAAAAAGAGAAGGGAAAAGAGCAAGAAGATGCAGAAGAAGAAAAAGAAGAAGAAGAAGGAAGAAAAGTGCTTGTTAAATTTTAAAAGAAAAGACAAAGTCTTTAGACAGTAGTCAGAGAGGTTTGCTCATGATTTAAATGTAAGCTAAGCACTGTGTGAAACAGATGCTTTTGTTTTTACTGTCGCAAAGGATATGTTACTGATAGACGTACAGCACTGAAATCTTGCCAAGAATATATGTTGACAAGGGATGTAAGAGAAGGGGATACTCTTCTCAAGACCTATCTGCCCTGTCGATTAACCATGAAAACAGAATTCCTCTTCTCGATTGTCTTGTCAATTAACATGAAAACAGAAATTGCTGATGCTATTGTATTATGTAACATTAAATTGATATCTTAAATTATTTCTGTTGATGTCTTTTCTGAGGGTTGCTGCTTTAAAATACATTTTGTGAGTGTGTTTGTGATTATTGTTGTTTTTGTGGGTGTGTTTGTAATTATATGTGTTTTTATGTTCATGCATATGTGCATGTTTTGTGGGTGTGTTTGTAATTATTTGTGTTTTTATGTTCATGCATATGTGCATGTTTTGTAGGTGTGTTTGTAATTATATATGTTTTTATGTTCATGCATATGTGCATGTTTTGTGGGTGTGTTTGTAATTATTTCTGTTTTTATGTTCATGCATATGTGGGTGTGTTTGTAATTATTTCTGTTTTTATGTTCATGCATATGTGCATGTTTTGTGGGTGTGTTTGTAATATGCATATTTTGTGGGTGTGTTTGTAATATGCATGTTTTGTGGGTGTGTTTGTAATATGCATGTTTTGTGGGTGTGTTTGTAATATGCATGTTTTGTGGGTGTGTTTGTAATATGCATGTTTTGTGGGTGTGTTTGTAATATGCATGTTTTGTGGGTGTGGCATATTTTGTGGGTGTGTTTGTAATATGCATATTTTTGTGGGTGTGTTTGTAATATGCATGTTTTGTGGGTGTGTTTGTAATATGCATGTTTTGTGGGTGTGTTTGTAATATGCATGTTTTTGTGGGTGTGATTGACGAAACTACTGGTAGGTCCTATTTCTTTCCTTCCACTCTTTTGCTTATTTCTCGTCTTGTCACTACTTCTAAATTTATTCTGAGATCACCCCTTAAGATGGATGGGGTAAATTCTAATCAAACAAATACATGTTTAATAATATCAACCATATTGATGAAGATGGATTTATAATCTACATCCTCCTATAAACACAGACTCACTGAATTTGCATCATTTAGCACCCAGCGGAGTCATTTCATTCAAATTCATTTCAACTCTCTCAGAACCATTCTGCACACTCATATTTACATTCATGCAAGATCCTTTTCTGCCTATAGCTTGGATTCTAACTACAAATGCCATGTGAAGAAAGCAGAGTGAAGTACCATGGGTTAGAGTACAACGCCATGAATAAAAACAACCCACATAACCAGGCTTCAAACCAGTGTCAAGGTGATTACAACTCATAATACTACCATGGTGATTACAATTCATAACACTACCATGGTTATTACAATTCATAACACTACCATGGTGATTACAATTCATAACACTACCATGGTTATTACAATTCATAACACTACCATGGTGATTACAATTCATAACACTACATGGTGATTACATTCCACTACCATGGTGATTACAATTCATAACACTACCATGGGTTATTACAACTCATAACACTACCATGGTGATTACCATGATGATTAACATTTAACACTACCATGGTGATTACAATTCATAACACTACCATGGTGATTAAATTCACAATTCATAACCCTACCATGGTGATTACAATTCATAACACTACCATGGTGATTACAATTCATAACACTACCATGGTGATTAACACTCACAACACTACCATGGTGATTAACACTCATGATGATTAACAACTCATAACACTACCATGGTGATTAACACTCACAACACTACCATGGTGATTAACACTCACAACACTACCATGGTGATTAACACTCACAACACTACCATGGTGATTACAACCCATAACACTACCATGGTGATTACAACTCACAAAACTACCATGATGATTACAACTCACAACACTACCATGATTGATTTCAACTCACAACACTACCATGATGATTACAATAATACAAGCCATAACACTACCATGGTGATTACAACTCACAACTCTACCATGATGATTAACACTCATAACACTACCATGGTGATTACAACTCATAACACTACCATGGTGATTACAATCATAACTACTACCATGGTGATTACAATTCACAACACTACCATGGTGATTAAATTCATAAACTACCATGGTGACATTACCACTACCATGGTGATTACAACTCATAACACTACCATGGTGATTAACACTCACAACACTACCATGGTGATTAACACTCACAACACTACCATGGTGATTAACACTCACAACACTATCATGGTGATTAACACTCACAACACTACCATGGTGATTAACACTCACAACACTACCATGGTGATTACAAGCCATAACACTACCATGGTGATTAACACTCACAACACTACCATGGTGATTACAACTCACAACACTACCATGATGATTCAACTCACAACACTACCATGATTATCACTCATAACACTACCATGGTGATTACAATTCACAACACTACCATGGTGATTACAACTCATGATGATTAACACTACCATGGTGATTAACACTCACAACACTACCATGGTGATTACAACTCACAACACTACCATGGTGATTACACTCACAACACTACCATGGTGATTAACTCACAACACTACCATGATGATTACAACTCATAACACTACCATGGTGATTAAACTCACAACACTACCATGGTGATTAACTACCATGGTGATTAACAACACTACAATGGTGATTACAATTCATAACACTACCGTGGTGATTAACATAACACTACATGGTGATTAACACTCACAACACTACCATGGTGATTTACAATACCATGGTGATTAAACTCACAACACTACCATGGTGATTAACTCACAACACTACCATGGTGATTACCAATTCACTCACAACACTACCATGGTGATTAACTAACAATGGTGAACACTACCATGGTGATTACAAATTCACAACACTACCATGGTGATTAACACCATGGTGATTCACAACACTACCATGGTGATTACTAACAACACTACCATGGTGATTACAACTCACAACACTACCATGGTGATTAACAACACTACCACAACACTACCATGGTGATTACAATTCACAACACTACCATGGTGATTACAATTCATAACACTACCATGGTGATTAACTCACAACACTACCATGGTGATTAAACTTACAACACTACTATGGTGATTACAACTCATAACACTACCATGATGATTACAATTCATAACACCACCATTGTGATTAACACTCACAACTCTATCATGGTGATTACAATTCACAACACTACCATGGTGATTAACACTCACAACACTACCATGATGATTACATTCATAACACTACCATAGTGATTACAATTCATAACACTACCATTGTGATTAACACTCACAACTCTACCATGGTGATTAACAATTCATAACACTACCACGGTGATTACAATTCATAACACTACCATGGTGATTACAATTCATAACACTACCATGGTGATTACAACTCGGTGACAACACTACCATGGTGATTACAATTCATAACACTACCATGGTGATTAACTCACAACACTACCATGGTGATTACAAGCCATAACACTACCATGATGATTAACACTCACAAAACTACCATGATGATTACAACAATTCACAACACTACCATGGTGATTAACACTCACAACACTACCATGGTCATTACAAAGCCATTAACAACACTACCATGATGATTAACACTCACAACACTACCATGGTGACAACACTACCATGGTGATTACAACTCATAACACTACCATGATGATTAACACTCACAACACTACCATGGTGATTACAACTGGTGATTAACACTCATAACACTACCATGGTGATTACAACTCATAACACTACCATGGTGATTAACACTCACAACACTACCATGATGATTTCAACTCACAACACTACCATGATGATTAACTCACAAAACTACCATGATGATTACAAGCCATAACTACCATGATGATTACAACTCACAACACTACCATGGTGATTACAACTCATAACACTACCATGGTGATTAACAACTCACACACTACCATGGTGATTACAACTCACAACACTACCATGATGATTAACACTCACAACACTACCATGATGATTACAAGCCATAACACTACCATGGTGATTACAACTCACAACACTACCATGGTGATTAACACTCACAACACTACCATGGATTTCAACTACACACTCATGGTGACACTACCATGGTGATTACACTCACAACACTACCATGGTGATTACAATTCACAACACTACCATGGTGATTAACACTCACAACTACAATGATGATTACAACTCATAACACTACCATGATGATTACAACTCATAACACTACCATGGTGATTAACAAGCTACCATGGTGATTACAACTCATAACACTACCATGGTGATTAACACTCACAACACTACCATGATGATTACAACTCACAACACTACCATGGTGATTAATCACAACACTACCATGGTGATTAACTCACAACACTACCATGATGATTACCATGCATGAACTACCATGGTGATTACAACTCATAACACTACCATGGTGATAACACTAACTACCATGATGCTCATAACACTACCATGATGATTAACTCACAACACTACCATGGTGATTACAAACAACACTACCATGGTGATTACAACTCATAACACTACCATGGTGATTAACAACTCATAACACTACCATGATGATTAACACTCACACTACCATGGTGATTACTCACAACACTACCATGGTGATTACAACTCATAACACTACCATGGTGATTACAACTCGTAACACTACCATTGTGATTAACTCACTCACAACACTACCATGGTGATTACAACTCATAACACTACATGGTGATTGATTACAATTCATAACACTACCATGATTATAACTCACACTCATAACACTACCATGATGTAATACTCACAACACTACCATGGTGATTAAAAACTCATAACACTACCATGGTGATTACAACTCATAACACTACCATGGTGATTACAATTCATAACACTACCATGGTGATTAACTCATAACACTACCATGGTGATTAACACTCACAACACTACTATGGTGATTACAACTCACAACACTACCATGATGATTACAACTCATAACACTACCATTGTGATTACAACTCACAACTCTACCATGGTGATTAACTCACAACACTACCATGGTGATTACAATTAACTCACAACACTATCATGGTGATTAACTCACAACACTACCATGATGATTACAATTCATAACACTACCATGGTGATTGATTAACACTCACAACTCTACTACCATGGTGATTAACATTCACAACACTACCATGGTGATTACAACTCATAACACTACCATGATGATTAACTCACAACACTACCATGGTGATTACAATTCACAACACTACCATGGTGATTAACTCACAACACTACCATGGTGATTAACACTTACAACACTACTATGGTGATTACAACTCATAACACTACCATGATGATTACAATTCACAAAACCACCATTGTGATTAACACTCACAACTCTATCATGGTGATTAACATTCACAACACTACCATGGTGATTAACACTCACAACACTACCATGATGATTACACTTCATAACACTACCATAGTGATTACAATTCACAACACTACCATGGTGATTAACATTCACAACTCTACCATGATGATTAAATTCATAACACTACCATGGTGATTACAATTTCACTACCATGGTGATTAACTCATAACACTACCATGGTGATTACAACATATGGTGATTAACACTCATAACACTACCATGATGATTACAACTCATAACACTACCATGGTGATTAACATTCACAACACTACCATGGTGATTACATAACACTACCATGATGATTAACACTCACAACACTACCATGATGATTACAACTCAAGGGTGATTAACACTACAACACTACCATGGTGATTAACACTCACAACACTACCATGGTCATTACAAGCCATAACACTACCATGATGATTAACACATTGGTGATTCACAAAACTACCATGATGATTAACACTCACAACACTACCATGATGATTAAACTCACAACACTACCATGGTGATTAACACTCATGAACACTCACAACACTACCATGGTCATTAACTCATAACACTACCATGATGATTAACACTCACAAAACTACCATGATGATTAACACTCACAACACTACCATGATGATTAACACTCACAACACTACCATGGTCATTACAAGCCATAACACTACCATGGTGATTAACACTCACAACACTACCATGATGATTACAACTCATAACACTACCATGGTGATGACACTACCATGGTCATTACAAGCTCATAACACTACCATGGTGATTAACACTCACAAAACTACCATGATGATTACAACTCACAAAACTACCATGATGATTTCAACTCACAACACTACCATGGTGATTAACACTCACAACACTACCATGGTGATTTAACACTCACAACACTACCATGGTGATTAACACTCACAACACTACCATGATGATTACAAGCCATAACACTACCATGGTGATTACAACTCATACTACCATGGTGATTACAACTCATAACACTACCATGGTGATTAACACTCACAAAACTACCATGATGATTACAACTCATAACCCTACCATGATGATTTCAACTCACAACACTACCATGATGATTACAAACCATAACACTACCATGGTGATTGCAACTCACAACACAACCATGGTGATTACAACTCATGACACTACCATGATGATTACAAGTCATAACACTACCATGGTGATTA
>JAXRKP010000075.1:185000-210000 GCA_037039925.1 Doris montereyensis | reverse complement strand
TAACAATATTGTAATGGGCCCTATGTGTAGGCATGATGATAACAATATTGTAATGGGCCCTATGTGTAGGCATGATGATAACAATATTGTAATGGGCCCTATGTGTAGGCATGATGATAACAATATTGTAATGCGCCCTATGTGTAGGCATGATGATAACAATATTGTAATGGGCCATATGTGTAGGCATGATAACAATATTGTAATGTGTCTTATGTGTAGGCATGATGATAACAATATTGTAATGGGCCCTGTGTGTAGGCATGATGATAACAATATTGTAATGGGTGTGTAGGCATGATGATAACAATATTGTAATGGGCCCATGATAATAATAATATTGTAATGGGCCCTATGTGTAGGCATGATGATGATAACAATATTGTAATGGGCCCTATGTTTGTAGGCATGATGATAACAATATTGTAATGGGCCCTAATGTGTAGGCATGATAACAATATTGTAATGGGCCCTATGTGTAGGCATGATGATAACAATATTGTAATGGGCCCTATGTGTAGGCATCATGATAACAATAGTATAGCCTACATGATGTACCGTATACGGTACATGCACTGTGTAGTTTGGGGGTTTATCCCACGGGGAGTGTCACTGTCACCACAGGAGAGCACCAATCGAAATCTTCCTTCTTATTAATTAAGGGGACTCGGTAGCCCATAGGCAAGGTGTCAGCCTGTCAACCAAAATTAAAAGGTAGTGGGTTCGAGCCCCGCCAACGGTTGAACAATTTTCTCGATTTTCTTCGAGCAAAATCTATATCCCCCCCCCCCCCCCCCCGGTCCAGGTAGATGGATTGACACCTAGTTCCATCGGAGACGGGCAATAAAAAGGAGGTCCCGTGTGCAGATTACAACACTCTGTGCACGTTATTACAAATAATAATAAAATTAATAATAATAATAATAATAATAATAATAATAATAATAATATAATAATAATAATATGGAGATTTCTATAGCGCCCGTGCATCGAGATACTCTAGGCGCTTTACAATCAAAGAAATACGGGAAAGAGTCAATAAAAATGGACAACAGAACAACATCAGAAATAAGAAAGGAGGAAGCGGGGGGGGGGGTGAGAAGAGCATGATTCAATTCAATAAAACTTTATTGTCCTCATAAAGGCACATCATCTTCGTTCACAACAATCTTTAAAATACACATAATGTGCATTGGAAATGGAATAAAGAATTTATGTTATTATGTAAATATTATAGAAATAGATAATAGTCAATTAATTACATTAGAATGCATAATTTGTTAATATGAATATGTATGTCGAAAAAAGGCCTACATATCACAGTAAATCATGGTAAATATTTCTAAAAATTGTATTTTGCAAAAGCTCTGAGAATGTTAAGAAGGTTAAAAATATAGTATAGTATAAATATGATATTATAAGAATGTCCTCAACTGCCAATTCGTTAAGTAGTCCTTCATTGTGCTCTATATATATCCCCCCCTCTCTCTCTCTCTCTCTCTCTCTCTCTCTCTCTCTCTCTCTCTCTCTCTCTCTCTCTCTCTCTCTCTCTCTCTCTCCGTGTGTCTCAGTGTCTGGATCTCTCTCTCTCTCTCTCTCTCTGTGTGTGTGTATGTCTGTTTGCCTGTCTGTCTGTCTCTGTGTATGTCTCTCTCTGTCTCTCTCTCTCTCTCTCTCTCTCTCTCTCTCTCTCTCTCTCTCTCTCTCTCTCTCTCTCTCTCTCTCTCTCTCTCTCTCTCTCTCTCTCTCTCTCTCTCTCTATGTGTGTCTCAGTGTCTGCATCTCTCAAGTCTCTCTCTGTCTGTGTGTGTGTATGTCTGTTTGCCTGTCTGTCTGTCACTCTCTCTCTCTCTCTCTCTCTCTCTCTCTCTCTCTCTCTCTCTCTCTCTCTCTCTCTCTCTCTCTCTCTCTCTCTCTCTCTCTCTCTCTCTCCCCCTCTCTCTACCTCCCTCCCCCCTCCCACCTCCCTCCCCCTCCCAAAGCTCTGTAAAAAGTGGTCATTTCCTCAAAATGACATTTCAACCATGACATCACTGACACTAGATTTTAAAGTACCGGTACATCTCAACATAACAGATGAGAATGTTCATGACGATCACTAGGGTCACTAATCCGTGAAACTCAGGGCGCAAATTTATCTAGGCGAAAAATATTGCAACAGACAGACATGCCTAGTACTTAGTAGTAGTAGTAGTAAAGTAAAAAATGACCCAAAATATTGGGCCCATTGTGAAATCCAGTTTATCGCAACTTTGGATAATCACAACTCTTTTGTAGCTTCCGTCATGTTGCGATTAACTGGAGTCAACTGTAATAAATTATGATAATAATAATAGTAGTAATACTAACAGTTAACACTAACAAAAGAAGAATAAAAAGTGTGACCCTTGTCATCATAGCCTACTGGTCAATACAAAACTATAAAAAAAATAATTGTTTCAAACAGTTAAGTGTTAATGGTGAAATGAAAAATAAATTAACTGCATATAGATTTATAGATAACAAAATATACTCTAATGAATAAATTAAACAGTTAAAACAGTCAAATTAATACATAAATTATTGATGATAAAAGTAATGGTAGCATTTTATATAAATAAATAAATACATGTTTATAACATGTATATATATATATAATAAATAAATAAATAAATGTATATACAATGTATATATATATATATATATATATATATATATATATATATATATATATATATATATATATATATATATATATATATATATATATATATATATATGTGTGTGTGTGTGTGTGTGTGTGTGTGTGTGTGTGTGTGTAAGTTGTTGTGCGTGGGTCAAAAATAAAAGAGAAGAAGAAGAGAAATATAGAAATATAGAAATAACAATGCTAAGTGTTGCTCCAAATCAATGTTGGAACGCCAAGTGTTAGTTGTTCGGGGTTTTAAAAAGAAATAAAATAGAAGAAAAAGAGAGAGAGAGAGAGAGAGAGAGAGAGAGAGAGAGAGAGAGAGAGAGAGAGAGAGAGAGAGAGAGAGGGAGAGGGAGAGGGAGGGAGGGAGGGAGGGAGGGAGGGAGAGGAGAGAGAGAGAGAGAGAGAGAGAGAGAGAGAGAGAGAGAGAGAGAGAGAGAGAGAGAGAGAGAGAGAGAGAGAGAGAGAGAGAGAGAGAGAGAGAGAGAGAGAGAGAGAGAGATGGATATAAAAGTAGGTAGAGAAAATATAAATGTTCGACAACACCACCCAATTATTGTGTGAACTGGGACACGAGAAGGAGACAAACGAGTGGAAAGGCGAACACAGGCAAGATTTGGATTGTGTGCTCTACTTTTAATTATGGCAAGCCCTATTTGTAGTACTACTACCAATAGGCTATAAGTACTATTACCAATAGGCTATCATTCTCCTATTTGTAGTACTATTACTACTACCAATAGGCTATAAACCATTCTCTCCTATTTGTAGTACTATTACTACTACCAATAGGCTATAAACCATTCTCTCCCTATTTGTAGTATTCTCTCCCTATTTGTAGTACTACTACCAATAGGCTATAAACCATTCTCTCCCTATTTGTAGTACTATTACTACTACCAATATATTCTCTCCTAAACTTTTACTACTTCTCATTCTCCTGTTTGTAGAAATATTACTACAACTGAAGAGTGTTTCTTTATACATTTGCCACTTTTCTTCTTTTGTGCTATCATTCAGATCATCTGCCTTTAACTTTCACTGATAAATCTTTTATCCTAGATTGGTATATCTTCTTTACTACTAGTTTATTTAGTTCTTCTATTTTGGGTTAAGTAGTTTTTTCTCTTTCCAGTAGTACTACAAATAGTCACTTCGTTTAATTATTATGGTCTTTTCGCTTAATCTGACATTTTCATCAATTGGTAATGAAAATTTCATAATGCATATCTGTATCTCTAAATGGTGACAAAATATGAGTCATTACATCACAACACGTCCAGGAGAGGCGCCTCTCCATGGACCCATCTCTATCTACTGGGCGGCCGTATCAAGCTCTCTCTCCTCGATAACCCTATATCACATGCATGCCCTGCACAACCCCTTCTACTTCTAATATGTCAGAAGTGCTGTACAACATCTATCTCAGTTTATCAGTCATCTCATGCTCTGCACAGCCCCTTCTAACCGGTCAGAAGTGTTGTACAACATATATTTCAGTTTAACCCTCACAAAAAAAAAAGTGAAGGTTACACCAGTAGGACCGTTTAGGGAAAAATATACAACAGTTTCTTAGGCTAAATCAGTTACTTGCCTGGCAGGAATTTGTCACTCCCCTAAAAGTTTTGTCAATACAACACTGAATCCAAGCTAACAAAAAGTCGAACGTTCACACATGTTACCACAGACAAGAAAAAGCCAGTAGGACCGTTTAGGGAAAACTGTACAACAGTTTCCTAGCTAAATCAGTTACTTGCCTGGCGGGAATTTGTCGCTCCCTAATAATAAGTTCTTGTCCCCACAGCTACATGTGAACTGGATGTTCACACATGAACCATCCCTCACTGAGTTCTAACTGCAAAACAGGTTAATCTTCACCTACAACAACTCACAAATTATGACACATCAATCGCCCAGGTTTCAGTAAACCATAATCTGTTTCACTGACACGGTATAATAACTCATCTCATTACGATCAGGAAACTCACTGTTCCTCCACAAAGTTATAACTCACTTATTAAATCTAAAATCAACAAACCAACCTGTTTACTCACAAAGTTTTAACTTATTTCTCCTTACAGAGGGACGTAAGGTTACTGAATCCACAATTACTGACCCCTCTCCTTCGCGTTACGCGCCAGGAGATTATTCATTATAACATATTCATAATACCATTAATTCAAACCAATGATCTCAAATATATCACAAAAGGAGGCACTATGCCTAGTGCCAATAAAACCTCAATAGCACAAAAGGTAAACTCTCGGAAAAAACCTCTTGAGCAAGCAAAACGTCATAAGCTCAACGGAAAACTAGGCTTGACTAACCTCAAAGAGAAAATCGACCAACTCGAAAGAAATAACAAGAAACTGTCGACTCACACATGGGACTAATGTCTCACTCACAACGCAACAGATTTAAATAGACCTAAATCACCTTATAGATCTAGATCTATCCTGTGGTGCTCAAAAAACACCTCCCCTTCGCATCAGCGTCCGAAGGTTATTCAACCCAAGAACTGAAACTTACAACACCACACACAAGATCACCGATTAAACAAAATAATCTGTGCGGGAAACGACCCCGGAGCTCAAGGTGAACCACATGGATCTGGGGTCAAGAGCAAATCGCTCCTAACCACAATGAATGCAACAGCGCAAATCAACAATAAGGAAAAACCCTCCAAACCGGAGCAGACTTCAGGAAAAAAACAACCAAAAAACTGAAGGGAAAAACTAAACTAAACAAACTCAAAGCAAGTGAAACTCAACTAAAACTCGATGCTCGAAACTAAACTAAATTCGAAGCAAAGAAACTTGACTAAACTAAACTCGAAGCAAAGAGAAACTCAACTAAGCTAAACTTGAAGCAGGCGATACTCCCCTGAGAGAAAGAAAACGAATAGTCGTATAGAGTAACCACTCCACTGAGGTTATCACAACTTAATGCTAACAACATATTGTGTGCATGTCCATGTGAGGATTGAACATTGTTACAAATGTATAAAATCAATGGGGTTAACAAATACACACGTTCCAATTGAGTGGAACCTTCTATCTATACGAAAGAAAATGACGCAATCCACCCAGGAGATGTTATCTGTTTCCAAACCTCCAATGTGAAATATAGTTTTTAAATTATCACAGGTAGAAATCCCCATTAACTATTCAATGATTTCTGCAGGAAATTCATTTACCCCAAACCCAGGGAGATAACAAATATCCATCCTTTAAAATCCTCAACCACAAATCTCAAGTCCTTGAGCATTTGTTCTCAGTACAACCTTCAAATCAGGATTTACAAAAAGAGCTACATTAAATGTGCCTTCACAAATTCTTATAAGACATAATAGTAAAGTATGCGCACACAATTTATTTTATGAAACAAACAAAAATGAAACAGCAAAAATAAATGTTCTAACCACCAGTAGGCCAACAAATCAAAATCCTGGGCCTTTCTTCTGCATTGACGGACTAGACGGGAGACAAGAGATGTCCTGTCCTGCGGTGGAAATGTGTCCGTGCAGACGATGGATGTGCAGTCCCTTTTATTCCCCCAATACCCACGCTATCTCAGACTATCTGATCATGCGCAACCTGCATTCTGCACAAGCGCAACCTGCATTCTGCACAAGTACCACGCCAAAGGCGGGAAAATCCCGCGTTAAAAGCAAGGAGAGACCAATCTCCACTGCCAAGGTCAAGGCTACTCTAAAACTCACGCCATCCGATTACGCGTTTCCCGTATGCAAATGGCATTGTTTCCTGCATGCAAATAGCAAGAAAATCATGCGACGATCCAATCAAAAAGGGAAAATTTATGGGGTGACGCGCTCACACCTGGCCATCTTAGTCGGTCATGAAGAGACAGCAACAGAAACCGCCTCCTATAACGTTTCTAAAAACATAATTAAATACCAACCCAGGGAGATGAAGGGAGAGATTTTCACCAGTTAACATATATATATATATACATATATAATATATATATAAATATATATATATATATATATATATATATATATATATATATATATATATATATATATATATATATATATATATATATATATATATATATATATATATATATATATATATATATATATATATATATAATATATATATAAATATATATATATATATATTATATATATACATATATGTCCATTTAATAAGTTTAATTTGTTAATTTTTGGAAACACTTTTCTTATTTGCTTCTCAGAATATCATATTATTTACATACATTTAAGAAAACTCCAAACTTTTATGTACTTTTCTATGTTATCACTGTCCAGATCAAAGTAATTTTTATAACCTAGCGACAGGTTTAAAAAACCCTCCTTATACGATGTTCCTGCCAAAGATACGAAAAAATTGAGCGTTTGGTTTTCCAATTTGTTAATGTTATCCCAATCAAAGTGCTTTTCTCCTTGGAGTAGGAGTAGGAGTGTCTTTAGCTTTAAAAACAAATGATAGTCACTTGGTGCGAAAGCAGGACTGTGTGGACGATGTTCTATGTTGTGCTTCCCTTTGAAAGATTTGATAAGAGCCTGTGTTTGAACAGCGGTATGTGGGCTAGCGTTATCGTGCAACAAGATGCCATTGCTTAGCATTCCTCCCCTTGTGAATAACACGTCTCAACGTCGTCAACATTTCACAATAAGTGGCTAAGTTGATTGTCCTTCCTGATGGCAGACCGTCTACCAGAAGAATGCCCTGTCTGTACCCCCCAAAAACAATTAAAATCATTAAATGATGGCTTTGGGTAACTTAAATACTGTCAAGAGAATGAAAATTGAGTGGCGGTAAATTTGAACCAGGGATTCAGAAATCGTCTGAGAACTAGTGCTAGTTCATGAATGGCACTGTCAATTTTCATAAACAGCGGCTTTTCCGGTTCCAATATGAATTTTCACTAATAGTGTGCAAGTGGTGTTCCCAAAAGAACGCGCGAGAGATATTTGAAAATCAGACTTATTAAACGGACAACTCTCATAATATGTGTATGCAATGTCATCATAATGATATATATAATTTACCAATTATAATTATAATTGAACAGTAATACTTGTAAAAAAAATAATGATAATACAAAAAATAACATTTTAAAAACATAAAGACAAAGCGATGAAAATAACAAGAACATGAAAAATGTTTTTTTACTTTGGCAGCACAGGTAATTCATTTTTCTTTTCTCTTTTCCTTCCTTCATTTTGTTTCTTTCTCATTTACTTCTTTTCCCATTTATCCTTTCCTTTTTTCTTCCTTTCCTCCTCACTTACTTTCCTTCCTTCTTTCTCACTACTCACAAAATTGTACTCCCTTTTCTTTCCTTCCTGTCTTTATTCCTTTTACATGTCTGTTCATTCTTTCTTCATGCATTTTTACGAAGTATAACACTTTTGCTTTATGACTTTCACGTCCATGCTTACATATCACTTTCATTCATCTCTCCTTACATTATATTATTATTGTGTAGCCATAACAGCATAATATATATATATATATATATATATATATATATATTATAATACTCAACATTCAGGTGTTTACTCATTTATGCTACAGACCTACTTAGTTACTCTCTCTTATTTTTCTGCTTACTAAAATACAAGAATGTAGAGTCTTCTGTATCAATGCACAACTTTACTATGTGATATGATGTTTGGTTAAGGGAGCCTTCAAAATGATCTTCTTACAGTACACAACAAAACTCAAATCTGTACAATGACAGTATGTAACAAGTGTTGAAGACTGCATCGCATGTTAACAAATCTAACACACTTCAACAGACATCTCTTGAACAAGAAGGATCACACAATCTTCATGGCTGTTCTTCAAACCAAGTGTTACAGCTGTCAAACCTTCCTGGCTCATAGCATGTATGTCAATGTCTTTTTCCCGAAGAAGACGACTGACAACTTTAAGATGGCGTTCTGACTTGCACGCATTAACGGCGTCCATCCTCTACCAGTCGTTGCATTGACATCGCTCTGTCCTCCTTGAATTAGACTGTCAACACAATCTACATGGCCATGATGGCATGCAAACATTAGGGCTGTCCAGTCATTCCCATCCCTAGCATTGACATCAATAGTCTGTGAATTGACAAGAAGACTTGTACATGATGCATGCCCTCGTTGACATGCATGCATCAGCTGTCCAACTATTCCCGTCCCTGAAATTCACACAGATGTTGGGACTCTGTAGTAGAAGTCTGTCACACACTCAGTGTGGCCTTTACAGCATGCACACAATAAGCTGTTAGTCCACTTCTATCTTTGGCATTTATGTTAATACCTTCCTTTTGAACAAGAAGATCAACACATCCAACAGAGTTGAATAAACAGGCAATCATAAGTGCTGTGTTTCCATTTATGTTCTTGAGATTGACATCGATGTTGACAGCTTGTAAGAGGCTATTGACACATTCAATATCACCGTTTCTACACGCATGCATTAGTGCTGACACTCCACATTGCTTCTCTGCAACATTTATGTCAATATCTTCCATTTGAAGAAGACGATCAACACATTCAAGGGAACCTACTAAACAGGCAATCACAAGTGCTGTATTTCCCATTGTGTCCTTGAGATTGACATCAATGTTGACAGCTTATAAGAGGCTATTGACACATTCAATATCACCGTTTCTACATGCAAACATTAGTGCTGATATTCCAGATTGCTTCTCTACAACATTTATGTCAATATCTTCCATTTGAAGAAGACGATCAACACATTCAAAGGAGCCGAATACACAAGCAATCATAAGTGCTGTATTTCCCATTGTGTCCTTGAGATTGACATCGATGTTGACAACCTGTGAAAGTCTATTGACACATTTAATATCACCATTTCTACATGTCCACATTAGCGATGACATTCCACATTGTTTATCTACGGCATTTATATCAATATCATTGATTTGAAGAAGGCGATCAATGCATTCAAAAGAGCCCTTGCCACAGGCAATCATAAGTGCCGTCAATCCATTTTGATCATGGAGCTTGACATCAATGTTGTCAGCATCATGTAAAAGTCTACTGACACATTTGATATCGCCATTTCTACATGCCCACATTAAGCGCATGACATTCCACATTGCTTATCTACAGCATTTACGTCAATATCGTCCATTTGAAGAAGAAAATCGACACATTCAAAGGAGCCGCAAACACAGGCAATCATAAGTGTTGTATTTTCAAGTCCATCCTTGAGATTGACATCAATGTTGTCAGCATGTAAAAGGCTCTTGACGCATTTAATATGGCCATTTATACATGCCTGCATAAGTGCCGTTATTCCACCTTTACGTGCGGCATTTCGTCAATATCTTCTATTTCAAGCAGACGATCAACACATTCAAAGGAGCCAAATTCACAGGCCATCATAAGCTGAATTTCCCATTGTGTCCTTGAGATTGACATCGATGTTGTCGGCTTGCAAAAGGCTATTGACACATTTAATATGGCCTTTACTGCATGCCCACATTAATGGCGTTATTCAGATTCATTTACAACATTTATAACAATGTCTTTCCTATGAAGAAGATGACCAACACATTCAGAGGAGCCTAAAACACAGGCCATCATAAGCGCTGTGTTTCCCATTGTGTCCTTGAGATTGACATCGATGTTGTCAGTTTGTAAAAGGCTATTGACACATTTAATGTTACTTTTAATACATGCCCACATTAGTGCCGATATTCCATGTTGTTTATCCACTGCATTTAAATCAATATCTTCCATCTGAAGAAGGCTATCAATACATTCCCAAGAAGAGCCTCTGGCACAGGCAATTATAAGTGCTGTATTTCCAGTTTGGTTTTTGAGATTGACATCGATGTTGGCAGTCCGCACAAGACTGTTGACACATTTAATCTTTGTAATAACATTGTTTGCTTGACATGCCCACATTAGCGCTGTGTGTCCTCCTTTATCTCTGGCATTTATGTCAATATCTGCTCTTTGGACAAGACGATTAATCCCGTCAATAGAGGCTGATAGACATGCTAACATTAGCGCCGTCATCCTATCATCATCATTGGCGTTTATATCAATGTTCTTTGCTTGCACAAGCGATCTATACATGCTAAGCTGTTACATGCACATGCGTACATTAAGCTGATTTGCCGGACGTGTTTTGTGCGTTTATGTCAATATTCTTGTGTGCAGAAGATGGTCCAAACACTTCTCATTATCTTGCAGACACACAACCATAAGAGCTGTGTTCCCGTTGTTATCCTTAAGCGTTGACATCGATGGCCTTCATAGACAAAAGATTTTCTACACATGCAGAATGGTTTGTCATGCTCGCCCATCAACGCTGTCATTTCGATCCTCACATTTTCATATTGACATCAATCTTTCTCTCTGTCCTAGGGCCTTCACACAGTCAGCGTGGCCAAATCTACATGCAACCGTCAAAGCAGTCTCTCTGTAAATGGTTGCTGCATTAACGTCAATACAGTCCAATTGAAAGTAAATTGACACATTCAACGTGACCCTTATAACAAGCAGCAATCAGCAGCGGTTGCTCGATTTTCATCCTTGGCATTGATGTCTATATTATCTTCTTGAAGGAGTCTTTGGACACAATCAGCATGGCCTTCATGGCACGCAAAAATCAACGCGAGTGGCCTTCCTTGTTGATTGCATTAATGTCCAAGGTCGGCACATGAAGTAATCGTTTGACAGATTCCAGATTGCCCCAATAGCACGCGATCATCATTGCTGTATGTCCACCAAAACCCTTAGCATTGGTATCAATGTTTTCTACATGAAGAAGTTGAGCAGTGCATTCATCGTGGCAATAGTAACATGCAAACATAAGCTGTAAATCCATTACGTTCAGTATCATTAATATGCATTCTTATCTTTCTGACTTGGATAAGTCTCTGTACACACTCATGGTGACATGTCTGCAAGCAGTCATAAGAGCTGTCAAGCCATTACGGCCCCTTGCATTCACGTCAGTTTCTTCATATTTGATGAGACGATCGACATCGTGGTGGCCAACTGAGCTAGCAAAGAAGCAAGGCACTGCTTCCCATTTTATTTTCTTATTAACATCAACTACGTCTATGTTCTAAAAATAAATCTATCAACTTACTATGCCCATGTGAACACGCCCACATAAAAGGGGTCATGCCCTTAATATCCATGACATGTACGTCTGCGTGGTGTCTCAGAAGGCATTTCAGGCATCCTATACTCTTATTTTCACATGCGTACATCAAAGCACTCCAACCATTGTCATCACGGGCGTTGACATCGATATTTTCTTTTCCTTGAGAAGACGTTTGACACATCTCCATTTGCCACTCAAACACACCAACATCAAAGGTGTAGTATTGTTGTTGTCCCTGTCATTCACATCGACTTTGTCAATGGCAAGCAAACAGTCCACACTAGCGTGATGGCCATCCCTGCAAGCAAACATTAATGCTGTCCAACCTCTTTTATCCCTTGAATTGATGTTAACACGTGGATCCTGGACAAGTAAATCAATACATTTAACTTGGTCATATTCACATGCCAACATTAATGCTGTTTTACTGTCACTGTCCATTATGTTCACGTCAATGTCAGTGCGATCAACAGTTCCTCCAACATCCAATGTTTCCCACATTTACTGGCGTTACTAAACATGTGTAGCCTATAGCCATTTTGGAATTTATACATGATCGTTGAACAGTATTATGATCATATTCCATGTTATGATTCTGAGCTAGGATTTCTACTATGTTCAGCTCGTAACCCTTTTCACGAGCAAAATCTATAACGTAATCAAAACATCTAAGGCGATTGCACTTCTTGGCTATCATTATCATGGAAGCTAGAAATCCTTCAACGATTGTTTCATCTATTTTAACCCGATTGCTGTAAATGAGATGCTTAACACATTCAATGTGACCATTTTTTGCATGCCAACATAACAGCTGTCCATTCCCTTTCATTTTTGGCATTCACGTCAATGTTTTTAACGAAGAAGGCGTTTAACATTTAACGTGACCAAATTGGCATGCAAGCATCAAGGCTGTTTTCCCATAAACATCCCTAGAATTTATGCATGTGTCTTTAACTCTAAGAAGGCGGCTGACAATGTTCTGGTACCCTGCAGTTGCTGCCAGCATTAACAGAGTTCTGTCTTTCACATTCCTCTGATTAACATCAGTGTTCTCTGCTCTAAGAAACTCGTCAACCAATGATGCGTGTCCATGTAAACACGCTAACATCAAAGCTGTCTTACCTTTGTTATCACGTGCATTCATGTCTATTTTCTTATTATCAAGGAGGTGTTGAACACATTTCAGACTGCCGTTTTCACTTGAGGTACATTAAGGCAGTCCACCCATTGTTGTCTTTTGAATTGACGTTCATATATTGGCTTAAAGCTTTGACTATTTTCACCTCGTCTCTTAAGCATGCCAGCATCAGTAGAGTAATGTTTCTTCCATCAACTAACTCTTTGTTATAGTCTTTAAGCATTGATGTAAAAAACTTAAATGCATAAAGTGGATATTGATGAAGGTAAGCATGCATCACAAAGTTTCTGCCTTTGTAGTCTCTTGTTTCCATGTCTATTCCAGGAAAACGCGAGCATGGCGCCGATAACATTATGACACTTACTTGCAATCATCAAAGCAGTCTCCTCTATCATTCCTGAGATTGACGTCTATACTGTCAACCTTCAGAAGTCTATCCACACATTTAGAACTTTTCTCCTCCTTGCTGGCAATTATTAAGGCAGTTTCTTTTTTACTATTTGCAAAATTTACATTGATTGCTTTTAATAGCACTAGGCTATTTACACAGTCAACTTTAGCTTCTTTACAAGCAAGCATCAAGGCAGTGAGGTCATCTTTGTTCACAGCATTAATGTCAATATTCGGAGACTGAATGAGGCATTCCACGCACTCCTTGTGGCCATTTAAACATGCACACATTAGCAGCTGTCGTGCCTTTTTCGTCTTTGATATTAACATCAATTCCTTCGTAACATAAAAGACTTTTCACGCACCCAAGATGACCATGAATACATGCCAACGTGAGAGCTGTGAGTCTGTCCTCATTTTTGGCATTAATGTCAATGTTCTTAGCCTCCACTAAATAATTAACACAATCATTCTTTCCATTTTGACACGCAAACATGAGAGCTGTTACTCCGTTCTCCTCCTTTTCATTAATGTCAATGTTGAAAGTCTCCACTAAATACTTGACACATTTATCATGACCATTCTGGCACGCAAACATGAGAGCTGTTATTCCATTCTCATGCTTGGCATTAATGTCAATGTTGATAGCGGCAACTAAATACTTGACACAATTATGATGACCATTCTGACACGCAAACATGAGAGCTGTTCCTCTGTTCTCATCTTTGACCTTAATATCAATGCTTTTAGCCTCCACTAAATACTTGACACAATCGTCATTCCATTCTGACATGCAAATATGAGTGCTGTTACTCTTTGCTCATTCTTGGCATTAATGTCAATGTTGTTAACCTCCAGTAGCCATTTAACACATTTATCATGACCGACATAGCATGCCAACATGAGCTGTTACTCCGTCCTCATCCTTTTCATTAATGTCAATGTTGTAGGTATCCACTAAATACTTGACACAATTATCATGACCATTATGAGATGCCAACATAAGGGCTGTTCTTCCTTTCTCGTCTTTGGCATTTATATCAATGCTCTTAGCCTCCACTAAATTCTTGACACAATCAACATCGCCATTCAGACAGGCAAACCTGATAAGCTGCTTGTTCTTCCTCTGACACTAAGTGTACACATTGAGTTTCACCACATTCCTTAAAAACATTGCTACTTGCCATGTTTGCTCAGTGATACACCAAAATCACAATGACTATCTAAGATCTCGACATTAAATTACACATAAATCAGTCATGTGCTGTCTTCATGCATAACGAAAATACATAAATATACCAGAGTGGCAATGCAATACTTGATATGTTGAAGAACTCTTGTACGTAGTTATTCATTCTTATTCACATGAATACCTCAAAAGTTCTCCTTGTTTATGGAATGCCATATTTACGATGCTTTTCTATCAAGATCTAGAAGCCAATTCTGAAAAGAAAAAGAAAACAAAATCAATCCATTACACGCTGACAAACACATGGGAAAACATTATTGAGCTAAGAAGGGAAGGCGCTTTAGAAATGCCCTTATTATTATTATTACCATAATTTTTATTACAGTGAAACCTCTATAATTGGGAACCCGGGGAATCGGGAAACCCGGCCAGTGGGGAAGAAATCTCAGGAAACAGAATTTTTAAATATATATTTTCCCTCTCTGAACACGAAAGGTCCCTGGCATCGGAACAATTTTCACGGACCATTTCTCCCATATATATATAATATATCAATTTATTCCAACAAATTTTGTTATATATTTCCAATTTTTCTCCATGTTAGCAAAACATTGATTATTACAATTAAGCATTAGTGCTACACGTGTTAAAACATTACATAATATGTACACGATATCGCAAGTGCTAGTTCCCGACGACCATAAGCCATGCACACAGATGTCCATTACGAAGGTGTGAAGGCAGGTGTGTCGAAGCTAATCTAACAAATCCACCTAACAATTAAACAATACAATACGGTGTTGACAGGGTGGCACTTAGAAAGTAAACTTGTGCACTGTCATAGTCTATTGTGCCTGCCTAACCCGTCAATCACAAGGGTGGACTGACACATCAGGTGATTGAATGATTCACTATGCCTTCTTGGTTCTTATCTTATCTAAGACGTCCCATATTAGGGACGTCCCATCCAAAAAAAATGGAGGAGAGGCTGAGCAAGGGGGAACCAAAATATCCTCGATGTTGTTGAATCTGTGTGATCAGAATGGATTCTATCTAAAATCCCAAAAAAAAATCGATCTACCCAACGTCAAGAGAACCATAATAAAGACCAGCCTGTTAGGTGCTATATACACACTGATATCTATATCTGTTCCTCCCTGGTTGTCAATTGTGCTTCCTAGATAGGTGAAATAATTTATTCAAACTGTGATCAGCGAACGAGTTGATTTAAATTTTTGTTTTTCCCTCGATGTTGATGTTTGATTATTCTGTTGTTTTTTTTATTCATCTGTTGATGGTGCTATATCATCAGCATCATCATTGAGTTGTGACCACATATTCCACTATGATTGTGGAGTCATTAAAGATCATCTAAAATCCATGATTAAAATGTTTAAATTATGGATTAAGGCTGTTAAAATTTCACAGATTGTGACTTAAATTGTGAACAGATGATGCAAAAAGGTTTATTCAAAAATTAAGAAGGCCAAACCGGTATATTCAGGTGAAATAATACAAATCAGGAAAACACAGTTTAGGAGCACAGAAAGACATCTAGCCAGCCTGTTAGGCGCTATACATAATTGTTCTATTTTAAAATTCAATTCACGGGCCAATGCGGTGGACAGAAAGCAGAGGGTGATAAGTGTTCAGCTTCCGTTGGAAATCTCCCATTGTCCAGATTTTCGACCACCACCCAGATTTAGATTTTTCTGCAGAACAAGTGTATAATCAACAATCAGTGCTTCTACTAGGATGAAGTATGTGTAACAGTAACTGTAGATGTATTAACAAGGACAGAAAGTTTTTTTTATCTACTGTCTATTGATTAACACTTAACGGGCAAATTTCTTCATTTGCCCGTAAAAAATTTTTTGGTCTAGGATACTGCAGACAACTTATTTTAAAATATTTATTGCAAGCTTCAGAATAAATCAGAAACTTCACCAACAGTACAGAGTTCTAAGGCTTGTTGTGCTGTCAATCGTCTAGCACACCTCTTGAAAGGTGCACTAGATGAACTACAGAAGCCATATTTTAAACAAAATCATCTGATTTACAGAAAAAACACTAAAAAAACTGAAAACACAAGATTTTCAGTTGTTTTCGTTCTACTTTCACTTTCATGGGGCATGTGAATAAGTAGAGTGATTTCCCTTTGATTATAAAACTTATACTTGCGTCAAACGAAATAATACTAGAGTAACGCTGACAATGACAACGTTATTCAGTCAAAACGTGAATGGCTGCCATTCTTTGTGTACAGCGTTGTTCAGGAGCAATTGTCTCTGTACAGGTGGAGGACACCATTCACTCTCAAAACAAATACATGTTCAATTCAATCTCTGATACAACACAAAAAACGCTACGTCACAAAGAAAGTCTCACTTAGTCCATGGAATGTTCGTACATTATACCAACTAAAGAAGAACTCGAAAATCTGATACAAGAAATGAATAAATTTTAAATACAAATACTTTAGGTGTTGCTAAAACGAGGTGGACAGGTGAAGCTTCAGTTGAGATTGATGGACATAAAATAATCTAATCAAGAGGAGTAAAACACGAAAGTGAATGGGAATACTGTTTGACAACCAGACAAGCCGATCTATTGTGGGTTTTTGATTTTATATAATTCTATCAGGGGAAAACTAAAAGGTCATTCCTTTATGTGGGAATGTGATACAAGCATATGCTCCTGTTGTTGAAAGCGACGAAAAAAAATATGGAACTATTCTACACGACAACTTGGTATCCATAAACCCAATGCAGTTCAAATCCAAATTACTATCATATTAATGGGCGACTTTAATGCAAAAGTAGGTAGATCTAGTAACTCTTTTTGAAAACATCGTCGGTGGATATGGTTTATGAACGAAAATTGAAAGAGACATGTTAATAGTCTGGTGCATGAAGAAAGCTACATGATAACAAATACATGGTCATAGACCACATCAGAAGGAAATGGACATGACATTGGCAAAGCTCTGGAGACATATTACAAATTTTTTTGACTACGCCTACTGGTGCCCCAAGCTTTAGGAAATTTGGTGTAATGTAAAAACAATATATATCTTGAGCTGATATAAATAGCAGTCATTCACCAGTGAAATGCTTTTGTCTCAAACTAAAACTAAAACGCCTAAACAAAAGCAAGACACAAACAAAGATGCAAATTGAGCTCTTGAGAAAAGTTTATCGGGATTAGAACAATACAAAGAAGAGGTAAAACAACAATACGGAAATATCAGAGTAACAGAAAAATATTCCGCTTATTGGACTGATTTAACAAAATGCCTACTCTTCATCAATCAGTATGATTATTCCCATGGAAAAAAGACGTCCTCTCCCAAGACAATTGATGACAATAGAAATATAAGAAATGATGGATAGACGAAGCAAGTTGGAGAAGAATAGTATTGAACACAAACACAGACAGACACATAAAGAAAGAGTGCATCAAGGCCAAAGAACAATATATAGATATAGAATCCCAACTTGTGACATTGAAAGACAAAAGGATAAAAATAAAAGAATTTCATGAGTCGATCAAAAACATGGCTTACGGAAAAAGAAACTCGACACAAGGAGGGGGTGTAAGAGACTCCAGAGAAGCATCATAATGAACACCCCAAGATATTTTACAACATGGGCTGAATATATAGAAAATCTGTATTCAGATGTAGGAGCGCCAGATAAACGAAATAAATTCAGATACAGAAGGCATAAGGCTGTTCCAAAAAAATACTAAGAGAAGAGGTATCAGCTGCTTGTACAGAGACGAAAAAAGGAAAAGCGGTCAACCAAGATAGTATTTCTATCGAAATGATAGATGCCCTAAGAGACTTTGGGGTGGATATTCCTCCTGGCCCAGGTAGATAATCAATATCATCTATGAGAATGGAGTTTTACCAAACGAGCTTAGAAAGTCTGCGATTTATCACTCTACCAAAAAAGACAGCAGCAATCCTTTGCAATCAAAAAGATCTTGATTCATATTATAATGAAAAAATACGAAATAAAAACACCGAAATCAAAGAACAGAAATGGGATTTGTAAAACAAAGGGACAGTCAATGCAATTTTTACATTGAAAATGATTCAAAAAGGTCAATTGAAAAACAGAAAAAAATATCATTTGCTTCATCGACTATTCCAAAGCTTTCGACTCATACAACACAAACCCTCTTCCAAATGTTAAAATCAATAGGAATAGATGATAAAGACCTTAGGCTGGTAAGAAACCTGTATTGGCACTAAAATTAGCTTGCGTCAAAGTGGATAACGAGAACATCGACTTTTTAACATCAAGAAAGAGTTCCATTTGTGTTCAATACCACGACTTCTTGGATTTGAATGCTTATAAAACAAAATGATCTTCCGTGAAATTGAAAACATGAGAGATAAGCATTGGTGGCGTTAACCTGACCAACATAAGATTTGCAGATGATGTGTTAATGGCATACACGCCAGATGATGTCCAACAAATATTAGATAAATTAGTAGACTTTAGTGAGACAAAGGATTATTACTGAACGTGAAAAAGATTGTATGCATGGCAGTTTGGAAACAAGATGATAAGCTGTCCTTCAATTTTTTAAATAAATAGCAAATATAAAACAAGTAACACAATTTAAATACCTTGGCGCAATCATGTATGTTAACTGCAAAGACACCATGTAAATATGATGTAAGGAGCCACAGTGGAGTGAAGTCAAAGATAAATAGATAATAATGTGATAATGTCCGACTGTACATGGTTATATCCTGACGTCTTCTTAACTCATCACTCTAGATTTAGTTGATTTCTCTGATATTTCTACCATACGAATAAATATCCCAAAATAATTCTGAAAGCTTCCCCCCCTCACCCCTTGCTATGCCGAGCAAAGTTGGGTCCCTCTGGCAGTTCATCCCCGTGTGCCCTCTTTGGTACTCAATGGTAGGCATCTTTGCACACATTTTTTACGTTCACCACTTACCAGAAGCAACTTTGCTCTCACGGTTTCTTCCTATTACGGAATACACCCTATTTCATCACTAAGGAGAAAACACTTAAGACTTCGACGCTTCGAAAGCACCAGCTTGTGCTAATTGGCATCTCAGATAAGTCGTTTACTCTGTTCCCGCACCTTAGCTCTGTTCCATATGGCATCGATACATTTATAATTTGTATAATTTCGCACCTTTCAGACGTAAATTTTTGCCTTGATTGATATTTCCTTTCATTCATTCTCTATTATTTCTTCTTTCTAGACCCAGTGAGATATAATGTCTTATAGTTATCCTCTTTATTCGTTCTTGTTTCTTTCATCTTTCTCCCTTTCTTTCTTTCTGCCTCCCTCTCTCCTCTCTCTCTCTCTCTCTCTCTCTCTCTCTCTCTCTCTCTCTCTCTCTCTCTCTCTCTCTCTCTCTCTCTCTCTCTCTCTCTCTCTCTCTCTCTCTCTCTCTCTCTCTCCCCTTCTCAGCTTTAATTACTTACTTATTTTCATATTTTTTATTTCATTCTAGATCTGAACCTTCCATTCTCTCGCCTATTTATTCTTCACATCCCCTCTGCTACGTTTCTTAACATCATTGTCTTTTTCTTTCTTTCTTTCTCCTTTATGTTTTTCTTCTGACATCAGATTGTGTGATATCTGAGGTATTAATTTAGAATCTAGATTCTAGATATTTCTCGTTTGTTGTCTGACGAATGGTTATACCCGAAACGTCACGTGTTTGTTCCGTCTTTATTAGTGGAGTTGTCACTTATTGTCATATTTCGCTAAGACTAACTAATTAATCGGTGATCTGCTGTTATGGGAAATACAAAAATGTATCTGTATGAGCTCTTTTTTGGTGGTTATAAAAGATTTAACATGTGTTTTGATGTTTTGTTTTGTTATTTTGGTGCGTTTTAAAAATATAGACAAACTGCTTTCGCCCGCTTCGGCCCCTTGGTGCACAGACGCGTGTTCACTTGGGGGCACGGTCTGGAAAGAAGCCCCCCAGTATTATGGTAGGCCTCGGGCAATTTGTCGTCCGTTGTCAGACTCATGAGTCCGACCACGACTGGAAGGGGCAGAGGTCAAGAGGTAAAATGGAAACTGAAGTGAGTCGACGGCGTTTTGGCATTGACAAGACGATCTTTGTAGCAAGTAACTGCAAGCTCAAGTGCAAAAAAAAAAAAAAAAAAAGAAAAGAAAAGAAAAAAAGCTCTACTTCATCGCCGTCTGACGCAAAGCAAGAAGCTTTGCCTGACGCAAATAAAAACATGTAAATGGCCGTTCTCGCTGCAATTTAGTGTGTGTGAAAACGACGATAACGAAAGTGTTTTCCTTCTACATAGAATGAAGGCGATGTGTAATAGAATTGTGACTCTGTACAGCAATCTTGATGTTCGATCTCATTTCAGGATTTTAAAAAAAGTTTGATGTAAATGACTCCTTTTTCTTTCTGCTTTTATTCATCTTAACTAATACACATTGCAAAAGTTAAGTTTTTAAGAAGTCCAAACAGATCACCGGTATGTAATGTAAGGCAGCAATCCTATTTCTGATCTAGGTACCGTCTTTGCCAGTGAGTTTAAAGCCCCCAACAAAAAACAAACAACCCACACGGACATGCCCTAAAACGAAGGGCCTAGCAAAATCAACTAGATATATTTATATTGATCTCTGTCTCTCTTTCTATCTCTGCCTGTCAGTTTGTGTTTCTTTCTCTCTGTCTGTCTGTCTATCTGTCTGTCTCTCTCTCTCTCTCTCTCTCTGTCTCTGTCTCTGTCTGTCTGTCTGTCTGTCTGTCTGTCTCTCCTCTCTCTCTCTCTCTCTCTCTCTCTCTCTCTCTCTCTCTCTCTCTCTCTCTCTCTCTCTCTCTCTCTCTCTCTCTCTCTCCTCTCTCCTCCTCCTCTTCGTCCACTGAACGTTCCCGAAGTGGAACACGCGTCAGTTTATTTTTTAGCGTAAAGAATCACTAGGCCTAATCGATCCGATCTCGTGATATCTAATCTCTCTCTCATGTCAAATGGCAGCTCCCGTGAATCTTCGAATTCTCCTTGGCAATGTCACAAAGTCATAGATCCATACAATATTCCTGTTTCTTTTCGACTGAAGCAAAACCGTGAATCAGAAGTCAACATGGAATGAGTCTCGCCAAACTCATTTTGGATTTGAAACTGTCAACGAAGACGCCAAAGAACAAAAAGGTAGGAAATAGTCGAGTTCAAGTTACAGTTGAGTTAAAACTAAGTTGGCAGTTTGAGTTACTGTTACCGAGTTAGAGATCAAATCTAGATCTAGATCTAGAAGGTAGATAGATCTACGTTTTTAAGATAATTAATTAAAGTAAGGACACTGACACTTTTACGCTAAAAGAAGTAAAAATTGATATAGATCTAGAACTAGATCTAGAGTGAAGTCCCGGCACTCGCACACTAACAGTCGGATGGGGCATGTCACTCTTGTAACTTAAGCTCTTTGTGCTTGATCCTGTATTTGATGCTACCATGTTTAAGAGTTAATTTTTCCTGAGCGAGAGGTGGCGTGTCGAGCCCATTGTGTGATTGACTTTCGCACACGACCCTTTTTCGCACGACCATTATGGTTCCCCCATCTCGCACAGCAAACTTGAGAGTTGCCTGAAGTCGCACAACCTGTGCTCCGGCACTCGCACAGTCTCAAAGTGCACTGTAAATGACCCTGATTTATGATCAAATCCAAAGTTTTGATACAATTTAGCTCAGTTAAAAGCTTTGAGAGTTGTTTCATTGCTAACAATGGCTAACTCACCCCAAAACAGTTCTGTAACTCACAATTAATTTCTCACAATTAATTTACTCACAATTAATTTACTCATGTCACACAGCTAGCGCCAGCAGTTACCCACTCACTCTCTGACACCTTAATTAAAACACATGATGTCGCACAGACAGCACCAGCAGTCACACACTGTAGTGTAAAACAGAAGAGCTGAGAAACAAATGTTGGATATAAAAGTCATGATTTTATTTATGATAATACTTAACAACTTTCACAAACATGTTATTTTCTCAATCTCATTCATGCTCATCCCTTGCAAACTTGCATCCTTCAGACAACCTATGTGAAACCACCTCCCACAAACGCAGCCAATCCATTCACAAAATTCACTGTCTTTCTCACCAACTCAGAATATTTTATATTCTTTAGGCGAGATTTTATAGTTGAAGTCATTTCTGAAAGTGAAAGATTTGTTAATCAGTTTTGTTACTCAAAAATTAAAATATGAACTCTCTTTCTCTCTCTCCAGCAAAACGTAGTTTAAAAGCCCCACAAAAAATAGCCGTAGTCAGCATCGTATTATGCTTTACTACTCAATTTACTCAAATATGAGTGAGAGTTGGCGCTGTGCGACTAGTGGCACTCCTATAGAAAACTGATCCCCCTTTCGCACAGTCCCATAAACAGCATAATAGCTACGAACACGCGGCATTCCAAGGCATAGTTAAATATAGAAGGGATTTTCCAGTCATTCTCAACAAAAAAAAACTAAAATATAGAATTATTCCCATAATTCCACATCACTAAGTAAAGTTACAGGTCCCACTAGCGAAAAATAAAAATGGCGGATGTTCTTACTTACTTCTCGATTCGCGAAGATTTTCTTGAAAAAAATATAGCAGATAAGGACGTGTCGTCTCAAAAATAGGTAGGAAGCGAAGGAAAGGATAACTGTGTATGTGCGATACGTGGTGGCGGGAAAACAGCGTAATTTCGGTAAAAATCGACGCAAAGCACGAAGTGTGTGAGAGATGGG
This sequence comes from Doris montereyensis, assembly GCA_037039925.1. NCBI lineage: Eukaryota > Metazoa > Mollusca > Gastropoda > Nudibranchia > Dorididae > Doris > Doris montereyensis. Next base: position 186,705 of record JAXRKP010000075.1, on the reverse strand, counting down.
AGTGTGCGAGTACTGGCGACTTGACTCTAGATATCGAGCTCTAATTATTATATAAAAAAAACCAAAAACTTTACCACTGGAAGTGGAAGGTCGGCACATTTGAACAATGGAAATAGATCAATCTATTCTACTGTCTGTGTGCTCACGCAATTTAATTGGTGTGCTGATCCTCTAGAGTCTAGTACTACTAGTAGTTATAAAAATTAACGTCGGTTTCTGTCTAAATAGTAGTTTTGAACCTCATTGCTGGTTATAATAATAATAATAAAAAACCGTTCAAAGGTGAATGCTAGATTTACTGCAAAATCAGAACATGGAAACATGTTTTGATGTCCTGCAGAGGTCAAAATACTTCAGTTTATCAGCAATGAGAGGGGGTGATATGATCTGTTTCTTTTTGGCAAATATTTTCAGTAATTTTTTTTATTTTCTTCATTTATTTGAAGAAACCCTGGTACGTGCTATGACCGGTAAATGTCGGATTTTTCAGCACTTCTCAGCGATCCACTCGGGATTTCCTGTTTGCCTGCTACAATCCTCTCGCTGTGATGACTGTCTTATATAACGAAGTGAGGATGTGATACGATAAGGCCGATATTTGCCAGAGAGAGAGGAAGAGGAAAAAGAAAGGCAACAGCAACAAAACCCTAACCGAAAAAGCAAGCGCCTTTGCCAACAATGGGTTTTTTTCCCCCCGTACATACCCCGCCCCAGTCCCATCATTACTACCCCCCGCCTCCCCTCTTAGACTATCTCCAGTTACATAGAGCGCAGTGAGAGTGTTCAAGATCTCGATTCTCCCCGCCCCATTAGACTATCGCAAACTTATGTCTTTATCGATTGATAATTGCTTTGCGGACAATGGAATGGGAGCGGTGGCTGAACAAGAACTCTACTTGATCTGTGCTATTAGTATTATTTTCTCTCTCTCTCGTTTAAATGCGTTTTTAGTAATATTGTATCGTTATGCGAAGAAGACAATGTGCATAGTGGAAACGTAGAGTTACCATCGTTGTACTGGACTTCTAAACCTCCCATATTACCAATTATCTTGTCTTTATTTATTAGAACATAATAAATCATGAAGCCTATTGATTGCCGGACTTCTTTACATAAGTTTCACTCACGATAAGCCAAAGCAGGTTTTGCTAATGCAACCGAATCTAACCTGAACGGTCTCCGAATCTAACCTGATCACAGTCTCCTTTCTGATGTCCGATCATCGTCTACATTTTTGCATGGCCATAAGCGCATGGCCGTGAGAAGTCAAACCAAGACAAAATATTCCGTAAAGCCAACCAGACAATTTCAAAACAAAAATTTCATGATTTCCCAATAGGCTTACACGAGATGAACTACGAGACAATAGCTCGACGTAATATTACTGTTATTAGATCTCAGATCGAACAAAATATTTTTTGTCCGACCATGAGGTTCTGTAGACTGACGTAGTCTCATGGTATTCTCACTCTCATTTAGAGTTACCTATGATTTTTTCGTGTCTTTCACAGAATATATGGTCGTAGGAATACGTTTTCTTTCACTCCAGATCATAAAACGGCGCTTCTGCGTATTTTTCAACTGTTTTTTTCAGCTCTTACTGTGTGTTCATTTGTAGACATCAGTTGTTACATAATAACGAAAATCTGAAACCTGCCTCACGTTATCACTGCAAAAGATAAAAAATATTTAGAACTCGCCAAAT
>JAXRKP010000075.1:162500-180000 GCA_037039925.1 Doris montereyensis | reverse complement strand
GACGGGGGAGTTGAAACAGTTTATTAGACATTGCGGGTAAATGTTTTTGGTTATGTATTTTTGTTGTTAGTAATAGGGTATTGCAAAAAGTCTGAAAGGTCTTTATTCCCTTATTTTTGTTTGTTTAGGTAGAGTTGCTGTTTTATTATTATTATCACCATTATTTTTATATTATTATTATTTTTATCATTACTATTGTAGTTCTGAAAGGTCTTTATTCCCTTATTTTTTTTTGTTTAGGTAGAGTTGCTGTTGTTATTATTATTATCACTTATGATTATTTATTATTTAGTTGTAGTTATTTTTATCATTACTGATTGTTTATTGATTTAGTTGTTAGTAGTAGTTATAGAAATAACACTTATGATTGTTTATGGAGAAAGTTGAAGTGGTAGTAATTATAGTAATAGCACTTATGAAAAATGGACGAAAATTATTGAGTGGGAGAAGTTATAGTAAGAGCACTTATGATTGTTTATTGATTAGAGAAAGTTGTAGTAGTAGTAGTTATAGAAATAACACTTATGATACACTTGGAGAAAGGAACAGCAAGTGGTTGTGCCATGAGAAAAATGGAAAAATTATTGAAATGGGGGAACTACAGATGAGGAAAAGATTGGTTAACTGGGACTATGAATAGATAAAATATCGTTGAAAAAGGGCTACGGATATAGGAAATAATGCTGAAACAGGGTCTTCAGATGAAGGAAATAGTGCTGGAACTGGGACTATGGATAGATGAAATATTGTTGGAAAAGGAGGCTGTAGGAAATAGAGGAAAATATTGCTGGAACTTGACTATGGATAGATGAAATATTGCTGGAACTTGATTATGGACAGCAGAAATATTGCTGGAACTTGGGACTATGGATAGAGAAGTATTGTTGTAACAGGGACTATGGATAGAGGAAATATTGCTGGAACTGGGACTATGGATAGAGGAAGTATTGTTGTAACAGGGACTATGGATAGAGGAAGTATTGCTGTAACAGGAACTATGGATAGAGGAAATATTGCTGGAACTTCACTATGGATAGAGGAAGTATTGCTGGAACTGGGACTATGGATAGAGGAAATATTGCTGGAACTGGGACTATGGATAGAGGAAGTATTGCTGTAACAGGAACTATGGATAGAGGAAATATTGTTTGAACTGAGACTATGGATAGAGGAAATATTGCTGTAAGAGGAACTATGGATAGAGAAAATATTGTTTGAACTGGGGCTACGGATATAGAGAATATATTTTAGAATAGGGCTGCGGATAGAGAAAATATTGTTGGAACAGGGGCTATAGATAGAGAGAATATATTTTAGACCAGGGGCTATAGATAGAGAAAATATTGTTGGAACAGGGGCTATAGATAGAGAAATATTGTTGGACCAGGGGCTATAGATAGAGAAAATATTGTTGGACCAGGGGCTATAGATAGAGAAAATATTGTTGGAATAGGGGGCTATGGATAGAGAAAATATTGTTGGAATGGGGCTACGGATAGAGAAAATATTGTGGGAATATGGGCTATGGATAGAGAAAATGTTGTTGGAATAGGGGCTACGGATAGAAAAAATATTGTTGGAACTGGGACTATGGATAGAGGAAATATTGCTGGAGCTGAGACTATGGATAGAGGAAATATTGCTGGAGCTGAGACTTTGGATAGAGGAAATATTGCTGGAGCTGAGACTATGGATAGAGGAAATATTGTTGAAACTGGGACTATGGATAGAGGAAATATTGTTGACACTGGGACTATGGATAGAGGAAATATTGGAAATATATGGATGGAAATATTGCTGGAGCTGAGACTGGGACTATGGATAGAGGAAATATTGCTGGAGCTGAGACTATGGATAGAGGAAATATTGCTGGAGCTGAGACTATGGATAGAGGAAATATTGCTGGAGATGAGACTATGGATAGATGAAATATTGCTGGAGCTGAGACTATGGATAGAGGAAATATTGTTGCTGGGACTATGGATGAGAATATGGATAGAGGAAATATTGTTGAAACTGGGACTATGGATAGAGGAAATATTGTTGAAACTGGGACTATGGATAGATGAAATATTGCTGGAGCTGGGACTATGGATAGATGAAATATTGTTGAAACTGGGACTATGGATAGATGAAATATTGTTGAAACTGGGACTATGGATAGATGAAATATTGTTGAATGTGAGACTATGGATAGAGGAAATATTGTTGAAACTGGGACTATGGATAGCACTTGAACAAAGGGTAGAGTAAAATTTGTTTGCGCATAAATGTTTTATGTTGATGCTTTAATAAACACAACTTTTTACATAAAATGATCCTTCTCTTAACAGGTGATATTGCTTTTCGTTTTCTGAAATATTTGAAAACTTCACAAAAATCAAATGGGAACACAGATTTGAATATTGAAATGCCCCGGAATGTCACAGCAGAGGTAGGTTTTGACACATTTCATCAAATTGATTGTTGTGACAAAATGAGTTTATAGTCTATGTGATATATACAATTCGAAGTGTGTTCTATTGTGTATGACAAATTTAAGTGTATCAGTTGTGTAAGACGTAAGACAAATTTAAGTGTATTCTGTAGTGTAAGACAAATTCAAGTGTATTCTGTAGTGTAAGACAAATTTAAGTGTATTCTGTAGTGTAAGACAAATTCAAGTGTATTCTGTAGTGTAAGACAAATTCAAGTGTATTGTGTAGTGTAAGACAAATTCAAGTGTACAGTGGTCTCTGCCTAAGAGGCCGGTCCTTGGAGGACAACAAAAGGGGGTCTCTTCTTAGTTGGACGGTCTGTTGGGCAAATACACTGGGGTATAGCCTAGATTGTCATTAATTATTGTTTATTAGTCAACGTTTAGGCCTAGAGCCCAGACGCAAAACAAGAGGGAGATTAGAAAGATGTTTAAGAAAGATTAGGAAAGATGAAGCAGAGGGACATTTCTTGAACATTTCGTTGCTCTTTTCTGTTTCCATTGAGGAAGTCGCTGCATCAAACGATAAAGCCTATTTCGGTTTTACGTCCAGACCATCATCGGTCCTTTCTCAATGAAAATATGCCTCTAGCTTGCATTGGTTATGGCGATGCCTTTAATCTAGTCAAGATGTATGCACGTCAGTGACCGGTCTGGAAATTAGTCACTTGTACCGATACGAACTGCAGATATGTCAAGTCGTCTTGTTCATCTGGTGAGTTTCTGGCATGAACATACAAGAGCCTGACACTGGCTAGGTAACTGCTGGCAGAGATTCTAAGCCTACACCACGTTGTAGATCTACAATGACATGTTCCAGATTGAGAGAAATGTGGCATTGCCGATCTGAATTTGAATTTGAATTTTCTTGCTTTGAGTTAAGCAGACCAATTGACCTTGCAACGAAAGAAAAACTGTCCTCTTCATTCAAACTGTCCTCTTAGGTGGACCTGCTTCTTAGGCGGAGACCATTGTGTTCTATTGTGTAAGACAAATTAAGTGTATTCTATTGAGAGACAAATTTGTGTGCGAGACAAATTTTTAAGTGTATTCTATTTAGTAAGAAATTTTGTCACTAGTAGTATTCTATTTCATGCAAAGCAAATTTAAACTGCAGTATTCTATGATATATGACAAAATATAAATGTATTCTATTTTCAAAAACAAACCTTAAAGTATATTTAAAATTGATTCGTAAGGCAAATTTAGCTTGTAGTATTCTATTTGATGCAAAACAAATTTAAACTACAGTACTGTATTGTGAAAGACAAATTGAGACTATGTTTTATTTTTTCTCTTTTTGAATACATTGTTATTCTATGACGATACCAAATTTCTCTGTTCAGAGCCAAATAAAGGACCCTGATTCTGTTTCTATTGCGCACAAACTAGTCTACCAATTGATGCTAGCCTACTGTCGAAAGAACACAAACTAGTTTACCAATTGATGCTAGCCTACTGTCGAAAGAACACAAACTAGTCTACCAATTGATGCTAGCCTACAGTCGATAGAACACAAACTAGTCTACCAATTGATGATAGCCTACAGTCGATAGAACACAAACTAGTCTACCAATTGATGCCAGCTTACAGTTGAAAGAACACAAACTAGTCTACCATTACTACCAATTGATGCTAACGTACAACGTGTTGTAGATGACATGTTCTAGATAGAGTGAAACGTGACATTGCCAATCTGAATTTTTGTTTTCTTGCTTTGAGTTAAGCAGTCTAGTCTACCCATTGATTCTAGCCTACAGTCTATTGAACATTAACTAGTCTACCCATTGATTCTAGTCTACAGTCTATTGAACACCAACTAGTTTACTCATTGAATACAAAGTCTATTAAACACACACACACACACAGAGTTTCTCTTGTATACACACACAAAGACACATGCCAGCTTTATAGAGGAAGGAAAAAGGTTTTCTACCGTAAATGATCTGCTTTCTGTTTTAAATGTTATTGCAATGATTTATGTAGCATGATTTTTGTGTGCTTTTGTTAATCTTTAGTTTGTTCTAATCAGATGATAATGTGATGTATTTCATGTTTCATCGCTTATAGGTATACATGGATCCTTCAGAGACAGCACTATCCTCCTCCTCCTCCTCTTCCTCTTCCTCTGACTCTGACTCTGAATCAGAACAAATGGAATCTCGCTCCTCCAACCAGAGAAATCTATTGCATCGGAAACTGATAACAGATGCCTCCGGCAATCATGTGACAGTTTGTGACATCAACCAGGCCATGTTGGACGTGGGCAAGAAGAGGGCGGCCCGTCTCGGCTACATAGATGGTAGGCTTTGTTGTCTTTAAACTTGCTTTGAATTATGATTGTAATCAAACGAGAGATGGGGATTGTCGGACGGTTCTAAGTAAAGGCAGGCCGTCTCGGCTACGTAGGTGGTAGGCTTTGTCATCTTTAAACTTACTTTAATGATGATTTTAATCAAACGAGAGATGAGGACTGTCGGATGTGTAAAGGCAGCCAATCTGAAAAAGTACACCCCACCCTCCCAACCCTGTTCCAAGAAATGTTTACATTTTCTTTTTGTCTGAAAGAACTGAACACTTCCACCCCTGTTATAGAAATGTTGATGTCCTCTTGTCATCTGAAACAACTGAACCCTCCGCCCCCTGTTATAAAAATGTTGAATTCTCTTTTCTTCTGAAAGAACTGAGAGAGGAGGGGGGGGGGGGGGGGCTATTATAGAAATGTTGACATTTTCTTTTTGTCTGAAAGAAGTGAACACCCCACTCCCTTGCTATGGAAATGTTGACATTCTCTTGTGGTCTGATTGCTTCCTCCCTCAGGTGTTCAGTGGGTGAAAGGTAATGCAGAGAGTCTCCCACTACCTGATTCGCTCTATGATGCGTACACCATCGCCTTCGGCATTAGAAACTGCACACACATTGATCAGGTGAGAATTGTAATATGTTACTGTGTATCACCAACATTTTAATGATTCACACGCACACAAATATACGTGTACACACACACATGCTCACACAGAGAAATCGATTGAATTTTGGTCAGGGAAAAGTGCAATTGATTTAAAGAGAATGAATTTATTTTGATATCTATACCTTTTTTGTGTGTTTTTATTGTACTCATATATCTATCATCATGATAGTTATTTGTCGTTGATTTTATTCATTAGAAATGAGATGTCACAGAGGTGAACACTGTCAATATATTGCTACCATTTTGACGAATACCATAAATTTTATACATACATATACGTATCGTGATCAAAATTTCAGGATCAACCAAAATACCGTCATAGCAAGCGCTACACGCGAATGTAGCCAAATTAGAAAAATCACGTATTTTTTCTCAAACATCTAAAAATAATTTTCCATGTCATTTCCACAATATATCATTCAAATTTAACCAATGAAAATGACTGAAACCTCCACTGCTCTAAAACCTCCACTGCTCTAAAAACCTCCACTGCTCTAAAAACCTCCATTGCTCTAAAATCTCCACTGCTCTATCCGCCGGCGAACATTTCCTTCAACTGTTCTGGGTAAAGCCGTAGTTTAGGTTTTACTCAAAACTTGTCAAATGCTCCATTGGTGCACATAGTGACCGGCAGTCACGATATGTGATACTCATTTGGAGAAAATGCATGATACTTGTCTTTCCTAAAGGAACACAACATTGGACCTAGTATTGTTAGGATTTGAACCCAGCACCTCATGATCAGAAGTCGGCAACCTAATCACTAGGCCGCGGATGCCAAGTCATATGCAAATGATTGTTTTTTAAGATGTTTTGTTTTAAGATATTTTTTACAAAACATATGATTATGAAGTTTTTTCCATTGCTACTACATCGTGTAACGGGAACTGGTAGTCGAGAGGCAATGTGTCAGCCTCTTAAACAGAAGGTTGTAGGTTCAAGCCTAAATAGTTGAAATATCTTCACATGTCTCCCCCTCCCCCACCCCAATAAAACATAAAACATACAGCCATAAAAACAAGCAGTCATCATGGTGTAATAGTTTTCTTTCTTCATTTTTCTTTTTTTAAAATTATTATTTTGGTTGCTCGACACAAAAACAGGGCTTGGGTTTCCATCTTGATTTTTGTAAAGGGTTTCCAGAACCAAATGCTAAAAGTTGGCGCACTGAAAGTTTTCTAGGATAGAATTATTTGAGGAATCCAACGGTGGCATTTATAATTCAATGCACCTAGTCATACTATAATGGAAATGATGTTGATAGTGTTGTCACGATGGGATTTTAAACCAAGCCTCCATAATTTCTACAAACTGTTAGAACAAGTACAGAATAAATGAAGGATGGACGTCCATAGTTTCTACAAACTCTTAGAACAAGTACAGAATAAATGAAGGATGGACGTCCATAATTTCTACAAACTCTTAGAACAAGTACAGAATAAATGAAGGATGGGCGACGGCATAATAAAAAAACACACTGGGATAGTTGTTTCATCTACACAAATATTATCGGTGATTAGACCTGAACATGTCAACTTGAGGGGAAAAGTACCGGCTTTTGTCTCAACCCTGTTGAATATTAAAAACGAGGTACGGAGAAGTGGCTGTGTTAGTGTTCGTTGGGGTAGACTGCAGGCTAGCATCCATGGGTAGACTAGTAGTAACAGATGCTGTCTTTAAGTTTGAACAAAAATGGAGGTACAACTGCCATCAACTGCAGAACTGAAAAGTTTGCGTTCGACGTCAGACATTATTTGGGCTATGAGTGTGAGTGTCATCGTTCCATGGCTCGGCTATTTATTGTGTTGCGTAACCAAAAGACCCGAAGGAACATTTAAAATTTTTTTTTTTTTTCTCAATCCAAGGTACTGGAGGAGGCATACAGAGTGTTGAAGCCTGGAGGTAGATTCATGTGTCTTGAGTTTAGTGAAGTGAAGAATCCGTCCTGAGAAGGTAAGGGCTACGCGTCCAGCAGTAAAATCATCTTTAGATATCTGTATATTAGTTTTAGTTGTCTGTGTATCACTTTTCATTGTCGGTGTATCACCTTTAGTTGTCTGTATATTCCTTTTATTTGTCTGTATATTCCTTTTAGTTGTCTGTATATCAACTGTAGTTGTCTATAATATCATCTTTAGTTGTCTGTATATCACCTTTAGTTGTCTGTATATCACCTTTAGTTGTTTGTATATCATCTTTAGTTGTCTGTATATCACCTTTTGTTGTCTGTATATCATCTTTTGTTGTCTGTATATCACCTTTTGTTGTCTGTATATCATCTTTTTTGTTGTCTGTATATCATCTTTTGTTGTCTGTATATCATCTTTTGTTGTCTGTATATCATCTTTTGTTGTCTGTATATCAAGTTTAGTGAGGGCGGTTGGCGGGTGCTACTGCTAGGTCCTACTTCTTTCCTTTCACTCTTTGACTGTGGCTTATCTTTCATCTTGCTGTTTCCTCATAAATTAACCCTGAGATCACAGCAAATGTTGGATGGGGTAAATTTCAATGAAACAAAGAAATCACCTTAAGGTGTTTGTATATCACCTTTAATTGTCTGTATATACCGTTAGTTGTCTGTATATCAACGTTAGTTGTTTATCACGTTTGGTTGTCTGTATATCACCTTTTGTTGTCTGTATATATATATATCACCTTTAATTGTCCGTATATCACCTTTATTTGTCTGTATATCACCATTAGTTGTTTGTATATCACCTTTCGTTGTCTGTATATTGTGTACAGTTGATGGATGCTCCTGATAGGTTCTACTTATTTCCTTCACTCTTTCATGTCATTTCTCTTTCATCTTGCTGTTTCCTGTTTATTCCTCCTGAGATCACTGCATATGGTGGATGGGGTTAATGTCAATTATGCAAGTCTGTATATCACCTTGAGTTGTCTGTATATCACCTTATTTGTCTGCATATTACACTTTAATTGTCTGTATATCCCCTTTAGTTGTCTGTATATCACCTTTAGTTGTCTGTATATCATTTTTAGTTGTCTGTATATCACCTTTAGTTGTCTGTATATCACCTTTAGTTGTCTGTATATCCCCTTTCATTTTCTGTATATATATATATATATATATATATATATATATATATATATATATATATATATATATATATATATATATATATATATATATATATATTTATCAACTTGATTTCCTGTATATAACCTTTAGTTGTCTGATGTCAACTTTAGTTGTCGATTTATCACCTTTAGTTGTCTGCATGTCATTTTCAGATGACGGCTCTGACCCTTGGTCTGTGGCATTTTTTTATCAGGAGGAAATTTTACAAGTTTCACTCTCAGGGCAATATTAGTCATAACGCTGAAAGAACATTCAGGATCGGTCCAATTAAATCCACTTAATAGTAGCAGGAAACGATTCACAATCATGGATATGGTCGCTTAAAATTATAAATTTAGACCTATTTTCTTCAAATCAATGTGAAAGTAAGACTGTCGCGTTTACAGTTAGAAAATAACTGTCTGCAATAATTTAGATTGTAAGATGAATTTCAGCACGGGATATGGGGTTTTCAGGTTTTAGATTTTTGTTATTGAAGATATTGTTGTATTTTTGTTTTTTCCTTTTAGATTGTATGACAGCTATTCCTTTCAAGTTATTCCCGCCATGGGCCAAATTATTGCTGGAGATTGGAAATCCTATCAGTATTTAGTGGAAAGCATTCGACAGTTTCCCAATCAAGTAAGTACCCTTTTCACCTCTTTGGACATGGCATTAATTTGACCTTTAACATTTTTTAGCCTTGAAACTGATTTTGAATGCTGGCGTTTTTTCGCCTTAAAATTGATTTAACCTGGTACACGTTTGGCTTTGAAATCGATTTCATCTTGACATTTTTTAAGCTTGAAATTAATTGAACTGTGACATTATTTAGCCTTAAAATTGATTTGACCCCTAGCGCTATTCTAGCCTTAAAATTGATTCAACTTTTGAGATGTTTGGCTTTGCCTTGAAATCAATTTGACATTGCCTTGAAATCAATTTGACCTTTGACATTTTTTAGCCTTGAAAATCCATTTGAGTTTCATCGTGTAGTCTTAATCCTATTCCTGGCATATATTTATGAATGATATCAATTCATTAACATTGTGTTGTATAGATCTTAATAAACCTAAGTTACAGCAGCATATTCCAGTATAGAACAGAATTTATTATTTTTCAAAACAGGAAAAATAATAAATTGAATTACTGAAAAATGACGGCGTCGATTTGGGGGAACAGGCAAAGAGATCTGAACTTCAGTTTTATCAAGGCCGTCGATAACTTTGTTTAGATATGATAAAAAGCTTTTTTTCCTACCTTGATGTCGTTGGCATCTACAGACATAATACAGAAATCACAATAGCTTTTTAATGTCGCTTTTAGGAAGAAACAAGCACTAACAGATGTGAGGCATCTGTTCAGCGGAAGTGCACTAAAACAAGACAAGCTCTACATTGCACGTGTAAGAGCAGACTAAGAATAATAGTCCCAGGGTGTGCTGCATAACAATTCATCAGAAAAGTGTTTGCTTATTATTCTGTCTTCATTTTCCAGGAAACGTTTGCTGACATGATAAAGGCAGCCGGATTTCGCATGGTGACCTTTGAAAATGTGACCTTTGGCGTGGCAGCTATTCATTCAGGTTACAAGATATAATTCGCCACCGTGAACAAGCAAGTGTGCCTGAGATACTTCCATTAACTAAATTATTGACGGTTCTGAGGCTCCGACCACAGGAAAACTAGATTGTTGACGGTTTTGAGGCTCGGACCAGAGGAAAACTAGATTGTTGACGGTTTTGAGGCTCGGACCAGAGGAAAACTAGATTGTTGACGGTTTTGAGGCTCTGACCAGAGGAGATCTAAAAAGATTTTCATTCTGCTGTCACCGTAGATTTTCTTTCTTTTTTTATTATCCATTGATTTGTTTTCTCCTTTTTCCTCTGTCGTTTTTTTTTGTTTTTCTTTCCTGTCTTCTCTTTTCCATCCCCTTCATTTCTATCATGATTTGTTGTTTTAGTTGGTCAAAATTAAAAAGAACTTTTTCTTTTCAATTTCAAATTTTCAAGGAAATTGTTGCTTAGCGTTTCTCCGAATGATCGACTTCATCCTGAAGATCATTGTCCGTGTCCACGCTGTGTGTTTTTGTGGGTGCAGCTGGTATCTTCTGCTTCTTTCCTTCCACTCTGTCCCTTATCTTTCATTTTCATCTTGCCTTTTCTCCTCATTCACCCTGAAATCACAGCATTTGGTGGATGGGGTGAATTTCAGTCAGTCAATCAATCAGTTTGGTTGGTGGTCACCCACACACCAACCGCAGAAACAAAAAAAAAATTGTCAAGACTAAAACTTTGATCTAGATTTATTTCATTGAGACGTTGGATTTATTTCATTAACGTTGGCTCTAGCTAGGTTCTCTGCGTCCCAGGCATGGACACATTTCATGTCATTCTTTTTCCCTTTTCTTTTTCTTCCCTTTCTCTGATTTAGTTGTACTGGCTGTTAGCTTTTGCTTGCCTGGGCTTTTAATCATTCATTCATGTAAGCCTGGTCAACAAAAGTTAAAATCGAAGATTTAAACAAATGTATTTTATAAATTATGTAACATTGCCTTCTCTTTTCTTATATGCATACCACCACATGTAGTGTTCACATGTGGGTGGTTGGCGGGCACTGCTGGTAGATCTATGTTATTTCCTGCCACTTACACGCCATCTTTCGTCTTGCTGTTTTTTCTCTTAGTTCAGCTTGAGATTGCCGTATATGATGGATGAGGTAAATTTCAATAATACAGATTAACAAAAATTTTAATGTACCCGAGATCACCACATATGGTGGATTGAGTAAATGTCAATGAATGAATCAATCAATCGTGGACTTGAATGATTGTTTATGAAGGGAGCCATTTTAAAAAATCTATTTTTGTATTTAATGACCTACTCTTTCTTTTGCAATTTTCATAGAGAATAGGGGGACTCAGTAGTCCAGAGGCAGGGTGGTGGCCTCTCATCCAAATTTTTGTGGGTTCGAGCCCCACTAACAGTTGAGACGTCTCGAGTTTTGTCAAGTAAAATCTACCCCCTGGGCCAGGTACGTGAATCGACATCTAGTCCCATTGGAGACGGACAATAAAGAAGAGGTCCCGTGTGCAGATCACAACACTCTGTGCACGTTAAAGATCCCTTGACTACATACAAGGCAGTCTGGGCAAAATTTAAAATCTTTATAAACACCCCCGATTTCACCTTAGTTGTGGATATGGATAAATCAAATCAAATCAAAATCATAGAGAATAAAAGTTATTCTTGTGGCGATGCTGATCTGTGGGTGATTCTACACTGTGTTCGGTTCTAAGCTTATTTAGAGACTGTATTTAGAACTGAGGCTTTGGTAGCTCAGTGAGTAGGGTGTCTGATGACCGCTCTGGAGACCCGAGTTCGATTCTCAGAATGGGCAGGTTTTCCATGGCCACTCTGTTGACCCAGCAGCAAAAATTGGTAGTGGGGTCCATTGTATTCAGAGACTTGGTGAATGTAAGCTTCTTTTAATGACCAGACAGACTTATAAATCCCTTTTTATGGATTAATAAAGATAGTTGAATTGAATTAGACAGAGAGAGAGAGGGGAGGGGGTGGGTGAGGCAGGAAAGGAGGAGAGATTTGGGGATGGGGGGGGGGGGGGGTTGAAGGAGGGAAGGAAGGAGAAAGAGAGAGAGGACTATGAGAATTACTGCCGGTACTAATCTTAAGGATGGAAGATCTTTTTTCTCCTCCTTTTCCATCCAAACGTATACACGTTGTCCAGTGGATCTAAGAGCCATTGCTAATTTTATGTTGTTGTTACTTACTGCCATGTCTTTCACGGATAAAATATCTCAGTTTAGATTTCAACCCGTAGCATATTATTAATATTATGTTACGTTCATGGTGACTAGAAAGAGAAAGCATTGATTTTTTTGTTGAATGGAAATGGAAACAGGGAAATTGTTGTATTATTGCCCTTTCCCAGATTTTTTGTTTGGTATTTTGGTTTACGGCATTTTTTGTATTGAAATTCTTTTGAGACTACCAGATTTTATGCTATGGCAACGAATGTCTTCTCTGATGCTGTTATTGGTTGTGGGGTATTAGTCATATCATGTTTATCCTTGCCTTTAGAACATTTGGAGTAAATGAGGTTACAAACACCGGCTTTAGCAAACTGTTGTGCATATCTAACTTGGGTAACCAGACATATATCCTCAAGAAATTAATCATTTTTATTAAATTTCTGCAGTAAGAGTCAAGAATTATTAATTCCAGAGTTGATTGAGAAGAATAAAACGGTTACCTAATCTGGCGAAGTGTCTCGATGAATAAATTTATCCTTTTTATCTCCGAGTCCTCAAGTCAGTTTTGCAACCAAGTCATCAAATGTAGGCAGCGTTTGAAGATGATGTAAATCTTACATCTTTTTTAAAGTGTTGATCTTAATCATTGATCGAGGGGAGATATGTTTCAACTTTGACTTAAAAAGAAAAATTTGTAGAAAAAGCCTTGGAGTTAAGCTAGAAATTACAGAAGGATTAAGGCAACTAAGTCCAGTCATACAAGTCGAAAGTTGTCTACAGACCAAATGTCTTCTTAAGCCGGTGTTTGTAATTGTAAATATATCTCTATTTATGAAAATATTATATTGTTACGTAGAGTAAAAAAACTATTTAAAAATAGAAGAGTGGAAAAAAGTTTCTTTACTCTATTTGTCCCTTTTATTTTAGGTCCTCATGTTTTCCACATCAGCAATTGTTACACTGAACCGCTAGTAGACGGCAGTGATTCAAACATTAAAAAAAGTGCGCGACACAAGACTTAAAAAATATAGATGCATGTACTTCCAGAAATACAACCATTGATGGAGCAAATTTAAACTTTAATTTAATGCATCAGTGATTACTACTAGCCATCGGCCTTTCATTAAAGATTGTCACCAAAACATTTATACTAGTCATGGTTTTTGTGTTTTGTTTTTAAATCGTTGCATGTCAGCTTGTGAGTAAGTGAGAATGAGATGTTGGTCTTTTCAATTCATCCTTTTGCCTATATGACATATGTGTTGTTGGGTGCTATAGGCAGCTCCTACTTCTTCCCTTTCACTCTTTCACTTGTCTTTCATCTTGCTGTATCCTCTTAATTCACGCTGAGATTACCACACATGGTGGACAGCGGAAAATTCTTAATGAAACAAACAAATAAACGGTAAGACAAAGAGGGATTTAAGAAACAAAAAAAATGAAAACATTGTCATGCACAAAGGGGGATTTGGTAGTCCAGAGGAAGGTGTCTGCCTCTCAACCCAAAGGTCGTGGGTTCAAGCCCTGTCGATGGTTGAAAAGTTTTCTCAAGTTTTTTTAAGTAAAGTCTACCCCTCCTGGTCCAGGTAGGTGGATCAACACCTAGTCCCATCAAAGACAGACGATAAAAAAGGAGGTCCCGTGTGCAGATCTCTACACTCTTTAGATGTACAGGGCAGTCTGGGCAAAATTAAAAATCCTACTAAAACACCCTGAGATCACCTTAGTTGTGGATATGGGTAAATCAGACCAACTCAAAACAAAAAGAAGTCATGCACAATTTACATTTGCTAAGGAATATAAACGTATTTTCTTTTTATGTCAAGTTGACTCTCTTTCTCAAGTTGTTCCAAACTGAAACTAAACATTAGAATGTGATTTATGCAGCCATTGTGGGCAGCTGGCTGGTGTTGCTGGTAGGTGTTATTTCATTCTTTTCCCTCTTTCACTTATATTTCATCTTGGTGTTCCCTCTTAATTCACCTTGAGGTCACTGCACATGAGTAGGCAGTTGGCGGGTGCTACAGGTAGGTCCTATTGTTTTCATTTCCTTCTTTCTCTTTTCGTTCATCTTTCATTTTCCTTTTAATTATAATTCACTTTGAGATCACCGCATATGGTAGACAGTTTAAATTTCACTGAAACAAATAAATCAACGAGGAGAGGGGAAGAGGTGTTTAGGGGAAAAACAACAAGAAAACCATTGTAAGGCCACGAAACGGAATGGCTTTATCCTCAGAATTGATCGCATATTGCAGAATTGGCGGGAGCTCTATATAATCTCTAGTCGACGTTGGAGTGGCAAACTCATGACGATTTGAGCAAAATGTTGCTTAAATGCATTGTTAAAACAATTTTCTGTCTAGAGCTACAAAGCTGTAAGGCCACTTCACACACACTGCCTCCATTTTGGAATATGGGGTCACACTTGGGTCTGGAATTGAAGGCACTACGATTTCCGAATCAACTGTATATTCCATAGGATGTTGCTTCCCTGACAAGTGAGAGCACCCCTGAATATCTTTCTGTTCTATGCCATTCTTCCTGCCTCTGTTAATAGTGTTAAATTTTTTTTCAAAATGCGTCTATATCTCTCTGTTCTATGCCATTCTTCCTGCCTCTGTTATTGTTTATCCAAATTCCTATATATCTCTCTGTTCTATGCCATTCTTCCTGCATCTGTTATTGTTTATCCAAATGCCTCTATATCTCTCTGTTCTATGCCATTCTTCCTGCATCTGTCATTGTTTATCCAAATTCCTATATATCTCTCTGTTCTATGCCATTCTTCCTGCATCTGTTCTTGTTTATCCAAAGGCCTCTATGTCTTTCTCTCATCTTAAGCATGGCTTCCCTCTATTTTCTTTTCCCATTCTAAAAGCATGCTTCCTGGACCTTTACGAAAATTTAATGTGGCCAAAGTATTTAAATTTAAGTTTGTTTTGGCTCTGACAAACCATTCCACTCAGTCATCCTTCATTTACCTGCAATTTTTCTCTTATATATATGGCTGTGTTGGTTCTGTGTTTAGTCCATGAATCTTCTTCTAATGGGCTTTTCTGTAGCACCTCATTTCGAATTAATCTAATAATTAAACAACACTCTTTTTTTAAAGTCTTATCACATGTTGCTGTGGCAAAAATACAGCATTGTATGGATCATCTTTAGCCTTGTTTCGTTGTCCTGTCCTTTTCATAAATTCATCACATTTATATATTTAAGTTTGTTTGTTGCCAATGCATTGCAGGCCTCAAATGTCTACTCTCCCAAAGTTGCATGGGGGATATGGGAAGACCGTGAAGCCACTACGGTAGCAGCCTAATAATATAAATAGCTATTGACTAATGTAATACAGTAGTAATCGTGTAGCAATAGGCAGTGTTCGTGTTTCTTATGATAATTAATAATAATAATAATAATAATAATAAAAATAATAATAATAATAATGATAATCATAAAAATAATAATAATGCAACATCTATATAACACGCCTCTATCCATGAGGGCTATGCTCAGTTGCGCTTTGCAAAGGCCAAGACATATATCATAAAATAGCTTACATAATGTCTTACATAATATTATAATCAATATCTATGTATGATTACTATAAAATCATGAGATCTGCAGACATGAAGAATCTTACAATTAAAATGAACAGTACCTAAATAACGATATGTGCTAATAACAAGATGGCCCTATTTATACACACATACACACACACACACACACACACACACACACACACACAGATAGCAAGCACCGACTCCCCACACCCCATGATACGTTGATTAAATGTTAGTTTTAAAAGTCTCTGTGTATTTATAAAAGTACACAGTTAAAGAATTATCAAATCTAATACTATTTTAATGTAAGAGTAATTATATGAACTCGTACATCACAGTGTTAAAAAGTTCAATATCAAATCTAAGAAATTATGTAAGAGTAATTATACATGTATATATACATTACTATTAATATTATACATCACAGTGTTAAAAGGTAAAGTAAAAGTAACTTGTTTCCACTTGGTGAATTTGTCTCGTTCTCAAGTTTCAAATTCCAACTAGAAGTTAAATAGAAGTGGATTCACCCCAACGTGATTCTCATCTCAGTCATTGTGAATGGACAAAATGAAATGCTGACCACGCTGCCGCTGACACTGCAAAGTCTTACCCAGCGAGATATATCATTATCTTTCATTTGCCTTCTTTTACTATTTGTTACCTATAAGTACTTTTCCCCCTTCTATTTGTTACGTACAAGTACCTTTTTTTATACTATTTGTTACGTACAAGTATCTTTTTTATACTATTTGTTACGTACAAGTACCTTTTTTATACTATTTGTTACGTACAAGTACCTTTTTTATACTATTTGTTACATACAACTTAATACAAGTAATTTTTTTTTTACTATATGTTGCGTACAAGTACTTTTTTAAAATTACTATTTTTTACGTACAAGTACCTTTTTATACTATTTGTTACATACAAGTACCTTTTTTAATACTACTTGTTACGTGCAAGTACCTTTTTTTAAACTATTTGTTACGTAAGTACCTTTTTATTTACCCCCTGCAAGGGCCAGGACCTCCTCATTTGACTTTCTTTCTTTCCATGGTCTTCTCAGTATTCTACGGAGGAACCACATTTCTACTGCCTCATCTCTCGTAATTTGTTTGTAAATTGACCAGTATTCACAGCCATACATAAGCACTGACCACACATAAGCCTTCAAAACTCTTTATTTTTGTACCCAGTGTAAAAATTGTGTCTTTCAATACTGGATTTAGTTTTGTCAAATCATCTTTTGACATTGCAAATCTCTTCCTGACCTCTGTATCACACCGTCCATCAGATATTATCATGTACCCAAGGTACTTGAATTTGTTTAAATTTGTTTGATTAATGATTGTTTGTCCGTTTATTTGAATATTGCATCTTGAAATAATCTGTTTCTTCGTTGTAACAACGCACTCGATTTTATCCTATGGTTAGTTCTAGTCCTTTGGCTGCACTCTCCCCTGCGACCACGTCAAGAATCGTTTGTAGACTTTACTCAGATTCTGCATTTAATGATGTGTCGTCTGTACATCTCAGGTTATTTAAGTAATGTCAAGAGTTCTCAAAATAATTTCACTGTAGATATTGAATAGGTCTGGTGACAGGACACATCCCAGCCTGACTCCTCTTCTGATTGA
>JAXRKP010000075.1:155000-157500 GCA_037039925.1 Doris montereyensis | reverse complement strand
GTGGAAGCTCAAACCAGTAAATGTATCAATGCTTTCATTTGCTGATGATGTAGTTCTGTTTGGAAAATCAGAAAGGGATCTCCAGTCAAATATCAACATTATGACCAGTGAACTAAATAAAAGAGGAATGAGAGTAAGTGCAAAGAAAACCAAAACAATGCTAGTAACTAGGGAAGCTAAAACACAAAATCTTAAATGAGACAGGGAGAATTTAGAACAAGTTCAAAGCTACAATCACTTAGGAGTAATGATTAACTCAGTGGGAAAACTAAGAGAAGAAATCAGCCAGAGAATCCAAAAGGCAAGTGCAATATATAACCATCTAGGAAAGGCATTTGTAGGTAAGGAAGAATTGTCAACAAAAACCAAAATGGCAGTATACAGCACAGTTTATTGTCCTACTCTCCTCTATGGCAGTGAAATGTAGACCTTAGACAGTAAGGGATACAATAGAGTGCAGGCAGCCGAAATAAAACATCTAAGAAGAATAGTATGCAAAACTAAAAGAGCCAAATCAGAAACACAACAATAAGAGATCAAACCAAAGCAGACAGCATAAAAACTAAGATAGAAATGAATCAACTGAGATGGTTTGGGCATGTTAACAGAATGAATGACAATAGAATAGCTAAATCGGTATACAGTGTTAAAACTCAAGGTAAAAGACCAAAAGGCAGACCTCGGAGAAAGTGGGAAAAGGTTATAAAAGAGGCATTAACGCAGAGAAATTTAACTTTCACGGAAGGAAACAGAAAATGTCGGGACAGGGCAGCCTGGAGAAAGATCATTTCGGGCATCTAAAACTCATACTCCGGAACGTAGAATGGGAGCTGATAAAGAAAGAAAGAGAGAATATAGAAGTTGGCTGTGATGACCAAGTAGGCTAAAACACAAAATCTTAAATTGGGCAGGGAGAATTTAGAACAAGTTCAAAGTTACAATTTCCTAGGAGTAATGAAAACTAAGAGAAGAAATTAGCAAGTGCGATATATAACCATCTAGGAAAGGCATTTGTAGGTAAGGAAGAATTGTCAATAAAAACCAAAATGGCAGTACACAATACAGTTTATTGTCCTACTCTCCTCTATGGCAGCGAAAACTGGTCCTTAGACAGTAAAGAATACATTAGAATACAGGCAGCTAAAATGAAATATCTAAGAAGAGTAGTAGGGGAAACTAAAAGAGGCAAAATCAGAAAAAAACAACAATAAGAGATCAAACCAATGACATAAAAACTAAGATAGAAATAAATCAATTGAGATGGTTTGGACATGTAGACAGAATGAATGACAATAAAATAGTTAAATAAGTATACAGTGCTAAAGCCCAAGGTAAAAGACCAAAAGGCAGACCTCGGAGAAAGTGGGGAGAAGATATAAAAGAGGCATTGAAGCATAGAAATTTAACATTTTTGGAAGGAAACAGAAAATGTCAGGACATGGCATCCTGGAGAAAGATCATCTCGGGCATCTGAACCCATACACCGAAAAGTAGAATGGGAACTGATAAAGAAAGAAAGAAAGAATATAGAAGTTGGCTGTGAATACCAAGTAGGCAGCCGTGGGCAAACTAGCGAAAGACATCGAGTGTAAGGACATTATTGAATGATAACACATTCCTTATAAAACACCTTAAAGGCCCATTGACATGACCAACAGGCATATTTTAATCGAGGCACTTCAACTCTCCCCCTCCCAGGCAGATCGAGTTTGTAAGCCTTGAAAGGCAAACGGTCTAGATGAAGGGAAACTCTGATTCAACTCATGGGTAGACAGGATTCATACTAGGATATTATTTGACTCCAAATAACATTTCGCACTCCACCCCTCCCCCCTCCAATTCCTCCTTTAGATTAGGGAATCGCTCGCAGTCCCAAAAACCCAGTCTGATTAAAAAGCAAAAACAACAACGCTACAAAAACACCATCAAGAGAACACAAACTTCTATATTGCAAGCCTTTTCTTTTGTATATCAAATATCATCAAGTCAATCTCATCTCTGTGAACACAGCTCTTTTATAAGCTCTTATCTTTGTATTCTCTTATAAGTCCTCAACTCTTTAAACAAAGCTTTGTTACAAGTTATCATCTCGGAAAAAAACAGATCTGTTGTGAGTTTTCTTCTCTGTACAAACAGCTCTTCTATAAGTTCTCAACTCTGTAAACACAGATCTCTTATAAGTTCTCATCTCTGTAAATACAATTTTCTCTTATAAGTTCTCATCTCTATAAACACAGTTCTCTTATATAAGTTCTCAACTATGTGAATGCAGATCTCTTAAAGGTTCCGAACTCTGTAAACACACTTCTCTTATAAGTTCTCATCTCTGTAAACAAAGTTCTCTTACACATTTATTATGTCTGTAAACAAAGTTATCTTACAAGTTATCATCTCTGTAAACCTAGCTCTCTTATAAATTCTCAACACTGTAAACACAGATATCATACACGTTTTCAACTCTGTAAACACATGTACCATTTACGTTCTCGTGTCTGTAAAC
>JAXRKP010000075.1:142500-152500 GCA_037039925.1 Doris montereyensis | reverse complement strand
AGCACCCAAAGGCTAAGGGAGTTAACCCTGACAGAAAATAACAAGGCACGGTAGGGAGCCTCAAGGTGGCAGCCCCACCATCTACCTAGGGTACAGTGGGTTAATCCCTGCTTATCCAAAACCAGAGTGATTCAAAGAAATATATACAATGATATACCCGGATTGAACTTTCGAAGACGACTCCGGAAAAGAACACGTACTGTGATTTTTGGAACATGGAACGTTAGGGCAATTAATGGAAAAGAGTTAGAATTAGCTGAAGAAATGGAAAATTTCAAAGTCGACGTTTTGGCTATTAGAGGTAAATATTAAACCAAAAGGAAGAGAAATTAAATTATTAATAGCTTATGGACCAAACAAAGATGCCATCAAAGAAGAAAAACATATCTTCGAAAATGATTTACAAATAGCTGCAGAGAATCTCAAAACCTAAACAGGAATTCATGGTTTTAGGAAATTTAAATGCTAGAGTAGGCAACGATGTAGAAACATCGGGATGAGTAATAGGTAAAGAAGGAGAGACAACTTTTCCAAATGGAGAGACTAATAGATTTTTGCCTAAAGAATAACATGAAAATAGCTAACACATTTTTTCCTTGTAAAGATATCCACAAATAGACAAGAGAAACGGAAGACAGATGTGAATAGTCAATCATAGACTATATACTAGTTAGCAGCTCTCTTTTTTACAGTACAATGGATGCAAGAGTAAACAGAGGAGCTGTAATATTTAGTGATCAACACCTAGTGATAGCCAAAATGAGATTATTAACTGAAGAAAACAAATAGAAAAGGAAAGAGAAGAAAGCTACTAAACTCAAAATAGAAGAACTAAATAAACCAATAATAAAACATATATACCAATCCAGGATAAAAAGATCTATCAGTGAAAAGCAAATGGACCTGAAGGAAAGCACAATAGAAAAAAAAAGTGGCAAATATATAAGGAGACACCTCAGTTGTACTGAAGAGGTCTGTGGTAGGAAACAAATTAAAGGAGAAAGGAAAAAACAGCATTGTGGAATGAGAATGTCAAGGCTAAGATCAAAGAAAAGAAGGATCCATGGAAGAAATACTTACAAACGAAGAGACCAGAAGATAGGATAGATTACGTGAGTAAAAGAACTATTACCAAAGATGAAGTTAGGAAAGCAAAAACAGGACCAGTAGGAAGAGTTTTGGACAAAGATTTCAAGAAAACTATCAAGGAAATCAAAAGCTGTTCTGGTGAGCAATGAGGAGCATGTGAAAGACCAAAGCATGCCCAATACGACAAATTAAGAACGCCAAAGAAGAAATAATGAAAGGAGACATGACATCATGGAAACACAGAGAAAGTATTTTCAACCAAACAGTTGCCAGACGACTGGAATAAGGGAACGGTAGTACCAATACACAAGAAAGGATCAACTATGGAATGCTCACACTATAGAGGGATATCACTACTTAGCGTACCAGGAAAAGTGTATGTCAGGATTTTGGAAATGAGACAAAGGAAAAGAGTACAGGATCAGAATGAAGAACACCAAAGTGGATTTAGACCAGGAAAAAGTGTATGAGACCACATATTTACAATCAGACAAATAATAAAACATTCCTTGAGAGAAACATTGACTTTCACCTGTGTTTTATTGACTGAGAAAATGCATTTGACACTGTGAGGAGGGACGAACTATGGCATCTTTAAAAGAACACAACGTAGAGCAAAATTTAATAGAAGCCATTAAAAGTTTTTACAATAAACCAACATGTGCAGTGAGAGTAGCTGGAAATGTATCTGAAGAATTTGATGTAGATATAGGAGTAAGACAGGGTTGTATCCTAAGTCCTCTTTTTGTTTATCACATTTATGGATTCAGTCGCAAAGGCGTCGTCATAAATGAAGAAAATGAATGTAGATATGTGGAAGCTCAAACCAGTAAATATATCAATGCTTTCATTTGCTGATGATTTAGTTCTGTTTGGAAAATCAGAAAGGGACCTCCAGTCAAATATCAACATATTGAATAATGAATTAAATAAAAGAAGAATGCGAGTAATTGCAAAGAAAACCAAAACAATGCTAGTAACTAGGAAACTAAAACACAAAATCTTAAATTGAGACAGGTTTTTCAAAGCTACAATTACATAGGAGTAATGATTAACTCAGAGGAAAAACTAAGAGAAGAAATCAGCCTGATAATCCAAAAGGCAAGTGCAATATATGACCATTTACGAAAGGCATTTGTAGGTAAACAAGAATTGTCAATGAAAAACCAAAATGGCAGTATACAATACAGTTTATTGTCCTACTTTCTTCTATGGCAGTGAAACCTGGACCTTAGACAGTAGGGAATACAGTAGAGCAGGCAGCCGAAATAAAACATCTAAGAAGAGTAGTAAGGAAAACTAAAAGAGACAAAATCAGAAACACAACAATAAGAGATCAAACCAAAGCAGATCACATAAAAAATTAAGATAGAAATGAATCAACTGAGATGGTTTGGGCATGTTAATTAAATGAATGACAATAGAATAGCTAAATCAGTATACAGTGCTAAAACTCAAGGTAAAAGACCAAAAGGCAGACCTCGGGAGAAAGTGTGAAGAAGATATAAAAGAGGCATTGACGCAAATAAATTTAACTTTCACGGTTAGTCAGGACAGGGCAGCCTGGAGAAATATCATTTTGGGCATCTAAAAATCCATACACCGAAAAGTAGAATGGGAGCTGATGAAGAAAGAAAAACTATAAAAGAAAATCAGCATGATTCTTTGAATTTAACTTAAATACGATAAGCCTAACTGTGAACACATCTGTTGTACTACAAAAGCCAGTAATTTTGTCTAAAGTATTGTGATTTGGTACTCATTTTAATCATCGCAATGTAATCTATTCAAGACAATGTACATGACAAAATGTCTTCACTATTGCATTAGATCGTCTGAAAATGTGGGACATATTCCGCGTAGCTGCTATCGAAAGGTACAATGAGTATATTAAATTTTCACGTCTGTCTTCATCATCATCATCTTCTTCTTCTTCTTCTTCTTCTTCTTCTTCTTCTTCTTCTTCTTCTTCTTCTTCTTCTTCTTTTCTTCTTCTTCTTCTTTTTCTTCTTCTTCTTCTTCTTCTTCTTCTTCTCTTCGTCTTCTTCTTTCTCCTTCTTCTTCTTTTCTCTTCTTCTTCTTCTTCTTCTTCTTCTTCTTCTTCTTCTTCTTCTTCTTCTTCTTCTTCTTCTTCTTCTTCTTCTTCTTCTTCTTCTTCTTCTTCTTCTTCTTCTTCTTCTTCTTCTTCTTCTTCTTCTTCTTCTTCTTCTTCTTCTTCTTCTTCTTCTTCTTCTTCTTCTTCTTCTTCTTCTTCTTCTTCTTCTTCTTCTTCTTCTTCTTCTTTTCTTCTTCTCTTCTCTTTTTCTTCTATCTTCTTCTATTTCTTTCTTCTTCTACTTCTTCTTTTTCGTCCTGTTTGTCCCCATCTCTTGCACCAACGATCTTCGTATCTTCCCGCAACCTATCCATATATCTTCTTTTTGGTCTTCCTCTTCCTCCTGCCCGGCGTGTCCATCCGTAACATTTTCTGTCCAATATACTCAATATCTCTCTCTTTACATGTCCGTACCATCTCAACCTGCATTCCCTAATATTGCATCCTAGCTTACCTGCTTAGGTTTCCCTTGGATGTGTTCATTCCGAATTTATCCAACCTTGACACACCCACGAAGAACCGCATGCAACATATTCATTTCTGTCATGTCTAGCTCTACCTCTTGTCCTTTAGTTAGGGCAACGGTTTCTATGCCATACATCATTGCTGGACAAAGTACTGTTTTATACACCTCCCTTTCATTTTCGCAGATATTAAAACTATTATCTTCTTATCACATTTCACTCCTGACACTTTGCTCCATCCATTCAATCCTGCCTGGATTCTTTTTTGTTCCCTTTACTTTTTATTTTATTTCTTTCCGATGGTCTCCATTGCTTTGCACAGTTAACCGTATATACTTAAACTCCTCCACTCTTCTCACCTTATCTCTTTGTAATCTTATGGTTTCTTCATTCTCCTTCTCATTTACATACATGCATTCTGTTTTGCTTCTCCTGAATTGCATTTCCTCTTCTTTCTAGTACATTTCTCCACTTCTCTAAACCGGTCTCCAGACCTTTCCTTAACTCGATGCAGATCACTATGGTATCTGCAAATATCATTGATCGTGGTACTTCCTGTTTAATTTCACCTGTTAACCTGTCCATTACTATGGCAAACCTACATGCAATCCTACCTTCACTCGGAAGCCATCTGTAGCCCTGACAGAACAGAAAACCTGTTGTATTGCCGTTATACATATCTTGGATCACCTTGACATATTTATTTGGTAGATATGAATTCATCCTGCTGTACCATATCTTTTGTCATGGAACCGTCACATGCCTCTTTTTAGGTCTGCGAATACAAAGTGTAATTTTCTTTGGCCCTCTCCATACTCTTTCCATCAGTATTCTTGAGGCTAACAGTGAGTGCATCCGTAGTGCTTTTTCCAGGCATAAAACCATACTGTTGTTGACATATCTGTACTTCTCCTCTCAACATAGCCTCCACTACCATCTCCCATACCTTCATGCTATGGCTGATCAATTTTATGACCCTATAGTAACCACAATTTTGGACATCTTTCTTAATTTTTGAAGATTGGAACAAGTACGCTTTTCCTTCGCTCCTCTGATATCCTTCCTCCTTTCAAGATCTGGTTAAACAAATTTGTAGAAGATCTCGACTGCAAACTAGCTTAAACATTTCCATGCCTGTATTAGTTTGTCATCTGGGCCAACTGTCTTTTTCCTCTTCATCTTTTTCATTGCTGCTCTTAATTCCTCTTTTGCTTATTTGATCCACTTCCTCGTTTACCACCCCAAATTATTTACTCCTGCATATTCTCTCGTCTTCTTAGCTCATGAGTTTATCAAAGTATTCTTCCACTTATTCAATATATGTTTGTCTCCTGTCAAGCATTGCCTCTTTCATCAAATAACGTGATAAAATAGTTTCAAACACGATTTCCCTAAAAGTGGACCTTTTGACCTGTTTTTTTTGTGTGTTAAGTACTACAATTTTCAACGAATTCGTTTACAATTTGGCACATAGCTGTTTTATATCATAACTAAGAGATATACGTATGGGATTTTCGATATTTTTCGATACTTTCTAAGAATTTTCATGCTTTTGTGTTTGGAAAATTGAGAGAAATCAATTTCCTTCAAAACATCTTTTTTCTTTTAAAAAAAGTTCTCAAACTGAAAATATTTAAGATATCAAAAATCGATACGAGAGATTCAGGACATTGGTTTGCAGTTTCTACGTGCAAAAATAAATCTCTAGTGTAGGACTACTTAGTTTTTGGAAAACTACCTGTAATGACCTATTTCTTCATCAAAACATTCAAGAGAGTGGCAGTTTCTATGCCAACTATTTTAAAAAATGACTTTCATAATTGTCATTTCCTCTATTTTCGTAATGTTGAAATCATGTTTTTAGGCTTAAAATTGTGTAGCACTTTTAAACTAAAAAAAAAAAAACTCTCAGGATCCCCCCCCTCGCCTTTATTAAAGGAATATACAAATATAGTACATTAAAGGAACAAGGGAACATTTAAGCATAATAAGTTAAGGGAATATACCAAAAATGATACGTTAGAAGGGAACATAGAACATCCAACAATAGTAAGCTAAGGATGAATACAAAACAATGGTACGTTGAGGGAACAAGGGTACATTTTAAAACTATTAGTTAAGGGAATGTTTAATAAGGGAACTTTTATAAAATAGTAAATTAAGGGAATATTTGAAAAATGGTACGTTGAGGGAAAAAGGGAACATACAAAAATGGTAAGATAAGGGAATATTTTTTTTAAATGGTACGTTGAGGGAAAACGGAAACATTTATAAAATAGTAGGCCCTACGTAAAGGGAATATTAAAAAAAAAATGGTACTTTGAGGTAAGAAGGGAAAATTGAAAAAATTAGAAAATTAAGCGACTATTTAAAAATGGTACGTTGAGGGAACAAGGGAACATACAAAACTGATAAGTTAAGGGAATATTTAAAAACTAGTACATTGAGGTAAGAAGGGAATATTTAAAAAACTAGTACATTGAGGTAAGAAGGGAATATTTAAAAACTAGTACATTGAGGTAAAAAAGGGAATATTTAAAAAAAAATAGTACGTAAAGGGAACATACACAAATACATGTAATTAGTTAAAGGACTATACAAACAATGGTCCGTTGAGGGAACAGGGGAACATTAAAAAATTTGCTGAGAAGGCAAATATTTGCCAAAAAGGGACAAATCTACTTTATAGTATACTGAGACACAAAAGAAATGCACCGTTTTCAGACAAGTGTCAAGCTGGTTTATTATTTCATTTTGCGTTTGAAAACAATTCACCACACGTTATTAGGCAGTTATGAAGATTTAAAAATATAAAAATGATACATTTGATCATAAAACATGCTAATGGGATAAATAACCCGTAAAAGAATATGTTAATCCGTGAAGATCAAGCGATTGCAAAACAACAACAAAAGTGTGAAGGGCGTAGGCTGAGTATAGAAAGACCGATAAACATTGAAGCGCTACCATTTTTGATTTTATCTGGACACTATACCTCGACTTCGTGCAGAACAGCGCCAAGGGCAACTGGAATGGCTGAAGCTAATATGACGTGGAGAGACATTGCCAGATGCATGAATTGCAGTCATTCGATGATTGTGCATCTCGAGAACGGCATACAGACACCGGAAGTGCTAACGACATGCCAAAAAGAGGTCGACCAAGGGCGACAACCCAGGCCCAAGTCCGCTATATTGTGACCAAACATTTGCGAAATTGCTCCAAGTCCACCTTGAAACGGCCAGAATGGTCAAAAGAAGACAAGGGAATGTTTCTTTCATGAATGTAAGACATCGGCTTGCAGAGACAGGATTGCACTGCAGAAGATCCTATGTTAGACCTAACTTGACGGTGGTAGCATCTAGTGTAGGCCCAGCGTCATCAAAGATTGACCAGACATCAGTGGATGGGTGTACTGTTCTCTAGTGAGAGCAGATTTAACGTTCACTTTGCCGACGGCCGTATCCAGATTTGGAGGAGGCGCGGAGAACGACATGCAGCCAGATGTCTGCGTTCTTCAACATGACCGCTTCGGCGGAGGCAGCATTCACTTATAAGGGGCCTTCAACTTTAACCACATATTCTCCTTACACGTAAAGTAAATGCCGAAGTATACATTAACACTGTTCTTCAACATTATAGTTGTTCCTGCAATTTTACCCATGAAGACCTCACCACCTTCCAGCTAGACAATGCTAGAGCACATACTGCTCTAATCACCTAACGTTATCTACAAGAAGAGGAAGTGCCAATCCTAGACTGGCTGCCATTTTCACCAGACATGGTCGTTGAGTATATCGGAAACGTGCTCCTGTGAACCTGCAGAAACTGGAGGGTGCTTTGATGAATGGATGAACATGAATTGTTTAACAAAATGTCAATGAGAAGACAATGTCTGGCCTGCATGCCATACAAAATACTGAATGTTATTTAGAATTAATTTTTTTTAATGAATTGCTATTTTTAGATTCCGACGCTTTGTTTAAAATGTTATGATAATTTGCCAAAAGTCCAACTTGCTTATAAACAATTGTTCTTAAATAAAGCTTTTGTATTGATTTTAATGAACAAAACAAAACAAACAAAAAGCGTTTGCAATGGACATGTATGTTTTATGAGTGTAGAGAGACGTGATGCGTTTCTTTTGTGTCTCAGTATATTATTGGACGCAGTCGTTCTTTCCTTTCACATTGATATGATAAATGAAGCTCAGTATCGATTCTTTGAATTTTTAAAGTTCTTATTACATACGATACGGGCCTAACTTTCAACACGTCTGCTGAACTATAAAAAAGTCAGTAATTTTTGTCTAAAGTATAGCAAGTTGGTACTCATTTTAATCAATACAGTGTTTTAAAGTGAATGCGTATGACACAATTTCCCAATACTGTGTTATATCTTCAGAAGAAAAATTCAGTGAACCTGTTATCGAAAGGTGCCGTCGAAATGAATAGAAGGGGGCCGGTGCAGTTGGAACAGGATTGATAAGAAGTAGTTGAGAGCCTCTCAAGATTTCAATGTATATCTCTACTCCTTTCTAGGTTTTTATGGGGGAAAAACATCCAAATAACGAAAACAAACTAGTTTCAAATGTGATTAACTCAAAATTGATTAAACAATTTTTTTTTTGGTAAATAGTTCTACAGTTTTCAAGGATTTATATCCTACCTAACGAATCGGATCTTTTATATCCTTCTTTTTTTCTAAGAAATGCATGCTTTTTGGTGGAACGTGAGAGCAATTAGTTTCCTTCCAAGCCTCATTGAAACAATAAGATTAAATAAAACTATTCAAGATATCAAAAAAATCGATGTGAGAGACTCCGAACATTGGTTTGAAGTTTCTATGTGCACAATTATAAACCTGTAAAATGAACGCTGTAGGATTACTTTGTTCTTGAAACTTGCCACATATGGCCTACTTTTTCATATAAAACTCAACATGGCAGCCGTGCCGTATCCATGGCAACAAATTTTCAAAATGACTTCCACACCCCCCCCCCCAGCCCTTAAATTTCGCCATGCTGAGCTCATTTATGAATCTTAAAATTGCGCACCTCTTCAAAATTAAAGAATCGCTCCCAGGACCCGTCAACCCCCCCCAAATAAATGGTCCGTTGAGGGGTACAACGGAACATCCAGAATAGTAAGTTCAGGGAATATACCAAAATTGGTCCGCTGAGAGAACAATACAGGTACCATCGAAAAATAGTAACTTATGGGAATATACAAAACAATGATGCGTTGCGCGAACAGGGGAATATACAAAAAATTGTAAGTTATGGAAATATGTAAAAATGGTCTGTTGAGTGAACAACAGAACATCCGAAAATTAGTAATCTAGGGGAATATGCAAACATAGTAAGATATGGGAATATACAAAAATGGTACGTTAAGGGAACAGTGGAACATACAAAAACTAGTAAGTTAAGCTAATGTGTAAAAAAAAGTGTGTGTGTGGGGGGGGGGGGGGGGGGTGGACGGAAATTAAAAGATGTAAAGTGTTTTACAAAAATCACAAGATTGTGTTGTGATCGTGTCAGGCAAGTGGAACAGAAAAAGTCCAGCTGCCAGATGGAATGGTGTGGAAAATAAAAAACGCAGAAAAGAATGTATGTCTAGATAAAATAAGATTATAGTGAAGGCTTTTCAACCAAACCGAACAAAAAATCCTCCTTCTTCTAGACTTATGTCTTCGCAAGATTGCAGTGAATATACATTAACAAAGGTGAATACACAGAGACCACATTATGTAAATGAAGGTCCATGGATAAAGTTTGTGGAAATGTCACCGAGACAGAGGGCTTTTGTTTTCACATAGCTCACCAGATCATGTCGAAAGCCCATCAACTCAGTCGAACGAAAATCCCACCGACCAGGCAGAACGATCTTGATAGGATTTCATTCGGACGAGGCGACAGGGAGTGGTGTCTTCTTGTCGCTTAGTGGTAAACAAAATAGCCATGCCGGTGAGGACTCATGTGGTAGTGTTTTATGCGGTAGTGAATGCGAAGGCGTATATCTAACTTCGATCATAACAGTGATGCGTAGATCTAACATCGATCCTAACAGTGATGCGTAGATGTAACATCGATCATAACAGTGATGTGTAGATCTAACATTGATCATAACAGTGATGTGTAGATGTAACATTGATCATAACAGTGATGTGTTGATCTAACATCGATCAGTGATGTGTAGATCTACTTCGATCAGTGATGTGTAGATCTAACATCGATCCTAACTGTCATGCGTAGATCTAACATCGATCCTAACAGTGATGCGTAGATCTAACATCGATCCTAACTGTCATGCGTAGATCTAACATCGATCCTAACTGTCATGCGTAGATC
>JAXRKP010000075.1:127500-137500 GCA_037039925.1 Doris montereyensis | reverse complement strand
TCTCTCTCTCTCTCTCTCTCTCTCTCTCTCTCTCTCTCTCTCTCTCTCTCTCTCTCTCTCTCTCTCTCTCTCTCTCTCTCTCTCTCTCTCTCTCTCTCTCTATCCTCTCTCTCTCTCTCTCTCTCTCTCTCTCTCTCTCTCTCTCTCTCTCTCTCTCTCTCTATCTCTCTCTCTCATCTAGATCTAAGTACTACATCAGGCATCACACAATGTGATGTCAGAAGAAAAAAACAGAAAGGAGAAAAGAAAGAAAGAAAAAGACAGTGATGATAAGAAACGTAGTAGAGGGGGGGGAGTGTGTGAAGAATGAGTGAGAATGGAAGCTTCAGATCTGGAATGAAATAAAAACATCAAAATAAGTAAGTAATAAAAGGTGAGAAGGAGATAGAGAGAGAGAGAAAAAAAGGAAGAAAAAGAGCAGGGAAGAAAGAAAGGGAGAGAGAGACGTATGAGTATGGGAAACAAGAACGAAAAAATTACACTGAAGGTGCGAAATGTATATAAGTTACAAATGTATCGATGCAATAAGGGAACAGAGTAAACAACTTATCTGAAATTTCAAAAAATGCCAGTTAGCACTAGCTGATGCTTTCCAAGTTATCGAAGTCTTAAGTATTATGTCCTTGGTGATACAATAGGGTGTATTCCGTAATGGTAAGAAACCGTGCGGAAAGTTGCTTCCGGTAAGTGGTTAACGTAGAAAACAAAAAACAAAAAAGAAACAGAAAACAACACCAAACCCCGCCCCCCCAAAAAAAAAAAAAAAGAAAAGAAAAAAAAGGTGTGTGCAAAGATGCCTACCATTGAGTACACTACCATAAATGGACATACGGGGTGTGAACTGCCAGAGGGACTAAACTTTGCCCGGGATAGGAAGGGGTGGGGGGCAGGGTTAGGGTGGGATAGTTTCGCGGGGGTGGTGGCGGATGGGGTAGGGTAGAGGATGGTGAAGGGTCAGGGATAGTGATAGCGTGTGCCCGACTATAGGAGTTACTCCAGATAAAATTATACAAATTGGTTGTATATTACATGTATTTTAAAGTAGAAATTCACAAGTGTCGCCATTTAAAAAAAAAAAACCTTGCCACATTTTACTATGTAAGCTTCTAACACAGGCATAATATGTCGCTGATTATTAATGTAATGGAAATCGATATGAACGATATACAATAAAGCTGAGTACAGCTGTGTGTACTTAATATTCACATAGCATATGGGAAGTATCGATATAACACTCAGGAAGGGCAAAAGTCACAGACTTGGGCTGCTAACGCAGAGGTTTCAGTCTCTCCCAATTTGGACTTGCCACTGTGGGAGAGTAGACGTGGAATTGATTCCGTCATCAGTGTGACTAATGATACCATATTCGAAAATGGCCAGAGAAGGGGGAGGCGGGGGAGGGGGACTCGATAATCCAGAGAAAAGATATCATCAGCCTCTCAACCAAAAGGTAGTGGCTTCTGGAGCCCCGCCAACGGTTGAAATATTTTCTCGATTTTTTTAGCAAAACCTCCCCCTCCCCCACCCACCGTCCCACTCCCTGGTACATGTTAAAGGGTCGACACCTAGTCCCATCGGAGACGGATGATAAAAAAGGAGGCCCCGTGTGCAGATCACAACACTCTGGGTACGTTGAAGATCCCTTGGCTGTTTACAGGGCAGTCCGGGCAAAATTAAAGCTCCTACCAAAATCACCGAGATCACCTTTGTTGAGGTGAGTAAATCAAATCAAATTAAGATTCCAAAATGGAGGCATTGCCTGTGTTGGCCATACAACCGTTGTAGCCCTAGACAGAAAATACTTTTCTGTTGTTTTAAAAATTATACTCAGAATTGGGAATGCTTCGCACCCTGGTAGTAAATTGTGTCGCATAATTCAAATACAAAGTCAAAAATAACATTTGAGTAAAAGTTTCTTCAAGGCCATCGCAACCCATAGAGCCAGTGTTTACCCCGTATCTATAGCGTGATGCGGAACAGGTCATTAAACAGGACGCTAGTCTGACGCGGATTTTTTTACTCCCAAGCTAGTGCTTGTACCCATTATCACCTGGGCTGAGCGGAGGAAATATTACTTATTGTTCTATTTCTTTGTCTTCTTCTTCTTCGTCTTCTTTTTCTACTTCTTCGTCTTCCTCCTCCTCCTCCTCCTCCTCCTCCTCCCTTCATCCTCCTCCTCTTCCTCCTCCTCCTCATCCTCCTTCTTCTTCTTCTTCTTCTTCTTCTTCTTCTTCTTCTTCTTCTTCTTCTTCTTCTTCTTCTTCTTCTTCTTCTTCTTCTTCTTCTTCTTCTTCTTCTTCTTCTTCTTCTTCTTCTTCTTCTTCTTCTTCTTCTTCTTCCTTCTTCCTTCTTCTTCTTCCTCCTCTTCTTCTTCTTCTTCTTTTTCTTCTTCTTCTTCTTCCTTCTCCTTCTTCTTTTTCTTCTTCCTCCTTCTTCCTCCTCCTCCTCTTCTTCCTTCCTCATCCTCCTCTCCTCCTCCTCCTCCTCCTCCTCCTCCTCCTCCTCCTCCTCCTCCTTCTCCTCCTCATCGTCCTCCTCCTCCTCCTTCTCCTTCTTCTTCTTCTTCTTCTTCTTCTTCTTCTTCTTCTTCTTCTTCTTCTTCTTCTTCTTCTTCTTCTTCTTCTTCTTCTTCTTCTTCTTCTTCTTCTTCTTCTTCTTCTTCTTCTTCTGCGTCCTCCTCCTCGTCGTCGTCGTCTCCTCTTCCTCCTCTCCTCCTCCTCTTCTTCTTTTTCTTCTTCTTCTTCTTCTTCTTCTTCTTCCTCTTCTCCTTCTTTTTCTTCAGTAAAGAGTATGAAGCATTGTTTGATCTCAGAGAGCGCCCTTTTAAAACGGCCTCCATAGTTGAACTCAGCAGGCTGAGAACCGACTAGGCAAAACTTGGATTATTGAAAAGCACTCGTAAATACAATGGATGCCAAGAAGACTCTTTTAGATGTCAATACTTGATCGGCCTAAAAAATATACAGATAGCCTCCAAGACATAGAGCAGACAATCTACATGACAGAATGCAAGAAAACTGCACACCACCAAGAGTGCAATGGAGAGAAAAATGCTACATATCAGACTCTAAGATAACATTTCTGGAATCGAAACAAGAAAAAAGAACAGGGTCACTGACATCCTCCTAACACTCGCTCAGACATAAAAAAAAATATATAATGGGTTGGTGCGATAACAAAATTCAAAGACAAGAGATGGACACAACAGATGTATAGGACGGCAGCCAAGAAATGGACACAGACACCCAGAAATGTCACTGACAAGATGGCATGGTGACTTAGAAGAAATACATGGGCGTAACGTGGAAGAGAAAAAGGGAACAGAACTCACTGGAAGGAAGGCATCTGCGGAAAGCTACAACCTGCAGCGGATGGACAACGCCTAAACATCGTCAAGCATAATGTATTATATTCACAGTCGTCACGTCTTGTCCTGTCTCACACAAAGCAAAGTCTAACTGAATTCGGTCTAATTTTTCATAGATTTCAAGCTACAACCTGCAGCAGATGGACAACGCCTAAACATCGTCAAGCACAATGCATTATATTCACAGTCGTCAATGTCTTGTCCTGTCTCACACAAAGCAAAAGTCTAACCGAATTCGGTCTAAGTTTTTCATAGATTTCACTCGCTTTTTTGTTCTAATTCCAGATTCGTTTTCCAGCTAAAAGCTTTGGAAACATTTGTTTTTTTTTCTTTTCTCAAAACGGATCTATGGTTTATGTGTAGTAAGGACGATATATTTCTTAGCCAACGATAAGTTTTGATCAAAGCAGTTTTACTGAAGACACACAAAACGATACACATCCATAAACACATGCCAAAGAACCCGAATGAGCAAAACAAAACAAAACAAAAAAAACTTCTGTGAATACTATTCACAATTCAAATTCAGACCCAAACTGAAAATATACATACTGAGCGGCCAAAGAAAGCTTCTACTTTTCTCGTGTTTATTGCTCACGGGGAAATGACCTAAAAGGGAATTATGGGTGAAATGTTCTCACCACAAGCACTTGGCCCACGTGATGACACAGCGATCTGACCTTAAAAACAATGATCTAAAATTATCTCCCCTTGATAATTAATGAAAATGTGTTTTAGTCGTTTTCTTGTTTATTTATGTGCGTAAACTAAAATAAAAAGTTTATCTGTATTTCTCTACACGAAAACACAACTAGAAATCCCTTGTCTAATACACGTTTTAAAGCTTTAACAGTATGCTCTGGTTAAGCATTGAAGAATGTGGAAAAGCGATTGGAATGCTTGACACTGGACTAGCCACAAGGAGAGTACATGTGCGTAGATTATTAAATTGTTCGTATACAACTTTAAATAATCTGAAGAATAGATTTGGAGAAACCCCAACAACTTTACATTGCCCCCAAACTGGGAGGCCACGTGTTACTGATAAAAGACAACAGGACCGTCAAATTGGGCTCAATCACCTAGTTCTTCAATGCTAATCTTAAAAGCTTTAAAACGTGTATTACTAGGGAATTTTTAGTCGTGTTTTTGTTTTTGTGAACCAACTGCTTGTGGTGAGTAGATTTCACCCATTATTCACCACATGAGGTCATTTTCCCGTGAGCCATAAACACGAGAAAAGTGGAAGCTTTCTTTTTTTGCCTGTCAGTATAGTCATAACCCTTTCAAGCTACAAGAAGGCTAGGCGCGCACAGGGCAACTTAAGTTGCGCAACCGTTTATTCGCCCAGCAAGTTGTGGCAAAACACAAACTTTTTAGTCGCCAGAAATTGGAGTTGCCTGTGCGCTGGGTACTTCTTTATTTCATTGTTTACACTTGGGCGACTTAACAGTTGCGCAACTAGAGTTGCCCTGTGCGCGCCTAGCCTAAGCGCCGATAAGACAAATTCCTATTTTATTGCTGTTTTTAGTTTTCTTTACGTTTATCTAGCTTCAGTTATAAAACTACTGCTATTTTATTGCTGTATTTAGTTTTCTTTACGTTTGTCTAGCTTCAGTTATAAAACTATTGGTATTTTATTGCTGTGTTTAGTTTTTGTTACGTTTGTCTAGCTCCAGTTATAAAACTACTGGTATTTTATTGCTGTATTTTTTTTGTTACGTCTGTCTAGCTTCAGTTATAAAACTATTGGTTTGTCTATTTAGATTTGTCTAGCTTCAGTTATAAAACTATTGGTATTTTATTGCTGTATTTAGTTTTGGTACGTCTTTAGCTTCAGTTTGGTGTTGTTTTTTTTGTTTATTACGTCTTTCTAGCTTCAATTATAAAACTATTGGTATTTTACTGTATTTAGTTTTTGTTATTTTATTAAAACTACTGGTATTTTATTGTTTTTGTTTATTACGTTTGTCTAGCTTCAGTTATAAAACTATTGATATTTTATTGCTGTATTTAGTTTT
This sequence comes from Doris montereyensis, assembly GCA_037039925.1. Lineage (NCBI taxonomy): Eukaryota > Metazoa > Mollusca > Gastropoda > Nudibranchia > Dorididae > Doris > Doris montereyensis. The sequence goes on along the minus strand of JAXRKP010000075.1, from coordinate 132,112 downwards.
TGTTACGTTTGTCTAGCTTCAGTTATAAAACTACTGGTATTTTATTGCTGTTTTTTTTTTGTTACGTTTGTCTAGCTTCAGTTATAAAACTATTGGTATTTTATTGCTGTATTTAGTTTTTGTTACGTCTGTCTAGCTTCAGATATAAAACTACTGGTATTTTATTGCTGTTTTTTGTTCATTACGTTTGTTTAGCTTCAGTTATAAAACTATTGGTATTTTATTGCTTTTAGTTTTTGTTACGTTTGTCTAGCTTCAGTTATAAAACTATTGGTATTTTATTGCTGTATTTAGTTTTTGTTACGTTTGTCTAGCTTCAGATATAAAACTATTGGTATTTTTTTGCTGTATTTATTGTTCGTTACCTTTGTCTAGCTTCAGTAATACAATTTGTATCCTTTGTTGTACTTACTTTATGTTACGTCTGTCTAGCTTCAGTAATACAACTACTATTCTACTACTGTCATCACTTTATTTTACGTCTGTTTAGATTCAGTAATACAACTACCATTCTACTGCTGTAATAACTTTGTTTTACGTTTTTCTAGATTCAATAAAACTACTACTATTCTATAATTGAAGTTATTTTACTTTACTTGAATATATTGCTGAAATTACTTTACTTTACGTTTGTTTAGGTTCAGTAATACTATTACTATTCTATTGCTGTGACTTACTTTACTTTAATTTTGTCTAGATTCAGTAAAACTATTATTATTCTATTGTTGTGATTTACTTTACTTTACATCTGTCTAGATTGAACAATACTATTACTATTCTATTGCTGTGACTTACTTTACTTTACTTTTGTTTAGATTCAACAATACTATTACTATTCTATTGCTGTGACCTACTTTACTTTACGTTTTTGTTTAGATTGAACAATACTATTACTATTATATTGCTGTGACTTACTTTACTTTACTTTTGTCTAGATTCAACAATACTATTACTATTATATTTTGTACTTACTTTACTTTCCGTTCGTCTACATTCAGTAATACTACTACTTAATTGATGTACTTACTTTATTTCGTTGTCTACATTCAGTAATACTATTACTATTATTGATGTGACTTACTTTACTTTCCTTTTGTCTAGATTGAACAATACTATTGACTATTATATTTCTGTGACTTAATTTACATTGATGTTTACGTTTGTCTAGATTGAACAATACTATTACTATTATATTTCTGTGACTTACTTTACTTTACTTTTGTCTAGATTCAGCAATACTATTATTCTTTTGTTGTACTTACTTTACTTTCCGTTCGTCTACATTCAGTAATATTACTACTTAATTGATGTACTTACTTTACTTTCCGTTCGTCTACATTCGGTAATACTACTACTTAATTGATGTACTTACTTTACTTTACATGTGTCTACATTCGGTAACACTACTACTTCATTGATGTACTTACTTTACGTTTTATAGACTCAGTAACACTACTACTTCATTGATGTACTTACTTTACTACATTCGGTAACACTACTACTTCATTGGTGTATTTACTTTACGTTTATATAGACTCAGTCACACTACTACTTCACTGATGCACTTACTTTACGTTTATATAGACTCAGTAACACTACTACTTCATTGATGTACTTACTTTTTTACGTTTATAAACACTCAGTAACACTACTACTTCATTGATGTACTTACTTTACTGTATGTTTATATAGACTCAGTAACACTACTACTTCATTGATGTACTTACTTTACGTTTATATAGACTCGGTAACACTACTACTTCATTGATGTACTTTACTTTACGTTTATATAGACTCGGTAACACTACTACTTCATTGATGTACTTTACTTTACGTTTATATAGACTCAGTAACACTACTACTTCATTGATGTACTTACTTTACGTTTATATAGACTCAGTAACACTACTACTTCATTGATGCACTTACTTTACGTTTATATAGACTCAGTAACACTACTACTTCATTGGTGTACTTACTTTACTTTACGTTTATATAGACTCAGTAACACTACTACTTCATTGATGTACTTACTTTACGTTTATATAGACTCAGTAACACTACTACTTCATTGATGTACTTACTTTTTACGTTTATATAGACTCAGTAACACTACTACTTCATTGATGTACTTACTTTAACTTTATATAGACTCAGTAACACTACTACTTCATAGATGTACTTACTTTACGTTTATATAGACTCAGTAACACTACTACTTCATTGATGTACTTACTTACTTTACCTTTATATAGACTCAGTAACACTACTACTTCATTGATGTACTTACTTTACCTTTATATAGACTCAGTAACACTACTACTTCATTGATGTACTTACTTTACCTTTATATAGACTCAGTAACACTACTACTTCATTGATGCACTTACTTTACTTTACGTTTATATAGACTCAGTAACACTACTACTTCACTGATGTACTTACTTTACTTTACGTTTATATAGACTCAGTAACACTACTACTTCATTGATGTACTTACTTTACTTTACGTTTATATAGACTCAGTAACAGTACTACTTCATTGATGTACTTACTTTACCTTTATATAGACTCAGTAACACTACTACTTCATTGGTGTACTTCACTTTGTTTATATAGACTTAACACTACTACTTCATTGATGTACTTACTTACTTTACCTTTATATAGACTCAGTAACACTACTACTTCATTGATGTACTTACTTACTTTACCTTTATATAGACTCAGTAACACTACTACTTCATTGATGTACTTACTTACTTTACCTTTATATAGACTCAGTAACACTAATACTTCATAGATGTACTTACTTACTTTACCTTTATATAGACTCAGTAACACTACTACTTCATAGATGTACTTACTTTACTTTACGTTTATATAGACTCAGTAACAATACTATTTCATAGATGTACTTACTTACTTTACCATATAGACTGTACTTCATAGATGTACTTACTTTACCGTTTATATAGACTCAGTAACAATACTATTTCATAGATGTACTTACTTTACTTTACGTTTATATAGACTCAGTAACAATACTATTTCATAGATGTACTTACTTTACTTTACGTTTATATAGACTCAGTAACAATGCTATTTCATAGATGTACTTACTTTACTTTACGTTTATATAGACTCAGTAACACTACTACTTCATGATGTACTTACTTTACTTTACGTTTATATAGACTCAGTAACACTACTACTTCATTGATGTACTTACTTTACTTTACGTTTATATAGACTCAGTAACACTACTACTTCATAGATGTACTTACTTTACGTTTATATAGACTCGGTAACACTACTACTTCATTGATGTACTTACTTTACGTTTATATAGACTCAGTAACACTACTACTTCACTGATGTACTTAATTTACCTTTATATAGACTCAGTAACACTAATACTTCTTAGATGTACTTACTTTACCTTTATATAGACTCAGTAACACTACTACTTCAATGATGTACTTACTTACTTTACCTTTATATAGACTCAGTAACACTACTACTTCATTGATGTACTTACTTACTTTACGTTTATATAGACTCAGCAACACTACTACTTCATTGATGTACCTACTTTACTTTACGTTTATATAGACTCAGTAACACTACTACTTCATGATGTACTTACTTTACTTTACGTTTATATAGACTCAGTAACACTACTACTTCACTGATGTACTTACTTTACTTTACGTTTATATAGACTCAGTAACACTACTACTTCATTGATGTACTTACTTTACTTTACGTTTATATAGACTCAGTAACACTACTACTTCATTGATGTACTTCACTTTATATGATGTAACACTAATACTTCTTAGATTACTTACTTTACCTTTATATAGACTCAGTAACACTACTACTTCATTGATGTACTTACTTACTTTACCTTTATATAGACTCAGTAACACTACTACTTCATTGATGTATACTTTACTTTACCTTATATAGACTCAGTAACACTACTACTTCACTGATGTACTTACTTACCTTTATATAGACTCAGTACTTACTTCTTAGATGTACTTACTTTACCTTTATATAGACTCAGTAACACTACTACTTCATTGATGTACTTACTTACTTTACCTTTATGTAGACTCAGTAACACTACTACTTCACTAGATGTACTTACTTTACTTTACGTTTATATAGACTCTCAGTAGTACTACTATGTAATTAATGTACTTACTTTACTTTACGTTTATACAGACTCGGTAACACTACTACTATTCTATCAATGTGACTTACCTAGGTGGATGGTGCACGATCGAAAAGACGGGAGAGAGAGCGCGAGAGGGAAATTCACACTAGATCTAGGCACGTGACGGAATAATGTGGTTAGCTCAATAGCATCTGTCGCACTGAGTCCACTTGGATAACATCAATACAATCAAGAAGAGGACGACAAGGAGGCTGAGTAGACGGGGAGGGGGGGTGAAGGGTTGGGGGCTTTGTACAGATGTGGTCGGTCTTCTCGCATCCTTCCCCCGCTCCTCCCCCACCCCCCACCCTTCCCTGTCCCCCCTCCCCTTCTCATTTTACTTTACTTACAACCTCGACCTCAAAGACACAATCATCCTAAATA
>JAXRKP010000075.1:107500-120000 GCA_037039925.1 Doris montereyensis | reverse complement strand
GTGTCTGGGACCCACTTCACCAGACCTACATACAATTTTTTTTTTTTTTTTAAAAAGTACGAAAGAATGCAGCCCGCTTTGTAACTAAAGATTATACACATACACTAAAGGAAATACCAAAATCAGCAATGGATACCTTTAGAAAAAATATAAAGTCAAAATTATAATTAATATTGTCTTTAAGGCTATAAATGACCAACTGTTTATTCCATTAGATCAGCTTTAACTGAAGGGTGGGGGGGGCACCACTTGGACTGGCGAGTTTGGGACCAAAAGGTTGATTTTCTGTTCTTTGCAAATTCGGGTAGAACGATCATTTATCTATAAGTCCATGGCAGAAAAATGTCCATATGACGTAAAAAGAATTGTTAACAAAATATTTTGTAGGCGAGGGTAGGTAAAAACAATCAAAATTTTGACGTAAATTATCCTAACACTGACTGAGAAGAAAGCAGTAAAAACCTGTATATTGGTGGTTATTCGCCAAATATGGCAACACCGAGGTGACCTGGTTTCTGCCGACACCTCTAGTTGCTTCGGCTCCTGTGTGATGTGTGATGTAAGAGGCGTTACGCGTCAGTGTGTATGTAAACACGCGCATAAGCATAGGATATAGAGGGAAAAAACTGGTAATTTTGACGTCTGTTTTCATAACAGTGTACATCTAAACATAGATTTATAATCATATTTACATTAGTAACAATGCCAGAGACTGTCAAAAGAGTAAGAGGGCTGCTACAACAAGGGAAACCCGTCTGAAGCATTTGTTTTTGTGTTATTTTCTTTTGATGTTTTTAATTGCATTTTTCACTAAATGTAGTTTCTTCACACTAAAGTTCTATGTCCTCCGCCAATTACCGAATGATTTGTATTATATTTGGCACACATGTTCCTCTTGTTATATGTTAATAGAATGACGTCGGTTTAAAAAAACCAAATACATGTATATTGTTAACTTTTTGAGAAATTATTATTTTTGTAATAAAAATGCCGTTTTTGTACACTCACGATACATAGTAGTTTCAAAATTATTCTTTTAAACTATCCAAAATAAAAAAAAAAATCCGACGTCATTCTTTAGATATTGAATAGAAAAGACGATCTGCAAAATGTTTTGAGGAAATAGGTTTTGAAAATTGGGTCAAAATTCAAGATGGCGACCGTTTCTATGGCAACCAAGGACGCTACAAATATTTTAATGATGTAGGATGACTGTATTTTGATGGTTACTCATGTACATAATGAAAGCAAAACCTAAACTTAAAAGCAAAACAAATCACTTCAAGAACAACCAGATCAGGCTGTCAAACATACATGGTTCCATCTTTGAACATTGATTACCAATTTTACCCTAGTACAGTAAGGCTGTGGAATCGACTGCCAACAGAAATAAAACTCAGTAATAGCACTGAATACTTTAAAAACAAACTTTAACAATCACTTTAAAGCCAAAATTGGATTAATATTTTTGGTTAAATCAAAATATATGCCGGTTGACAGAAGAAGATCAACAGATAAACATGTAATTGAATTAAATCATCAAAAACTTATCTTGTGACATTCAGACATGCTGAACCAAAGTAAGTGTTACTGCATTGCAAGTAGCGTTTTGCATTTGATCAATGATCTTGATGTACTCGAAGGTTGTCGACAACAAACCAAGAGAAAAAGATTTAGATCTAGATCTAGATCTACTAAGGAAGAAAATGTGAAAAAAACAATGACAACTTCACCAATAAAGACAGAACAAAATGGGATGATTTTTTAAAACTCATTAAATTGTACTGATACTGTTGGTTTGTTAAGGTCCTATGTGCTGTTGTAGATGTTTAAGTAATGGGAGATGTAGTATAGTCTTTGGTCATCTTTTGTTCTATCTTTATTGATGGAGTTGTCACTTATTGCCGTTTTTCACCTTTGACTTCACTCCACTGTGACTCCTTTGAAAAGATTAACAACTCCAAATTATTCGCGCTATGTTGAGCTGTTTGTTTTATTTCTTGTAGCTCTCATAAAGTCAAGTAAATCTTGAGGTAGTTCGCTTTAATGTGTGTATCTTGAGGCTATGGTAGTAGTAGGTAGAAAGGTATAACAAAACTATGATGCGTCGGACAAAACAAAATAAATATTAAGTAAGGATCAGACATTCATTGAGTTAAAAGTTGACGAGTTACGAAAGTAGCGATTTCCGGTTGTTAAATCATAGCCTGCGAGTTTGCCGTACAAGAAGACTTTCTTCGATACTTTTGAACTCGAGTCCAGGCCAAAGATTTCAACTCATTTTTGTGTAAAAATTTAACTTTCACACCTTCCAAATCTTCATAATAAAAATAAACTACATCTCGTTTTATTACATGCATTCACATACTCAAACGCATATTATCATGTTTAGATAGAAATCGTATAGACACGTACCCTTAAAATGAGTCAAATAAATAAAAGTAGAGAAAGAAGAATGAAACCACTTTGTTTAAGGAGAATGATATTATCATCGGATCTAGTATTCTCGATTACCCAACACAGATATGATTACGGTACAGTTACTCAGCAGCTGACGGTTACACAAGGAGTGAAAAAGTTGCTTCATTTTAGATCTCATCTCCGGGTAAGTGCATTTTTTTATGGTTGCAAGTGATTTGAAATGAAATGAGAGAAGGATATTTCATAAAGAAAATTCGTTAGACCATGGATGACAATTGAATAGAGTTAGATCTAATCGGCTGGGCCTACGTGTGTGTTTAGTGTTTGTAGATTCTAGCTGTGCTGTTGCACTTTGGCCTACGTGCGTTGAATCTCGCTTAACAACACACAGGGATTGGAGCATCTAAATCAATATAGAGATTTAGGGTCTAGATTTTCTATATCTTACAAAGTATATCAGGTCATATCATACTCTAACTGCTGTGTTTATAACTCGACACAATCTTCAATTTGAATCAATATATTTAGGATCTAGAATCTATTCTTATCTAATCTAGAGCTAAAATCCATTCTCATCTAATCTAGAGCTAAAATCTAGATCTAGATGTAATTGTAGAAAATAAAATAAAAGCTGAAGAACCCCTGCCCATCCTCACCCCAGTTATCTTCTAGGTTGCTATTTACTTCACAAGTAGTATCATAGTCAGGTCCCGACACTCCTTCAGAGTTGATCTCCTGTTTGACCTGGAAGTGAGTATTTAAACTGAAAAAAGTGGTTCAGTAGTTTTAAAATTACGTGCGACATAGTGTCAACTATCAATATAATATAGATAGATTCCTCTAGTTAGTGAAGTGACTTTGTCATTAATGACGAGTACCTGAGAGAGAAAAAATGTTATTTGCCATTAGTAATGTGTATCTGATTACGGACGATGAATCGTGTAGCATTTTGGTACTTGTCGGCTCGAGTATGTTTTCGTGGTAAGTGCTTTATTTCATCGCTCTCAGTGTCTTTCATTGCTGAGCTAACTGCTTCACCTATAAATATGTTTGTCAACCTTGTCGCAGGCTCAACTTTTGACTCTTATAAAGGAGTTTGAAAATGAAATAAAACAAGGAGAGAAAGAACAAAATGAAAGAGAGAGACACACATATCTCATGCCCATATGTAAGACAGAGAGAGAGAGTGTGGGGGGGATGATAGGAGACAGATACACATATATATTATACAAGACTGAAGGAGAGAGAGAGAGAGCATCTAGATTTTAATCTTTTATGTTGAATCAATCGTTCCCATCCACCAGATTCATCTGTCATTTGTCATATCCAGGGGGGAAATAATGAAAATGTCAAAAATACATTAACCCTGGTAAGGCTATGACCGGTAAATGCCGGTTTGTTACAGCACTCTGTTCAGTGCTGTGCCCGGGATTTACTAGTTGCCTGCTACAAACCTTTCAGCGATACGCCCGGCTTTTGCCGGGAAGGAAGGGCGGGTCAAGAGAGGCCTGAATATTCCTCCTTCTTGTTACCCTCTTACTGTCTTACGCTCATCCTCTTTTAAAAGAATGCTCTCTGAGTGGTTAACCATTTAGTAAACAAGAAAAAAGGACGCGTTCAGGTTCATAAGCTCATGTCCAAAAGGCCTTCGGTTGAGTCTATTTCTAAAGGGTATGTCCATTATTATCTTTGTCTTGGACAACTGGTAGTAATGATGCTAACAGCTGTACTATGCATGAAGTAGGCTTGTTATAATACAACTTGCATTTATTGATCACCCCTATTGTAAAATGGAATGATCCTACTAGGACAAATCCATTGCCAGAGGAGTCTAAATGTGAGCTGGTCTGTTTTGAGAGTGTGTGTGATTGAGCTGATAATAAGAATGTGTGTTTGCACAGATACGTAACTGTCTTGTTGTCTCCTACTAAATTGAAAAGAATGGAATCATCCTAGTTTGGCTTGGATTGGGTGAGACCAGATGGTCGCTATGCGATTGGATTCAATAGATTGGTGCTGGCCTGGTCAGAAGTCACACTTCCCAGTGAACTCGTAAAACTTTGTGGGCAACCTTGCGGCGATGATGACTGTCAGCGTGTGGCAGCCATTGTGCTGGCTGCTCGAGTGAGTCTATTCTAATTTAACTGGAATCATGCTGAGGGCCATCATTTCTCATAAATGAGAATAGTGCCAGGGTCCACTCGTCACGTGTGACGAGTTCCGCTCACTTTCACCATTAATGACGAATAGTGGTAATCTCCATCCGTCATTAGTGCTGGCCTATAGATATATATATCTAAGTATTTTTTACTAAGTATTAACTCAAGAAGAGTGCTGGCCCTATATTTAGAGTATCAGCTAAGAAGAGTGCTAGCCCTGTATTTGGGAGTATCAACTCAAGAAGAGTGCTGGCCCTATATCTGGAGAATCAACTCAAGAAGAGTGCTGGCCCTATATTTAGAGTATCAACTCAAGAAGAGTGCTGGCCCTATATATAGAGTATCAACTAAGAAGAGTGCTGGCCCTATATAGAGTATCAACTCAAAAAGAGTGCTGGTATCAACTAAAGAAGAGTGCCCTATATTTAGAGTATCAACTAAAGAAGAGTGCTGGCCCTATTTAGAGTATTATCAAGAAGAGTGCTAGACCTATATTTAGAGTATCAACTAAAGAAGAGTGCTAGCTCTATATTTAGAGTATCAACTAAAGAAGAGTCTAGCCCTATATTTAGAGTATTAACTCAAGAAGAGTGCTAGCCCAATATTTAGAGTATCAACTAAAGAAGAGTACTGGCCCTATATTTAGAGTGTTAACTCAAGAAGAGTGCTAGCCCTATATTTAAGGTATTAACTCAAGAAGAGTGCTAGCCCTATATTTAGAGTATCCAACTCAAGAAGAGTGCTGGCCCTATATTTAGAGTATCAACTAAAGAAGAGTGCTAGCCCTATATTTAGAGTATCAACTAAAGAAGAGTACTGGCCCTATATTTAGAGTATTAACTCAAGAAGAGTGCTAGCCTATATTTAGAGTATCAACTAAAGAAGAGTGCTAGCTCTATATTTAGAGTATCAATTCAAGAAGAGTGCTGGCCCTATATTTAGATTATCAACTCAAGAAGAGTACTGGCCCTATATTTAGAGTATCAACTCAAGAAGAGTGCTAGCCCTATATTTAGAGTATCAACTCAAGAAGAGTGCTGTCCCTATATATAGAGTATCAACTAAAGAAGAGTGCTGGCCCTATATTTAGAGTATTAACTCAAGAAGAGTGCTAGCCCTATATTTAGAGTATCAACTCAAGAAGAGTGCTGGCCCTGTTTTTAGAGTATCAACTAAAGAAGAGTGCTGGCCCTATATTTAGAGTATTAACTCAAGAAGAGTGCTAGCCCTATATTTAGAGTATCAACTATATTTAGAGTATTAACTCAAGAAGAGTGCTAGCCCTATATTTAAAGTATCAACTAAAGAAAGTGTTAGCCCTATATTTAGAGTATTTTCTCAAAAGAGTGCTAGCCCTATATTTAGAGTATTAACTCAAGAAGAGTGCTAGCCCTATATTCAGAGTATTAACTCAAGAAGAGTGCTAGCCCTATATTTAAAGTATCAACTAAAGAAGAGTACTGGCCCTATATTTAGAGTATCAACTCAAGAAGAGTGCTAGCCCTATATTTAAAGTATCAACTGCTAGCTCTATATTTAGAGTATCAATTCAAGAAGAGTGCTGGCCCTATATTTAGATTATCAATTCAAGAAGAGTGCTGGCCCTATATTTAGATTATCAACTCAAGAAGAGTGCTAGCCCTATATTTAGAGTATCAACTCAAGAAGAGTGCTAGCCCTATATTTAGAGTATCAACTCAAGAAGAGTGCTAGCCCTATATTGAGAGTATCAACTCAAGAAGAGTGCTAGCCCTATATTTAGAGTATCAATCAAGAAGAGTGCTGGCCCTATATTTGGATCATTGCTACGGTTGGCATGGGAAGCGCAGGGATCCTTTTTTAGGGCCAGATACTAAAGTTTCTTGAATGCGAATTTCCGTTTTCCTTCCATGGTTTATGACGTTTGTTTGTTTATTTCTTTGAAGTAACTGTACACCATGGCGGTGATCTCAGGGTTTGTAGCTGACTAATGTAACTGACGACTGTCCAGATAGAACGTAAAGCACTTTATAAATCTAAAGCTTCCGTAAATATTTGTAAAAATATTTGTAAATATTATAAAAATATAGTCAATAGTTTATGACGCAGTCTGACATTTGAATTCATAGTTTAACAACAGCCGATAAGATTACAACTTATTCTAAGCTCGTAGCATTTCAGGTGGCCTCGCTATCGTTCATCACGCTTTCCCCATTCAACATCTTTCATGCAAGCCTAAGTTGATTACACAGTTGTCGCTGCTATTGTTTAGTCTTTAGTTTTGTGTATTTTTTTGCAATAGCATGGGAATTCCTTGTTCTATCAACTTTCAGAAAATGTATGTTTTATAGGCCTTTTATCATCTGTAAACTTGAAATGATTGCTCAAACAATGTGTATCAGTGGTAGAGTATTTACAAACTGCATTGCGATAAAATATTAAATTTGATTGATAACATTCACAGTGACTTCGATAACTTTAATAAAAATCATTTATTATATTTATACTTAACTGTTAATGTTAGATCTAGTTAAAAATCACTAAGTGTTATCGTTTGTTTTTAGTAGGTGTTTGGGTAGGGTGCTCATTATTGATATATATAATGTATTATATTTATTTAAATATAAAGCATATTACACCCTGGTGGTACCAAGTACGATTATTAGATCGGGTTAGTATTCAATTCTGGGGTTACGCTGGTAGGCGAGAAGGTACTATTCCAACTTTTTAATTTCCTGGTATAACCTATTCAAAATGGCGGGCAAGCTGATGAAAATGACATCTGAGTCCCCCCTACCCCCAGAAAGGTAAAATTTTAACATTTGTTTTTAGAGAGTAAATGACAAATCGTTATTCGATTCCCTCAGCCATTTGATGTACTCATTGACATATATGGGTCTCGGTAGTCTAGAGGCAAGGTGTCGGCCTCTCAGTGAAAAGGTAGTGGGTTCGAGCCCGCCGACGGTTGAAAAATCTTCTTGATTTTTTCGAGACGGACGATAAAAAGGAGGTCCCGTGTGCAGATCACAACACTCTGTGCACGTTAAAGATCCATTGGCTGTTTACAGGGTGGTGGGGCAAAAATTAAAAATCCTACCAAAAACCCCGAGATCACCTTAGTTGTGGATGTGGGTAAATAAAATAAAATCAAACATTGACATATTAATAAACTATGTAAGTAGAGTGAGAAAGCCCAAGGGGTACTAAGGTTGTGAAGAGCTGGGTACCTAAATCACAACATGCCATGACATGAGTCCAAGGGTAAGGTCGTGTGTGTTCCTTTTACAATGAGATACTATAGGTGTATCGTGGGTGGTTTCGGGGGGAGGGGGTGTTTCGTTTGTGTGTGTTTATGTTAGCTCCATTTTGCGGAGCGTCTTGTGCCGGTGTTTAGCCTTATTTGGACTGTTGTTGTGATCAGATGGACATTTATCTGTGTGATTAATACTACTAATATATAATAATGGTCAGGGTAGGGTCCACTACTTCGGGTAGTCCTTGTGTCACTGACATGACCTGGCTTACGTAAGGCCATATCCTGAACAGGGTATCTCGACGTCAAATACCTGAATATCCTCTCAACAAACGGTGGCTGTCTGTATGTCTGTCTGTCTGTCTGTCTGTCTCTCTTTCTCTCTCTCTCTCTCTCTCTCTCTCTCTCTCTCTCTCTCTCTCTCGCGCGCGCGCACACACTCGCACACACACACGCTCACGCATTCCTATAGAACCATCCACCAAAACGAGAGATATGCTATTGCTGGCTATAGACATCGAGATGTGTTAATGAAGAACAGGGTTCGCTTGAGATAAAACTGCGTTAGAGGTTTCAATGAGTCACCGTTTTAACTTGACACGGAGACAACTGCATGTTTGTCAGAGCAGTGTTGGCAACATGATTCGATTGTCCAATTCATTGTGTTTTTGTTTTGTTGTGTATCTTTTGCTTCCCAGAGCCGTCTCTTGTTGCCTTTGTCTGATGTTTGTTTCTCTCTCTCTCTCTCTCTCTCTCTCTCTTCTCTCTCTCTCTCTCTCTCTCTCTCTCTCTCTCTCTCTCTCTCTCTCTCTCTCTCTCTCTCTCTCTCTTTGTGTCTAGGTGGGTAGTTGGTGGTGGGCTTGATAGGCCTTACTTCCTTAGCTGCCATTCACTCTTTCACATCTTTCTACCATCATGCTTTTTCCTCTGTATCCACCCCTGAAATCACCGCTTTTAGTGGACAGGGTAAAACCAATGAAATAAACAAACTGTCCCTCTGGGCACATGGAGCAGGATTGTAGCCCAGTGTCTGTACATGTCCTTTTGGACATGACGCTGGTTTGTCGCAGATTTCTGCCTAAAAGTCTTTACCTAATTCACACAAAGTGAGAGCCGGCGTCGTCAGGAGTTGTCCTTACGATGTCAAAACCACTAGCGTAACCACTGGGTCACGACATCGCTCATTGTGACCTGAACGAACGAAACATAAATCTGTGACGTGGCCAACTGGACTTTAAGATTACCTGTCTTCATTCTCACCTGTCTGGTAGCGGTTGGTGAGATCTACTGGTAGTAGTGGTAGGTCCTTAGCCGGCCCCACTTCTTCCCTAAATCACTATTGCACTTATCTTTCACTTTTGCTTTGTTTGATCTTACTGTTTCCCTCTTAATTCACCCTGAGATCACCGCAAATGGTGGACGGGGTAAATGTAAATTGAGCCAACAAACAAGTAGGAGCTGCTGTACTTCACACTCCTCTCTTTTCAATCTTGTGCTGATTTCATTGTCTTGCCGTTTCTTTATTCACCCCGACATTGCGGCATATAGCGGGCGGGGTAATTTCAATGACAAGGACAAACAAAACCTACCGGTACTTTTTTCCTTTCACTCTTTTCACATGTTCCTCGTAATTCGCTTCATCCCGAGATCACCGCATAGACGTTGCACACGGTAAATTTCAATGATTTTGAATTTATTTGATTTACCCAAAACCACAACTAATGTGATCTCGGAGTTTTTGGTGGGCTTTTAATTTTACCCGGACTGCCCTGCAACTGTAAACAACCAAGGGATCTTTAACGTGCACAGTGTTGTGATCTGCAAACGGGATCTCCTTTTTTATCGTCTGTCTCCGGTGGGACTAGATGTCGATCCACCTACCTATATCACTATCAGGGGGCAAGAAAATTCCGATGAACCTGAAACAAATTATCACCTGCTTAGTTCTTTTTTGTTGTCTCTTTTGTTGTTGTGTTTTTTGTTACCGAACGTTTTTGTTGGCAGTTTTTTTTTGTGGGTATCAGTAGTATCACTAGCTGTTAATACTGACATTACTTCCGTTTCCCTCTTTCATTTATTATGTCTTCCATCTTGCTCAGTTTCCTCTGGGTCCTTGTTGAGGTCACCTTATATGGTGGGGGTGGATGCCCTGGTTTGTATATATATATTCTTGATCTACTAGACGTGATCAGGAGGCTGACGTAATCTCCCAACACCTCCGCTTACAATAAAATACAAAGCACACACAACCTCCTGCTCTTCACCCTCCCCAAAGAACAAAACAAAGCAAAAACAAGCAAAACAGGAACAAGATGAAAGGGGTGGGGGGGGGCGAATGATCACTGTATAACGTTTAATTCACTCAAATTCACTCAACAACAAAAAAAAAGCGAAAATAAGGAATAAATAAAAATGAAACAAAACAAAAAGAAAGAAAGAGACATTTTTAGACATATTTCGTGTTATCGCACCAGTCATAAAATCGGATAAAGGTCAGTAAACTCGGTGGTCTAGGGGCAAGGTGTTTGACTCTCAACCAAAAAAGGTGGTGGGTTCGTGACTCACGGGTTGAAAGACTTTGTCGAGTTTCAAAAATATTTTTAAAAATTTATTTGAGAAAAATACACTTGGTTCAGGTTGGTGGATCGACCCTAGTCTCATTGAGACGGGCGGTCACAGTACTCTTAACTCTAATGATTCCTTGGCTAGTCGGTCCGGAAACTTTTAATATAATATTTGATCTTACTCAAGAAGCTCGAATTCACCTTAGTTAGTCGGGCATGTGCGTAAGGTCAAATGAAAATCCTCTAGCAAACAACTCGAGCAGGTAACAATCATATACTGGACAGCCAGGCGCACTTTTCACACACACACGCGCGCACGCACTTACATACACACACACACACGCGGGCGGTTGGCGGGTGCGGCAGACTGGTAGGTCCTACTTTTCCTTTTCTTTTCACGTTTCTTTCATCTTGCGTTTCCTCTTGTACACCCGGAGATCACCGCAATTGTGGGCGGGGTAAATTTCAATGAAGCGAACAAAGCCCACTGACCAAGCCTATACACGAATTCACATCAAAACTGATGGAATTTATTCGTTTGATTTTACCCACATCCACAACTAAGGTGATCTCGGGGTGGTGGTGGGGGGGGGGGGTCGGTAGTCCAGAGGCCTCTCAACCCAAAGGTCATGAGTTCCAGCATCGGCGACGAGTGATACAGTTACCCCCTCACCCCGGTGCACGTAGGTGGATCAACGGCTAGTCTGATCGGAGACGGACACGTTAAAGATCCCATGGCTGTTTACAAGGCAGTCCGTGCAAAAAAAAAGTCCCACAAATCACCTCAGTCGTGGATTTGCCCGGATTTGCCGCCAAGGGATCTTTAACGTGCACGAAGTACATGCTGTGATCTGCACACGGAACCTCCTTTACTTTATATCGCCACCTCTCCGATGGGACAAGGTGTCGATCCATCAACTGGACCAGAGAGTGCGTTTTTTTCTTCGAAAATGCTCGATACTTGTTTTTCAGCCTGTGGGTTTGAACTCACAATCTTCTGGGTTGGGAGGCCGACATCTTGCCTCTGGACCACTGAATCCTCCACACATTATGACAAATCATTTTCGACTTCCTGATTTCAGGTTTTTTTGTTGATTTATATTTGTTATGTTGTATTTTTTGGTCTTTTTTAAATTTTTCAGAGAATTCTCACCCTTGTCTATTTCAATTTGTGGCTAATGTCACGACCTCCAGGCTAAAATCAGTGTCGCTTAGGTGTGAAAGGTCGTCGGTTCAGAATGATATCGCCCTAACTACACATTTTACGAAATTGGGAGCTGTAATCGTTCCTCAGATTCGGAGGACTCTGTAGTCCAGAGGCAAGGTGTCGGTATCTCAACCCAAAGGTCGTGGGTTCAAGGCCCGTCGAAGGTTGAACATTTTTTCTCGAGTGAAGATAAGGTAGATCGACACCTAGTCTAGTCCTATCGGAGACAGACTGATAAAAAGGAGGTCCAGTGTGCAGATCATAACACACTGTACACACTGTGCACGTTAAAGATCCCTTGGCTAATTTACAAGGCAGTCCTGGCAAATAACAAAACAAATCTTTCCAATCCCCCCCCTAAGATCGCCTATGTTGTATATGTGGGTAAATTAAATCAAATCAAATCAAATCAAACTTGATCAGATTCACTGTCGTCATTTTATTGTGGTGTCTCACACAAGAAGTTTTATAGTACGTATCAAAATACGTGTACACGCACATATTGGCCTGTATCTTTATGAGGTGTTGTAATGAACCGTAGTGTTGTGAGCTTGTATTTTACTTGTAATCACGACGACACTGGTTCAAGCTCCACGGCTAGCAGAGGTGGGGGAGGGGAGGGGGAGTTCCACCACGTTGTACTCTTAGGAAAGGTACTTCACTCTACTTTCCTCACTTGATTCAGGTGTGAATGGGTACCCAGCTATAGGTAGAGAAGGATCTTGTCACAGTGTTAGTACAAAAAGTCTAACATTAACAGGCTTGGTACTGTATGGTCCTCCGGAAATTGAGAAGGACTTTGAATGAAGTGGCTTGCTGGGGGATAACTGATGTACAGTCGGTGAGCTTGCATTTGTGCGAGGATGCGGACTATAAATCCATCTTTATCTACTTTTTATCTTTTATCTTTGAAACCA
>JAXRKP010000075.1:47500-97500 GCA_037039925.1 Doris montereyensis | reverse complement strand
TGGTAAAGACACAGTGAGACAAGGGCATGTCGGAAGTTAAGGTAATGACATAAGATACTATGAAAACCCTATAGGAACAAAAAACGAGACAAATACAAGGAATAGGCAGGACAAAATTCTTGCCACCATAGGGATCGAACCCGCGACCTCTGCGTCGGCACCCATCGCCTCGCCATGAAAGGAAAGGATGCTACCAACCTAGCTAACTACGCTCCTTAGTAGTAGTGGTAGTAGTAGTAGTAGTAGTGTGGGCGTTACTGGTAGGTCGTACTTCTTTTCTTTCCTTCTTTTACTTGTCTTTCATCTTGCACATCCCTTTTAATTCACCTTGAGATCACCGTATATGGTGGACGTGGTAAATTTCAATAAAACCGAAGTAGTGGTAGTAGTAGTAGTAATCGTAGTAGTAATAGTCGTAGTAGTAGTAGTAGTAGTAGTGGTAGTAGTAGTAGTAATCGTAGTAGTAATAGTAGTAATAGTAGTAGTAGTAGTAGTGGTAGTAGTAGTAGTAATCGTAGTAGTAATAGTCGTAGTAGTAGTAGTAGTAGTAGTAGTAGTAGTAGTAGTAGTAGTAGTAGTAATAATCATTGTTGTGGTAGTGGTAGAAGTAATAGTTGCATTATTAGTATTAGCATTAGTAGAAGTAGTAGTAATAGTCGTAGTACTAATAATCGTAGTAGTAGCGGTAATAATAGCCATACTATTAGTAATAGTAGCATTAGTAGTAGTAGTAATAGTCGTAGTGGTAGAAGTAGTAGTAGTAATAGTTGTAGTAGTAGTAGTAGTAATAGTTGTAGTAGTAGTAGTATCAGTAGTAATAGTCGTAGGGGTAGTAGTAGTAGTAGTAGTAATCGTAACATTAGTGGTAGTAGTAGTAGCTTTAGTAGTAGTAGTAGTAGTATAAATAGTAGTGGTAGAAGTAGTAGTAATAGTAGCATTTAGTAGTAGTAATAGTGGCAGTAGTAGTAGTAGTAATAGTAGTAGTAGAATTAATAGTGGCATTAGTAGTAGTACTAGTAGTAGTCTTAGTAGCTGCAGTAGTCGTAGTAGCAGAAGCAGCAGATAAATAGAAATAACAAAACCAGAAATGAAAATCGATGCAAGAAAAGGCACTGCGTAGGAAATCTTTATGTTCATGTTACATGTACGGTACTTGAAGTAAGCAAGAATCAAAATGGACGACTTTGTCGTCTGTTGGCTTCGATGAGCTCCCGAAGACTCAAGAGGATCATTTTGAGTTGTTTGCAGAAGAATCATGATCTCGGTATGAGTTCAGCAAGTTTTGGCATATCTGAAGCTCCCCTTGTATTAGTATTAGACATTTCTACTACTGAAATTTGTATCGATTATCTTAATTTTTTCAGGAGACATTTTGTTTTTAACAATCAGTCAATTATTTCCATACCATGGCACATTGTAAACGGGCATGTACTTTTGAATATATTATGTCTTGGTGTCTGTGTGTGTGTGTGTTTTATAATGTGTCACCTTGTAGTATATAATCTCATGTTATTCGCCAGATGGTTATGAAGTATGATTATTAGATCGATTCAGTACTCGATACTGATGTTACTTGGGTAGGCATGAACGATAGTTTTCCAACCTTTTTATTATAAAACCTGTTGAAAATGGCGTAGGCGAACGGACATTCTTTTCAATGACAGGGAGGAAATGAAAGTGTCCTTAATTAACTTGTCTTCTGGTAGAAAACATCCTGAATTGAAAACGATCGTGGGACTATATAGAACATACATGCAAAATATGGTCTGGGAACAGATCCCTTGAAGTTAGAAATATAATATTACGTAAGTAGAGTTCCCGTCAAGGATAACGCTTCAGAAATCATAGGAAAGATTGGGAGTCTTCTTTTATAAAGTCTAGATCCAGATCTGACTGTGTCGGATGCTTTGATGATGTTGTAGCCTATGTAGATTCGGATGTGCGTTTTGTGGATATCCTTAGCGACGTTTCTCATTTTCCTTTCTTTCATTCATCATTGTATCTAGATTTAGATCTTTCGGTTGGGTACTATATTATATTCATAGCTTTAAAATGAACGGAATCTTACCGTACTGCAGATAAACTTATCTGGTTCTGGGAATGATAAAAACCAGACTCGAAGCTATTACAAAATTAATTTTCGTGTTTTTGTAATTTAATTTTGCGATCGTTGTGTTGGATGGATAGGGGCATAACCCACTAATAATAATAATAATAATAATAATAATAATAATAATAACTACTACTACTACTACTACTACTACTACTACTACTACTACTACTACTACTACTTACTACTACTACTACTACTACTACTACTACTACTACTACTAAATAATAATAATAATAATAATAATGTAATATGGGGTTTGATATAATATAAGTATATTAATAAATAATATATTTCCCTTGAATGTTGCTGGCTTGGGACCGCCTTTAGCCCGTCAAGAAGCTGTGTTCGCGTTGTTTGTCAGACATGTCGGTTTACTACAGAACGTTGTCGGTGAAGAATGGCTGTTCACTGTTTCTGTCTCGAAGTAACACTTTGATGTCACTGAAGCTTTGTTGATAAAACCACACGCAGGTGGCCATGAGTTAAAACTGACAAAACACACTACACACCTAAACATATTACTCTCTAAAATTGTCAGGCCAATGTGACATGTACACGGTATTTCAAGCATAAGCAAATTATATATTTAAAATATTTACAAACATATCTCTTCTGCCAATGTAGACTGTGACGGAACAATGTATTTTCAATAATTTCAAAGGTATCGTTTTTTAAACAAACAAAAAAAAGAAAAACGGATTTTGACGGCAATATGGATACGTCCAAATTGTTGTTATTTGTTGTCGTACAAAATTCCAGCCATGGGGGGGGGGGGGCTTAAAGTTTGAAGTATTTGCGCGAGATATTTAAATGTTTATTAGGTTACATCTCTCTCTCTCTCTCTCTCTCACACACACACACACTCTCTCACTCTCTCACTCCCTCTCTCTCACACACACACTCTCTCCCCCTCTCTCTCTCTCCCTTCCTCTCTCTCTCTTTCTCTCTCTCTCTCTCTCTCTCTCTCTCTCTCTCTCTCTCTCTTTTCTCTTCTCTCTCTCTCTCTCTCTCTCTCTCTCTCTCTCTCTCTCTCTCTCCCTCCTCTCTCTCTCTCTCTCTCTCTCTCTCTCTCTCTCTCTCTCTCTCTCTCTCTCTCTCTCTCTCTCTCTCTCTCTCTCTCTCTCTCTCTCTCTCTCTCTCTCTCTCTCTCTCTCTCTCTCTCTCTCTCTCTCTCTCTCTCTCTCTCTCTCTCTCTCTCTCTCTCTCTCTCTCTCTCTCTCTCTCTCTCTCTCTCTTCCTGTCTCTGTCTCTCTGTCTGTCTGTCTGTCTCTCTCTCTCTCTCTCTCTCTCTCTCTCTCTCTCTCTCTCTCTCTCTCTCTATCTCTCGATCTCTCTCTCTCTCTCTCTCTCTCTCTCTCTCTCTCTCTCTCTCTCTCTCTCTCTCTCTCTCTCTCTCTCTCTCTCTCTCTCTCTCTCTCTCTCTCTCTCTCTCTGCTCTCTCTTCTCTCTTTCTCTTCTCTTCTACCCTTTCCCTCCCTCTCCCTTTTGATTTGCTGTATATAATATTTTATTCTAGGCCTAAATGTTTTGCAGTCACGTCAAATATTGGCGAACTTTTTACTCGAAACTGGAAAAAAATCCACATTCATTATTACATAATATATAATTCTAAGTTGGTCGTTCTTTGTTCGTCAAAGACTCTGTTGCCAGACCTCTATCTTAGAGTCTAAGAGTAACCATATTTTACATATATAGGTTCATGTAAGGACTTTTTTTTCTACGAGACGTTTAATTAATGAAACTTTCATTGTTTCCCCGTCTTTGAGAAGAACATTCATTTACCTAAGCCGTCGTTTTGAAAACCTTCACGCCTACCTGTGTAACCTCAGTATCGAATTAAATTGATCTAATAATTGTATTTGGCTTCACCTGGAATGTAACCTGCTTGTATACAATCCTGGACTTAACGGCGTAGCGTTTCACGATGTCAGAATATATTTTCAAATCACGCATCAAACCGGCTATCATCAGTTCGTGTTTTAGGCATAAAATCATTTGAATTAAAAAAATTCATGACGTTGTATTTTCACATGACTTTTTTCGGTAAAACCTGTTTTGCGACAATCGGTAGTAGATTCGATATTCACTTCAGACTTCCGTCGCCAAGGTGACTGGATAAATCACACAATCCGTTCAGGGATTCAATATCTCGCCTGACACTCTCGATGTCATCATTGTTTCAATTTCTACGGGCACTTATTTAGTGTCACAAGGTTAAGTTTGAATAATCTAATCTAGGGGAGGAGTTCCAAACTGAATAACCGCTGTGAGAATAACTAAAACGGGTTAGATCTAGCTCTAGCTAGATTTAGCTAGATCTGATTGACTCCCAATTGACAAGGAGTTTTTTGAAGGTCTAGGATTATAAATCTAAGTTTATATCTAAAGCTTTATTCTATAAACAATTATTTGTTATGCCTAGATCTAGAGTTGATCTCAATATTTAGAATCTAACTAGATTATTTTGAGAGTCGAGGCTTTTAAAAAAAATAACCTAAATTTAGCTCTAGATCTACATCCGGTATAGATACTAGATCTGAATCTAGATCTAGCTCTAGCTTAACAAAAAAAGAATTCTTAGTTCTAGGTCTAGAATCTAGATCTAGAGCTAGATTTATTTAGAGTGCATTATAAAAAGGATGTATGTATTAAACGAGATAATCTAGATCTAGAGCTAGATCTATTTAGAATGCATTATAAAAAGGATGTATGTATTATTACTAAACGAGATAATCTAGATCTAGAGCTAGATTATTTAGAATGCATTATAAAAAGGATGTATGTATTAAACGAGATAATCTAGATCTAGAGCTAGATCTATTTAGAATGCGTTATAAAAAGGATGTATGTATTGCACGAGATAATCTAGATCTAAAGCTAGATCTATTTAGAATGCATTATAAAAATGATGTATGTATTATTATTAAACGAGATAATCTAGATCTAGACCTAGATCTATTTAGAATGCGTTATAAAAAGGATGTATGTATTAAACGAGATAATCTAAATCTAGAGCTAGATCTATTTAGAATGCATTATATAAAAGGATGTATGTATTACACGAGATAATCTAGATCTAAAGCTAGATCTATTTAGAATGCATTATAAAAGGATGTATGTATTGCACGAGATAATCTAGATCTAGAGCTAGATCTATTTAGAATGCATTATAAAAAGGATTTATGTATTAAACGAGATAATCTAGATCTAGAGCTAGATCTATTTAGAATGCATTATAAAAAGGATGTATGTATTGAACGAGAGAATCTAGATCTATCGATATAACTAAATCGGGCTAGCTAGATCTAGATTTGATGGACTCAAATTGACTCGAGGTTTTTCAAGGTCTAGGATTCTAAATCTAGATATAGAGCCAGATTCTATAAACAATTGTTTGTTATGCCTTTATGCCTAGAGCTAGATCTCTAGATCTAGAATCTGACTAGATTTGAGACTCGGGGCTTTTAAAATAATGTTTATTTAGCTCTAGATCTAGTAGACCATAGATACAGCTATAGTTTATTTTTAGATTCTTAGTTCCAGGTCTAGCGGGAGACAAAAACAAGGGGTTCTTATGCAGACGGGGTTCTAGGCTGAACTCCGATATGCTTGTATTATATAAAGCTGACTTTCTCCAACTGATCGTTATAAACTCAGGCCCCACTGCATCTACGACCACCATATTTGGCATGTAGGTTTCAAATAGCCTGCTTTAGATTCTTAGCTAATGAACTATTAGATCAAATCAGTATTTGAATTGGTTGTAAAAAAACTGTTGTTACTAGATCAAATTCACCCATTTCAGGTCATCTATATAATATTTGCGGACTTAACGACATTGCGTTTTCATCCAGTCAGAATAGGCTCTCAAACCTCTGAACAGATCATGCTTAAATTTTAACACCCCTTTTGTGTATTGCCTGTGCATGTTTCAGACATATTCTTGAAACACGTTTTCTTTCTTTAAACGATATTTAAACAAATTCATTTGCGATTGCCGCCGAACTCCACGCTGTTTGGCAACTTCCAAAGCCCGTGAAAGTTCGGCCGCCATTGACCAATCCATGCCCATTGTCCCCAGTCCACCGCTGAACAGATAATGCTCAAATTTTAACCTAAATCGAATCAGAGAGCCTAGACAAGTTTATCTAGGTTCTCTGATGTTTACCTCTTTTCTCTTTTTTTTCATCAGCCAGTCAATCTCTAGATCTCTTAGTAAGCTTACATTGAAGGGTGTGCCCCACTAAGGAAATTGTCCATCTTAGATCTAGATCTAAAATCTACAGATACATCTAGAGCTACTCTAGATTTACTAAATCTTTTTTGAGCGAGGTTGGGTTCGGATTAGAATAATAACTTGCTCATTGAGTGGGATGTCAGCTTATGTATGCCTACATCGTTATATTGCCATAACAACCTGCTTATTGAGAGGGGTTGCTGCTTGTTACAGTCAAAATCCCGCGTAGCCTCAGTATTAATCACCTGTGCCCGATCGCGATGCAATAGTTTCTGAGTTAACCACAGCAAAAGTTCGAGAGACCCAGCTTTATTTTAAATCCATTATTATCTACGGGCATGCTCGTATATACATATATATATATATATCTATATCTGGGGATATATAGATAGATGGATAGATATAATATATATATATATACATATATATATATATATATATATATATATATATGGGATGTAAATCGTTCAGATTTCCTCTGATTTCAGACTATTTGAGGTTTTGTAGTTTTAACATATTTTTCTCTTAAGTTTCCTTTTCTTTCTCTTACTAAAATATTTCTATGTTCGCTTTTATGAACAAATGAGATGACAACAGGATAACATCCCCGACTCCAGACCCATCGCCGATTTTTATACTTATCATCAACGGAAGAACGCTGCTTTATTTTAACTTTCGCTTTGACTTTCACGACAAACTACAATTTCCACACTTATCCGTGAGGCCCTACTACTCACACGAGAAGATTTCAGATTTAAAAATCGGAACCTTCTTTATTTCCTTCAGATTGTTTAGTCTGAAATCTACTAACGCATTTGTTGTGTAAAAAAGCCTTTCGCGCAAAGGATTTTGGGATAGATTTAGACAATGTTGAGATGCACTCACTTACCTGTCTGCAGTTGTACGGTTCAGTTGTGAATGTGACCTGCGGTCGACGATTTTTCATTCCAGGAAAATCGAAGCTAAGTCGTTTTAAATTTACTATTGCGTTATTTGTGATTTATGTTAGAATCCTATTTGTGGGTTATTGTGATTTAATAGTCTAATCTAGAGCTAGACAATATTAAGATCGATCTGCTTGAGTGAGGTGACCTAGATTCTTTATCTGTAAGATCTAGATCTAGATTTTTATTATGACGGCTTGACAGCCGTAGATTTGCCTAGGCCATAGCTTGGGTTAGTATATCATCGCATAAATAGATCTAGCTTGTTAACAAATTAAAATTATTTCTTGCCCGGCGTTCTAGAGAATTTGAGATCTAGATTTAAATTCTAGTCGGATAGATCTAGATCTAGAGATTTGATCTAGATTTTTTTAGTCTAGATTAAAATTCGTCTAGATTTAGATTTTAGACAGACAAAGACAGGCTATTTTATGACAGATCTGTATTCAATCTAGTAAGATCTACATAAGATATATCTAGATCTAAGTCTAATTGTAATATACAGGCCTAGAAACTATGAGACTAAGTTTAGATTACTAGGTCTAGAATTTGTCGCACCTATTTTCTTTAGTAGAGCTAGAGTTAGATTTCTATATCTACTTCGTAGCCTAGTTAATAGAATGAGAATTGATTTAGAATTTTGTTATAACTGTTGTAATAACAAGTAAATCTTCAAAACAACTAACTCTAGATCTAGGTTAAAAGTAAGCTTGCTGCAGCATGTCGATCTAGACAATTTAACAAATTGGGGATGACCTGTCAAAAGTTTAATGATCGGGATTCATCAGTAGATGTGATTGATCTAGGTCTATTCTAAGTTCTATGTCTAAGAACAAATTCTGGCTGTCAAGTTAAGATTGTAATGATGAATTCCTTTCTAGTTATATCAGGAAGGTTGAGAAAGATGGCATTTCATGGTGCTGTTATTGTATGTGAGATTAAATAGGGTACAGGAGTGATCCGTGTCTGAAAGTTTCACATTTCAGAGACTCTCATGGGTTTTTTTTCACTTGTCATTTACATCCCTGATTTATTCATTATATAAATGTTTCCAAGGTAAACTGAGACAAGCGTGTAGTGGGCGTTGGACATTTATCTCCATATATTCATGATTGTTAATGGACCTACGATGAGGCTGTGTGTCTGGTCTTCGGATGTTCTGATTTTCTATGTATTGATGGCAATGGCGACACCTGCGGTGGATTATTGCCCCCCCCCATCCCACCCCAGACCAGTGTGATTTATGTCATGTTATCCGCATCGCTCTGGTATGTAACGTACACACCAAATGCCTCCTCTCTGTGACTGTCTGTCTGTCTGTCAATAGGTAGTTCCAGCTGGCAGCCTAACCACTCGCCACCGACACCATTAGTACATTAGTAGACAAGGCTTCAATGTGCCGTGGCGTCCCTCCTCTCCGCCTGGCTTCCTCCTCCGCCGCGCCTCCCGCGGGACTCGGCAGTCCAGAGACGGCAAGGTGTCGCCTCTCGTCCCAAAGGTCGCGGGTTCAAGCCCGCCGACGGTGGACATATTTTCTTGATTCTTTTTAGAGTAAAATTTACCCTCCCTGATTTAGATAGGTGGATCGACACCTAGTCCCGTTGGAGACGGACAAACAAAAAAGAGGTCCCGTGTGCATATCACAACACTCTGCGCACGTTAAAGACCCCATGGCTGTTTACAAGGCAGTCCGGGCGAAATTAAATTTTAAAAAAAGAAAGCCTTCCAAAACCCGCACCCCCCCCCCCCCAAAAAAAACAACAAAAACAACAACCCGACATCATCTTGATTCCAAGTCCGGCAGCCTAACCACTCGGCCACCGGTGCCCCTAGATCTAGTAAGTAAGGCTCCCATGTTACGAGTGGCGTCCCTCGTCTTCGCCTCGCCTCCCCCGACCTCCGCGTATTTGTTGTTGAATGTCTCTCAAGAACACTCTTTGTATCTGGTAGAAATGAATACCGGGTACAAGCAGACCTTAGCGGCGCCTCACCAGTACAGTAGCACTAGAACCCTGGTGTTTTGTTGTCTGTTTGAAGGGCGTACGCAGCGGAGCCTACAACAACACACTGGTCCCACACGGCATTGCCTTCAATTCAACTAGGGGTTGGCGCTTGGTGGGTCACTCGGGTAGGTCCTATTTCTTTCCTTTCGTCACACAGATGCACTTTGTTTCACTCACACACACACACACACATATACACACAGAAACATCACACATGTACTGTACATGCTTGATTCATACCCAAACACAAACACACAACGCACAGATGCGTTTATTTCACGCATACACACATAGATAAGATACACGATTTATTTCACATCTACACACACACACACACACACACACACGTTTATTTCGCCCCCCTTCACACACACATACATGTTTATTGAACAAACACACACATGTTTATTTCATAGACACACACACACACATTCATACACGTTTATTTCACACACACATAGAAACAACATACATGTACACGCTTATTTCATACCAACACACAACGCAATTATACGTTTATTTCACATATACACAGAGACAACATACACGATTTATTTCACACCTACACGCGCACACACACACACACAGAACACACACAGAAACATCATACATGTACATACTTAATTCATACCCACGCACAAACACACAACGCACATATACGTTTATTTCACACACAGACACAGACAACATACACGATGTATTTCACACATACACACTACAGAAACATACCCACGCGTATATACACAGATACACACACGCACAGACACACACACACACACACACACACACACTGACCCACATGTTGTGTTGAATACAGACATGTTATACCGGACTTTGCAGCGCTGAAGTCTAGTGGACGATTGGCGGGAGGTTCTGGTAGGTCTTACCTCTCTCCTTCCCCCTTTTGACCCACCATTCATCCGTGCTGTTTCCTCTGAACTCGCCGTGTGCGGTACCGGTAGGCCATACTTCTTTCTTTTCTCTCTTTACCTTTCTCCCTGCTGTTTCCTCATAATTCTCCTTGAGATCACCCCGTGTGATGGGCAGGATCAAGTTCAAAGAAACAAATGTTGAGTCGTCTTGAGATCTATCTCCGCATATCATGGTGGATGGGTTTACACTTCAGTGACACAACAGCTCGCTGGCGCCTGGATTCAGCGTATGGCCTCAAATGTAGCGTCGGTGGTCCAGTGATCAGGCTGCAGAACGTCATGTCGGAACGCCCGTGTTCGTGTTCGCGTTCGCGCGCTGGCAGTGTGGTCAGGTCCGGCGATGTGTTCCTTGTGATGAAACTCGCAGCATCCCGACCCCTAACCCACCACCATCAATCCTCAATCCTCACCCTTACTGCATCCAGGTGTTAAAGGATACCAGCGTCTCAGCTGGAGGGTGAATACTGCGATAGACCAGCGTCTCAGTTTGGAGGGTGAACACTGCGATAGACCAGCGTCGCAGCTGGAGAATAAATCCTGCGATTTATCAGCGTCGCAGCTGGAGAGTGAACATCAGACCTGCGTCTCAGCTGGAGAGTGAATGCTGCGATAGACCAGCGTCTCAGCTGGAGATAAGCTGAAGGAGGCGGTGGTCGTTATTATCTCTTGCTCCACGGTTCACAGAGCGGGATAAACACTTCATACTGTAATGGCCTTCAAGGAACTTCACTCACCTCTGAAAGAGACCAATAAGGAGGACATGCATTGGATATTGACAAAGCCGAGAGACAAATTACACGGGAACGAATACAAACAAAATAATATTGATTTGGGCACCCCTCGGACAGAATCAAACCCGTGACCTCTGTGTCGGCATCCATAGCCTTGCCATGAAAGGAGAAGGCACTACGAACCATGCCGGCTACAGCTACACCATGGATGTGCCTGTACATGCCATGAAAGGAGAAGGCACTACGAACCATGCCAGCTACGGCTACACCATGGATGTGCCTGTACATGTCATGAAAGGAGATGCCAGCTACAGCTACACCATGGACTATATATATCATGAAAGGAGAAACTACGAACCATGCCAGCTACAGCTACACCATGGATGTGCCTGTACATGTCATGAAAGGAGAAGGCACTACGATTCATGCCAGCTACAGCTACACCATGGATGTGCCTGTACATGTCATGAAAGGAGAAGGCGAACATGCCACGATGGATGTGCCATGCCATGAAAGGAGAAGGCACTACGAATCATGCCAGCTACAGCTACACCATGGATGTGCCTGTACATGTCATGAAAGGAGAAGGCACTACGAACCATGCCAGCTACGGCTACACCATGGATGTGCCTGTACATGTCATGAAAGGAGAAGGCACTACGAACCATGCCAGCTACAGCTACACCATGGATGTGCCTGTACATGTCATGAAAGGAGAAGGCACTACGAACCATGCCAGCTACAGCTACACCATGGATGTGCCTGTACATGTCATGAAAGGAGAAGGCACTACGAACCATGCCAGCTACAGCTACACCATGGATGTGCCTGTACATGTCATGAAAGGAGAAGGCACTGAAATGCCAGAGCTACACCATGGAGCCTGTACATGTCATGAAAGGAGAAGGCACTACGAACCATGCCAGCTACAGCTACACCATGGATGTGCCTGTATATGTCATGAAAGGAGAAGGCACTACGAACCATGCCAGCTACAGCTACACCATGGATGTGCCTGTATATGTCATGAAAGGAGAAGGCACTACGAATCATGCCAGCTACAGCTACACCATGGATGTGCCTGTACATGTCATGAAAGGAGAAGGCACTACGAACCATGCCAGCTACAGCTACACCATGGATGTGCCTGTACATGTCATGAAAGGAGAAGGCACTACGAACCATGCCAGCTACAGCTACACCATGGATGTGCCTGTATATGTCATGAAAGGAGAAGGCACTACGAATCATGCCAGCTACAGCTACACCATGGATGTGCCTGTATATGTCATGAAAGGAGAAGGCACTACGAACCATGCCAGCTACAGCTACACCATGGATGTGCCTGTATATGCCATGAAAGGAGAAGGCACTACGAATCATGCCAGCTACAGCTACACCATGGATGTGCCTGTATATGCCATGAAAGGAGAAGGCACTACGAACCATGCCAGCTACAGCTACACCATGGATGTGCCTGTATATCAATGAAAGGAGAAGGCACTACGAACCATGCCAGCTACAGCTACACCATGGATGTGCCTGTATATGCCATGAAAGGAGAAGGCACTACGAACCATGCCAGCTACAGCTACACCATGGATGTGCCTGTATATGCCATGAAAGGAGAAGGCACTACGAACCATGCCAGCTACAGCTACACCATGGATGTGCCTGTATATCATGAAAGGAGAAGGGAACCATGCCAGCTACGGCTACACCATGGATGTGCCTGTATCAATGGTCAAGGCAAGGAGCCCAGTTAGCGTGGTTAGTACACGTAGTGCACTCTTTTCATGGCGAGGTGGGTGAGGTTGAGGGTTCGATTATTGTCTGGCCGCCAACAATTTCTGTGTTTGGTTGAGGCTTTTGTCCTCCAACACAGGTTTTGACCTCGGAATGAATTTGGAAACAGCAAGGTGCCAGTGAACTTTGATTTAGTAAGGCTGTCGGACTTGAGGTTGTTTTGTCCAGGGTGTTAATCCTGGTAAACGCTGGGTTCCATGACAGGCATTGCTTGAGTTTGTAGTCACGCCGACACCTGGCCCATGTGCTTTTTCACGACACACTGTACATCGTACGCTGAGGAAAGGTATTTCACTCTGCTTTTCTCACTCAACTCAGGTGTGAATGAGTACCCAGCTATAGGTAGATAAAGATCATGTCAGTGTCTTAGCACAAAGCGCCTAACAGGCTGCTGTACTGTATGCTCCTCGGGGCGTTGAGAAGGACTTTGAATGAACTGGCCTGCTGAGGGATAAATGGTAAGGCTGTCGGACTTGAGGTTGTGTTGTCCAGGGTTTGAATCCTGGTAAACGCTGGGTTCCATGAGGGGCATTGTGTGAGTTAGTAGTCACGCCGACACCTGGCCCAATGTACTTTTTCACGAGTCAGTGAGCTTGCACTTGTGCGGAGATGTGGGTTTCTATAAATCCATCTTTTCTTCTTTTTCTTTTTTCTTAAAAATCATTTTGAGAAGGATGGGCATGTGGTTGGTTTAGAATAAACCTTCATTGCAATGAATCTAATAAAGGATTCAAACCTGAGACATCACAAACTCTGGCCTGAACAACCACTTTTGACAGGCTGACACAAGAAGCCAAAACCAACTCAGTGGCTCCATCTTGTTACCATGCCAACGTGAGTTGAGTGAGTGGTGTTCACGCCGGATTTCAATTCCCACATTTTTGTCAATAGACAATGATATAGTGTGATAAACTTCGGAAAAAGCCAAATCTATAATGTAGGGGAGGTGCAAAGGAACAAAACTAAATCTTGCGTCGTTTATGATAAAGAAGCCTAAGAATAAACACATTAGTAGCTGTGAATCCTTTCCAGACATGTGAAAACTCAAATCGCTTTTTTTTTTTTTTTTTATGTATTCCAAACCTCTGACCAGAAAATCCAAAGTTCTAAGTGTAATCTTTCATATCATATCGTCTGCATTACACGTTTTTCTAGCATATATATATATATATATATATATATATATATATATATATATATATATATATATATATATATATACACACACACACACATACACACATATATATATTATTGTATTCTAGATCTAGCGAATGGCAGGCCATTTCTCAATTTATGTAAGATGCTCGATGCAAAACCAAACTGCATGTAGATTTATACCACCCCTCAATCTAAAAATCTAAAATCTAGTGTTGTCAGATCTAAGTTTTAGATCTAGAATTTATACATAGATTTTAGATCTAAAATCTAGATCTAGACCTAACAAGACTGACAGATGCGTGATTGAGTTTTAAGCCTTAAAATTTATCTCTGAGATGTAATGATCCGTTTCTTTTATGATAAGTAGTAGTCAAGAAAGCTGCTGTGGGACCGATGGCAAAACCCGGTCTGTGTTGAGAAAAGCAACTTGCCTCTGTTGCTATGCAAATGCAATGTAACACCCCCCCCCCCCCCCCCAAATGCCAACAATAATGAAATACAAAGTTTGCGTTTGGCCACTGGTGACTTAAAGCTTTATGCCACAGGTCCTACTTCTTTCCTTTCACTTTTTCACTTACCTTCAATCTGTTTCCCTTTGTTTAGCCCTGGTATCACTGCAAATCATGGTGGATATGGAAAATTTCAATGAAACAAACAAGGAAACAAATAAATGTGTCAATGTCTTAAAAATATTCCCCAAAAAGGATTTTCTTAGGCTTGCCAGGAGGTCTTTTACCCATACTGCTCCAGCAATGTGGAATTCTCTCCCTCTAGACTTACATCTGATAATGTCTGAATCCGAGCTCAAAACAAGTCTAAAAACTTATCTTTTTACAACTAATTAAATGGATCAGTCTCGTTCTTAATGATATTTATCCTGTGAGTGTAAATATTTGGTTTTGATTTGCTTCTATGTAATTGTAGTCATGGTCATATTTGCGCCTAGGGCTGTCTTCATGGGATTGGGTACAATATAAATATAGCCTTCATCATCAATATTATTATTATTATTATACTTATACTAATTATCGATCTCTTTTTTTTTCTCTCAGATCGATTGACTCACCCGTCCTGCTCACCCCCATCCACGTCATCGTCTCCTGGCTGGATAGAAACAATGAGCGCTGCCCAAGACGCGGAGATGGCCTCGGAATCGCTAGTGTCCATGACGGACCTGTTTGTGCTGTCGCTGGCCGGTGGCTTTGCTGTCTACTGGTTTTTCCTCCGCAACCGCAAACAGGAACAGCCCAGCTTCAAGAAGCTCACCATAGCGTAAGTGCATTGATGGACTTGGTGGTCGGCTTGGAATTAGAATTGATATCGTTCTACTAACTACACATACTCATAGTGGCAATGGTGGTTGAGTGGTTAGGCTGGGGATCATCAGGTCCCGGGTTCGAATCCTGGCAAAACTAGGCCCAGTGTCGTGTTCCTTGGGAAAGTAAAGCCACTTAACACGCCTTTTCGACTCGACCCAGGTGCAAATGGGTACAAGCACTAGGTTAGGAGTAAAGAAAACCTGTATCAGACTAGCATCCCCAGGATGTGATTATTTTCACCTGTCCCGCTTCATGCTATAGAAACCGGGATATGCTCCAGCTCTATGGGCTGTAAGGGCCTAGAAGGAAGTTTAGTCAATGACACAGAACCCGTATTGAGGGGAAAGAAAGGAAAATGATAGGCTCTTATGTTGTCATCTGTAAAGAGAATCTGGGGTAACAATAGGACGAATTGCAAGTTTGATTTGTTTTACCCACATCCACGACCAAAGTGATCTCGGGGATTTTGGTAGGAACATTTTTACCCTGTCAACCGTTACGGGATTTTTAATATGCACAGGGTGTTGTGATCTGCACACAAGATCTCCTTTTTATTGTCCATCTCCGATTCGACTAGGTGTCGATCCGATCTACCTAACTGAGTACCTGTAGGGCGCAAACCAGCCCCCAACGTTTTTGTTGAGAGGCCAACAACTTATCTCTAGACCACCGAGTCCCCCCTTAGAAGTATGAGATAACTTACACCTAAACTCACTTTCAGGAGAAAAAAAGAAAATACTCTTAAGTTGTCAGCTGGAAACAGAACCTGGAATAGGGACAAATTGCAAGTGAAAAATGTGTGATAAATTTAAAATCATTTTGCAGAGGGGTGGGGGGGGGGGGCTGGGGCTGGGGCTGGAAAGAGATCCTGAAGTAAGGACAGGACGAACTAATTGCAATTAGAATTATGATAAATTTAGACAGCATTTGGTTACAATTTTGTTTATGAGACAGATTACAGAGCAATCAACGACTTTGAATCTGATAGTGACTATAGGGGACTCGGTAGTCCAGAGGCAAGGTGTCGGCCTCTCATTAATAAGACAATGCAGATATAAAACTTTTTAAAAAGTTTCATATAATATATAAGATATATATACGAGCATATAGTAAACATAACATGAAAATGCTAATATATTATATAACATTATGTTTATCTTCAGCTTGAGGTATTTACTCATGAAATTGTGCTAATCTTAATACATGTACCTGTAAGCTTTAAACCAAGGACGATTCTGCTGAATCACTGGTGGTAATGTGTATATTGCTTTGTAACGTCATCTAGATTTTCATTTGACTAACTTCATCCAAACCATGATGTTAGTTTTTGGTAGATTTTTATTGCTTCCGGAACGCCATGTAAGCAGCCAAAGGATATTTAACATACATAATGTTGTGATCTGCACACATGACCTCATTTTCATCGTAGTAGTAGTATAGTAGTAGTAGTAAGTAGTAGTAGTAGTAGTAGTAGTAGTAGTAGTAGTAGTAGTAGTAGTAGTAGTAGTAGGTAGTAGTAGTAGTAGGTTGTGGTTAAGTAGTAGTAGTAGGAGTAAAGTAGTAGTAGTAGGATTAGTAGTAGTAGTAGTAGAGTAGTAGTAGCAGTATAGTCGTAGTAAAGCAGTAGAGTAGTAATAGTCAGTTGTATTAATAGTAGTAGTATTAGTACTAGTAGTAGTAGTAGTAGGTAGATCGTAGTAGTAGTAGTAGTAGTAGTGAGTAGTAGTTAGTACGTAGTAGTAGTAGTAGTAGAAGTAGCAGTAGCTAGATTAGTAGGTGGTAATTAGTAGTAGTAGTAGTAGTAGTAGTACTAGTAGTAGTAGTGGTAGTAGTAGTAAGTAGCAGTAGTAGTAGTAGTAGTAGTACTAGTAGTAGTATTCATAGTAGTAGTATTAGTAATAGTAGTAGTAGTAGTAGTAGTAGTTAAGTAGTTAGTAGTATAGTAGCATAGTAGTAGTAGTAGTAGTAGTAGTAGCTGTAGTAGTAGTAGTTAGCAGTATTAGAGTTAGTGATGGATATGGATACAATCTAAATCGAATGAAAATAAAGTCTGTCTGTCTCTCTCTCTCTCTCTCTCTCTCTCTCTCTCTCTCTCTCTCTCTCTCTCTCTCTCTCTCTCTCTCTCTCTCTCTCTCTCTCTCTCTCTCTCTCTCTCTTCTCTCTCTCTCTCTCTCTCTCTCTCTCTCTCTCTCTCTCTCTCTCTCTCTCTCTCTCTCTCTCTCTCTCTGTCTCCTCTCTCTCTCTCTCTCTCTGTCTCTCTCTCTCTCTCTCTCTCTCTCTCTCTCTCTCTCTCTCTCTCTCTCTCTCTCTCTCTCTCTCTCTCTCTCTCTCTCTCTCTCTCTCTGTCTCTCTCTCTCTCTCTCTCTCTCTCTCTCTCTCTCTCTCTCTCTCTCTCTCTCTCTCTCTCTCTCTCTCTCTCTCTCTCTCTCTCTCTCTCTCTCTCTCTCTCTCTCTCTCTCTCTCTCTCTCTCTCTCTCTCTCTCTCTCTCTCTCTCTCTCTCTCTCTCTCTCTCTGTCTCTCTCTCTCTCTCTCTCTCTCTCTCTCTCTCTCTCTCTCTCTCTCTCTCTCTCTCTCTCTCTCTCTCTCTCTCTCTCTCTCTCTCTCTCTCTCTCTCTCTCTCTCTCTCTCTCTCTCTCTCTCTCTCTCTCTCTCTCTCTCTCTCTCTCTCTCTCTCTCTCTCTCTCTCTTCTCTCTCTCTCTCTCTCTCTCTCTCTCTCTCTCTCTCTCTCTCTCTCTCTCTCTCTCTCTCTCTCTCTCTCCTCTCTCTCTCTCTCTCTCTCTCTCTCTCTCTCTCTCTCTCTCTCTCTCTCTCTCTCTCTCTCTCTCTCTCTCTCTCTCTCTCTCTCTCTCTCTCTCTCTCTCTCTCTCTCTCTCTCTCTCTCTCTCTCTCTCTCTCTCTCTCTCTCTCTCTCTCTCTCTCTCTCTCTCTCTCTCTCTCTCTCTCTCTCTCTCTCTCTCTCTCTCTCTCTCTCTCTCTCTCTCTCTCTCTCTCTCTCTCTCTCTCTCTCTCTATTGAATTTGAATGCATGGGCGGTTGGCAGGCACTACTGGTAGGTCCTACTTCTTTCCTTTCATTCTTTCACTTATCTTTCTTTTGCTGTTTCCTCACCATGCACTCTGAGATCACCGCATATGGTGGACGGCGTCAATGTCAATGGAAAAAAAAGAACTTGAAAGAATTTGGCTGCATGCTTTATGAGTTTTACGTAACCATTTTGGTAATTATGATAATAATAATAACGATGATGAAGATAATTTCAATGTAACCCTTTCCTTTTGTTTGTGTGTGTGTGTGCATCTAGGTGTTTGCTCTGGGCAACAAAACGTATGAGCATTACAACTCCATGGGAAAGTACGTGGACAAGCGGCTGGAGGAACTTGGTGCAGAGCGAGTCTTTGAACTCGGCCTGGGTGACGACGACGCTAAGTGAGTGTTCTATTCTAGGCTTTTTGTCCTGTAGACTGATAGATTCGAACCCTCCCTCCGTTCCGAGCAAATTGTCTGGATTATAGAGACATCCGGATTATTGAATCGCTGATCAAAACTGACATGTTGCGAATCAATGAAAGACCTCACCACTAACAGTTTCAGTTATAAAGGCGTTGTGCTGTTCATCACTGGCCAGATCTGTCTCTCTCTGCCTCTGTCTCTCTATGTCTCTCTCTATGTCTGTCTCTGTCTCTCTCTCCCTCTCTCTGTTTCTATCTGTCTGTTTCTCTCTGTCTCTCTCTCTATCTCTCTTTGTCTCTCTCACTGTCTCTGTCTGTCTGTCTCTGTCTCTGTCTCTGTCTGTCTGTCTCTGTCTCTGTCTCTCTCTCTCTCTCTCTCTGTCTCTCTCTCTCTCTCTCTCTCTCTCTCTCTCTCTCTCTCTCTCTCTCTCTGGTCTCTCTCTCTGTTTCTATCTGTCTGTTCTCTCTGTCTCTCTCTATCTCTCTTTGTCTCTCTCACTGTCTCTGTCTGTCTGTCTCTGTCTCTGTCTCTGTCTGTCTGTCTCTGTCTCTGTCTCTGTCTCTCTCTCTCTGCTCTCTCTCTCTCTTCTCTCTCTCTCTCTCTCTCTCTCTCTCTCTCTCTCTCTCTCTCTCTCTCTCTCTCTCTCTCTCTCTCTCTCTCTCTCTCTCTCGGCTTATTGAGGCTTAATCCCTCATTATTGTGGTAACTTGTTATTTAGCGTTCAGATCCGGAATCCCGAATTTTCGGATTAACCGGTACAAATGAAGAAAAAAATCCTCCCCAGCCTATCTGTTCAGATAGATTATCAAAGCCCGGAGTATCGAGACTTACTGTAAATAGATACACAGACAAATACATAGAATAGATAAATGGATATAGGTAAATTTACTATGTACATATTTCCATAGAAAGATAAAAACAGAGAGAGAGAGAGAGAGACAGAGCGGGAGGTAGGGAAAGATGAATATAGATAGATAGGGATAAGTAAAAAGATAGAATAAATGTAGGTGTGGCAGGTTTTGCACTAGTTCTATCTTTCTTTCTTTTTTTATCAATTCCCATTCTGCCTTTCGGTGTATGGGTTCAGATGCCCCAGATGATCTTTTCTCTAGGATGCCCTGTCCTGGCATTTTCTGTTTCCTTCCAAAAAGGTTAAATTTCTATGCTTCAATGCCTCTTTATATCTTCTTCCCACTTTCTCTGAGGCGTTCGTTTCCATGTTCGTCGTTGAAAAGGTCAAGCGGGGTATATTGTATTTATTTCTCTGAATCAGTTTTGTTTTGGATAAGCAGGGATTAGCCCACTATACCCTTGGTGGAGGTGGGGCCGCCTAATCCTCGTACAGGTGCTTACCTGTCCACTGCCCGGGAAGCGAAATACATCACTAGTTCTATCTATATATTTATGATGACCATAGCATGAGGGATGCGTTGTAAGATGGTATGTTAGTTTATTCTTTGACAAAAATCGAACCAAATTTTTATGGTTTATTTGTTTTTTTCTTGTGTGTCTTTTTATTGTCGTTTGGCTTTATTTGTTTGTGGATGGGTTGTTTTTTTGTTGGGTTTTTTTTTGTGTGTGACTTGTTTGACGTTGTCATTATTTTTCTTGTTGTCCTCAGCATTGAAGAAGACTTTGTGAGCTGGAGAGAAAATTTCTGGCCTGCGGTGTGCGCCCATTTTGGTGTGGAAGCTACTGGTGAAAACATCAAGTAAGTTTATTTTTTGTTTGTTTGTTTGTTTGTTTGAAGTAGTTTCTATCCACCATGGTGGTGACCGGAGCATCCCAGTAAGTAACGACTGTGCCTTCCTTCCCTTGGACCAATCAGCACTGCAGCATCCACTCTCCTTGACGGCATACGCACAAGAAATGAAATCCTAACATGAAATTAATTACATTTACGGCCTTTTGATTATTGGGACTCAGTAATCCGGAAGCAAAGTGTCGTGAGTTTAAGCCTCGGAGAAGCTAAGGCCAACGTTGTGTTCATTTGGAAAGACACGCAACCCGCCTTTTCCCCCACTCTACCCAAGTGCAAATGGGTACAAGCTCTAGCTTGGAAGTAAAAAGAAATCTGCGTCCGACTAGCATCCTGGCCAGGGAGGTGATAATCGTCACCTGTTGTGCTTCACGATATTGGAAACTGGGATAAGCGCCGGCTCTATGGACCGTAACGACCTTGGAAGGAACTGTAGTTTACTTCAAGTGGAAACTCAAACCAGTAAATCTGTCAATGCTTTGATTTGCTGATGATTTAGCTCCTATTTTGATAAAATCAGAAAGTGACCTTCAGTTAATATCAACATGCTGAATAAGGAACTAAATAAAGAGGATTGAGAGTCAATGCAAAGAAAACTAAAACAATGCTAGTAACTAAGGAAGCTAAAACACAAAATCTTGAATGTGGCAAAAGTGAAATTAGAACCAATTCAAAACTACAATTACCTAGAAGTAATGATTAACTCAGTAGGAAAACTAAAGAAAGAAATCAAGTCAGAGAATCTAAAAGGCAGATGACAATACATAACCATCTAGGAAAGGCATTTTGCAGTTTATACTTCATACTCTCCTCTATGGCAGCAAAACCTGACCGTAGGCAGTATGGAATACAATAGAGTATTGATCCCCCAGAATGGCAGCCTAACCACTGCCATCGATGCCACGTGCAAGGAAAGAAACATATTTCTTATTTTTCCACTAGATTCACCTGAGATCATCACATATGGTGAACGGATGTACATTTCAATTAAAGTCTTTCTTTCTTGTGCGGTCTATGCCTGAAGTGCTTGGTTTTTTTCTTTCTTTTTCTGTCACAAGTTTTTATTTTAAGCCTCTTTTTGTGTATTTTGTATTCACCTCACCTTCCCTCCATCTGTCACCCTTTTCGACAATACGCCTGACCCCAGTGGATGAAAATTTACCTAAGGAAAAAATCTTCACAGGAGAAGTGTCAAAGTCGGCTCTTTCATAACCCAAAAGTCGTAAGTAGAAAATGGTCTTCAAACTTTTACTGATGAATTCCTTTTTATTGTTATTATTGTTGTTTTGTTTTTTGTGTATATGTTTTATAATTCGATGGCGTGATGGAACACGGGTGAATCATAAAGTAGCAACTTTTCAGGAGTGGGAAAAAAACTGTTTCATTTCATTATATTTAGTCATAAGCCATGTTTTTGCCCCTAGAATATCTATTTCGTCGTTGTGGAATCACAATTACATCAAACTTTCAATAAATTCAATATTTTAGTTATAATCGTTGATGCGCCTTTGTTTTTGCTAAGTATCCGGTAGAACACAGGGTGAACCAAAATATTTTTAAAATCTTATGAAATTGGAGAGCAGCTTTATTTGAATAAAGGTAAATGAAAACAAAAACACAATATAAAATCTTTCTTTCCTTTCTATCTCTGTTTTCTGTCTCTGTTTTGTCTGTTCTGTCTGGTCCCCTCCCTGCCTGTCTGTCTGTCCCTGTATGTATGTAAGTATGTATGTCCTCTCTCTCGTCCATCATCTCTTCTCTCTCTCTCTCTCTCTCGTCTCTCTTCATCTCCCGATCTACTCATACTCCCCCTCCCCGCCTCTCATCTAATTGACCAATCTCCCCTCACTCTCTCTCCTCCAATCTCTTCTCGTCTCTCTCTCTCATCGTTTCTATCCCGTCCCCTCTTCTCTCTCCTCACACACACATATTCCCCCTATCACCCTCGTCTTTCTCTCTCTCTCTCTCTCTCTCCTCTCCCCGCCCCGTCCCGCTCTCTCTCTCGCTGCCACGCACTCATCCTCTCTCCTCCCCCGCGCGGCAGATAGCTTCCTCACTCCCCCGCTCTCTCCCGCCCCCGTAAGGCCCACTCCTCTCTCTTCTCGAGCCTTCAACATTAAAAGGTACGTCGAACACACCATCTCTCATCTCCCAGACACCGCCCCTGAACCCCCCCTCTCGCCTCACGGGCTACTCCACGCCCATCTCCCTCCCACCCTCACTCCTCTCTCGTCGCTTCCTTCCTCTCTCCTCTCTTCTCTCTCCTCCTCGTCTCCCACTCGAGACCGCCCTCTCCTCCCTCTCTCTCCCCCACCCCTCCGTCTCCTCTCATCAACTTACTCCCCTCTTTCTCCCCTCATCCACTCCTCTATCCCTCTCTCCAAACTCAACGCTCACCCGCCCCCTCTCCGCGGAACTCTCTCTAATTAGTGCTCCGCACTCCGGCCCCCCCTTCTCCTCTCCGTACAATCCTCCCCCCAACACCTCTCCATAACGCACCCCCCCCCACCGCCCCCCCCCCTCCATCACTTCCCCCCTCGCCCTCCCCCTCCCATCTCCCCTCTCTCCACCTCCCCTCTCCTTCGTCTCCTCCCCAACCCGCGCCCCCCTCCTCCCCCGTCATCGCCTTCCACGCCGCTCTCCCCCCCCGTCCCGCTACCGCTCTTTCCCTCCCTCCCCTCCCTCCCTCCCCCCTGCACCCCTTCTTCCCCACTCATCAACTCTCCTCCCCCCTGTCTCTCTCAGATACCCCTCCTCCCTCGCGCCGCCCTCACGTCCCCGCCTCGCCTCTCCGCTCCCTCCCTCACAATTCCACTCTCCATCCCGTCTCACCTCCCCTCCCTCTCACCATTCCTCCCCTCCCAACCACACCTCTCTCAGCCCTTCTCTCTCTCACTCTCCTCATCCCATCTCTCCCTCACATCCCCTCCCGCTCTCATCAGTCGTCTCAAAGTCCCTCCGCCCCACCCTCCTCAGGCCAACTCTTCATTCTCTCTCCTGTCCTCGTCACCTCATCCGCTCTTCTCCCCCTCCTCCACTCCTCCCCCTAACCTCGTCTCCTCTCATCTCCTCTCTTCTCTCCTCCCCCCGCTCATCGCCGATCTTTCTCGCCCGGGTTCTCACTCATGTAATTCTCTCTCTCTCTCACCAATCGTCCTCCTCCTTCCATCCTTCTCCTCCCTCTCTTCAGGCTACCTCTCCTCTTCCTTCTCTCTCGCCACCTTCTTCCCTTCCTACGCCGGTCTCTCCCATCCGTCCCTCTCAATCCGATCACCCTCCTCCCCCTCCATCTCCCCCACCCGTCTCCCTCGCTCTCTCCTCCTTCCTCGTCTCGTCTCCCCTCACTCACGCACTCTCGCCGACCAATATGTTCACTCTCTCCCCCCTCTCTCACCTCCTCAAATCCTCTCATTTCCCCCTCCACCTCTTCTCCCCTCCCTCTCTTTCTCTCACCTTCTCTCCGGCTCCCCCTCTCTCTCTCCCCCCCTCCTCCTCCTCCTTCCTCCTCCTCCCCTCCTCCCCCCTCCCTCTTTTCATCTCCCTCTCTCCATCCCTTCGCCTACCTCTACCTCCCCTCCGTTCCTTTCTCTCTTCCTCTACTCTCCATCTCGGCCTCCTCTCTCTCTCCTCCCCCCCTGCTCTCTACTCTCGTCCCTCCCCCTTCCTCTCTCCTCTCCTCTTCGCTCCATCATCTCTCCCTCTCCGACTCTGCTCCTCTCTCTACTCTCTCTGCTCTCTCTCTCCTCTCTTCTCTCTCCTCGCCTCCTCCTCCCTCTCTCTCTTCTCTCTCCCTCTCTCTCTCTCTCCTGCTCGTCTCCTCTCTCATCTTCTCCCCCCCCCTCCTCTCGCACCCTCCTCTTCTTCTCCTCTTCCTCTCATCTCCGTCTGTCTGCTTCCGTCCTCCTCTCCTCTCTCTCTCTCTCGTCCCCCCCTCTCACTCTCGTCTTTCTCATCTTCTTCTTTCCTTCCCTCTCCTCTTTGTCCTCTCTCTCGTTCTCTTTCTCTCTTTCTCTTCTCTCTCTCTCTCTCATCTCCCTCATCTCTGCTCTCTCTCCATCCCTACTGCAGCGGCGGATCCCTCCTCTCTCTCTCTCTCTCTCTCCTCTCTCTCTCTCTCTCTCCTCCTCTCACTCTCTCTCCTCACTCTCTCTCTCTCTCCTCTCTCTCTCTCTCTCTCTTCTACCCCTCCTCCTCTCCCTCACCTCCGCTCCCTCTCCTCATCCCCCCCTCCCTCCGTCCACCCTCCTCTCTCCTTGCCTCTCCTCCCTCTTCCCCCACCCCACACCTCTCTTCCTCCCTCTCTCTCTCCTCTCCTCCTCTACTCCTCACCTCCTCCCTCTCTTTCTCTTCTCTCTCCTCTCCTCGCTCCCTCCTCTCTCTCTCTCTCTCTCTCTCTCTCCCTACTCTCTCTCCCCTCTCTCTCTCTCTCTCTCTCCCTCTCCTTCTCCTAACTCCTCTCTCTCTCCCTCTCTCTCTCTCTCTCCCTCTTCTCTCTCTCTCTCTCTTCTCTCCTCTCTCCCCCCCTCTCCTCCTCCTCCTTCTCTCTCTCTCTCTCTCATCCCCTCTCTCCTCTCTCCTCTGTCTCCCTCTCCTCTCTCTCTCCCTCTCTCTCTCTCCTCTCTCTCTCTCTCTCTCTCTCCCTCTATCTCCTCCTCTCCTCCCTCCTCTCTCTACTCTCTCTCTCTCCTCCTACTCTCTCTCCTCTCCTCTCTCCTCACTTAACAAGCTTTAAGCATAGAGATTAATTGAATTAAGTAAATAGAGCTATATTGGTATAATGCACATTCAACTTATTTGATCCATTAATGATGAATCCATGTCAAATTACGCCAATTTGCAGCAAAGAAACAAGGAGAAAAGATGGGAAATGGTACTATGTCTGTCCTTGTGTCGAAGAATGAACAGAGGACTAAATACACACTTTGGGATGGCAAATCTCCCGAAGTTGAATCTCACATAGAAAGCCCCATAAAACTTTTTGTGCTGAATGCTTGACCAGATATTAACGAGGTTGCATCCTCATTCCCGTTATCAGTCCAGAAGAGACATAAAAACATTTGTTGCTAGTGAGCACTGGCCGCTATATAACACAATCGACCTTATCGGTTTTAGACAAAGTCGAACTCTGGTATGACTGCATTGTGTGAACAGTACACGGGGCCTCCCTGGCTAGTTATCGGCGGTCTCTTGCTTACTATTTGGCCATGTTAATTATTATTTAAATGTATCAAAATTAATTGTTTAATCATTTCAAACCTCTAGGAGAAATCAGTGACCTAAGCGTAATCATATAACGGGTTCCTACAAACAAAAGTTATGCAAAGACGGAGGATCATCATGGAAACAAAGGCGTATGAAATAATAAGCTCTCCTTGTGTCTCTAATTCAAGAGGATTGTAACATATGATACGCCTCTGTATTTCTATTATGAAAATTCCTATGAGTTTACGATACGCCTAAATTTAACAATTCAAAATATCAACATCTTTTTTTCAAGATATCACTATTTGTATTTTGAACATCTCATACCTATGAGGCCAGTACATTTTCACTGGGTTCATAGGAGTCGACAAAGGCGTACTCGTATAATACGCCCCTGTTGTCCATCATGCCTGCAAATTGTTAATAAAGCTTTAAAAAGATGTTTATCCAATTAATATTTATGTTGGCAGCAAAGTCGTTTTGATATCAGATTATGTTACGAATTTGGAGTCTTATAGTTTGTCAGTGTGAATAACCGTTTTTTCATAAATGTTTTTAAGAAAATAAAATGTAGTTAGTCGAGCCATTGACTAGTACGATTTTTTTAAAGACATTTCTAAATTCATTTTTTCTAGTTGTCAGTGAAGACATTGTTGGTATAGATCTAGATAATTTCAGATTTTATTCTTTATAGTTGTCATTAGTTAAGTCGTTTTCTATAGATATTTCTAAATTTATTTCTTATAGTTATCACTGATAGACGTTTCTATAAAATAATTTATGAATTCATCAATATTTTAAAAGTCGTCAGTATGGGCCATTTTCTACCCTTGCCCACAGGACTCATGACGTCAAGAACCCCCTACCTGCCCCCCATCCGAAGTGAAACAAAAGAGCTGCACCCATAACAGCGGCCGGGCCGTTCCCTGCATGCACATAAGAGGCTTGACATCACAGACTCCAATGATTAGGTAGCCGATTTTTTGTGCTATATAGTCTCATTAGATTTTAGGCAACGTATCCACCAGACCAAAACCCAATTCAACACGTCCAAAATCCATTAGTGTCAACTAAAGGCTTGATGAGAAAGTAACCAAGACAGACAAATCGATTTTAAAAGATATGTCGTTCTGAGCATGGTTTGTTCCATTTTTATCGGTTGGTCGTACGGACATGTGACGAGTCATCAGCTATAAGACCTGTCAGGGGGTCTAATCAACTCATTGAAAATGAATTTGGCGCCTCAAAATTAGCAAAACAATTGCATAAAACTAGCTATTCTTTTGTATTTAAAATGGCAGTAAGTTAACGCTTTTCTTTATTTTGGTTGCTGGATCTGATACTTGCACCAGAAGACTCACCAGGAGATTCCTCCCGATAGCTAGACTTCTGCTCCTACTATAACCACACTACCAAATGACTTATCATATGGTGTGTGAAAGGTGACCTACAAAGCACTTACAGTCATCAGTTGTCCTGTCTCACAAAACAAATCTAACCTTCATGCAGTCCAAGTTTAATGATGATTTGTTTGCCAGTTTATTGTCCGAAGCTTAGATTCTCTTTTCAGAAGTTTTATAGCCTTTATTTTTTTCTCCTCAAGTGGGTTTATGTTCTCTCAAGGATGTTTATGCTCATATATCCGAACTTATCCTGGTTTCAACAGGATGAAGGAACAGTATGATAATAATCACCTCCT
Organism: Doris montereyensis; assembly: GCA_037039925.1. Taxonomy (NCBI): domain Eukaryota; kingdom Metazoa; phylum Mollusca; class Gastropoda; order Nudibranchia; family Dorididae; genus Doris; species Doris montereyensis. The sequence goes on along the minus strand of JAXRKP010000075.1, from coordinate 70,142 downwards.
GGCCAGGCGCTAGTCTGATGCAGGTTTTTACTCCCAAGCTAATGCTTGTACCATAAGCACCTGGGTAGAGAGGGGGGAAAAGCGTGTTGAGTGTCTTTCCCCAGGAGCACAACGTCGGACTAGCCTTGCTAGGATGCGAACCCGGGACCGCATGATCTCCAGTCAGGCAGCCAAACCGCTCGGCCACCTGCGCCACATGGGTTTATGTTAGACAATATTTATAATTCTGAACCAACAGCATTAATCATTTATAGAAAATTGCCTTGTTTATTTCTGTGTTCCAGAGATAACAGATTTGCCTCTCAACCAAAGGTCCTGGATTCGTGTAACAGGTTGAAAAGTTTTATCAAGTTTTTTGTTTTTTTTTTTGAATTGTTAAAACCTACTCCCCTGGGTAGGTGGATCAATACATAGCCCCATCGGAGACGGACAACTACAAGGAGATCCCCATTGCAGATCACAACACTGCATGTTAAAGTGTCTGTTTACAGGCAGTCAGGCAAAATTTTAAAAAACCCACCAAGATCACCCTTAGTTGTGAATGTGGCAAAATCAAATCAAATCAAATCAAAGTTATTTTGTGTAAAGACGTTGCAGAATAAGTTGTTTTTCCAGCTGTAGGAATTTTGCAGCTCAAGACAGTTTTTCTAGAGTTGCTTCCCTTTGTTGTAACAGGTATGAGAGTGGAGATCATGTCGCCATCTACCCAACCAACGACACAGAGGTGGTGGACAAGATAGGTAAACGACTTGGCATTGATTTGGACACAGTTTTCTCCCTTGTCAATCTGGATGGTAGGTTGGATTTTTTGTTGACATCACTACGTTCTATGGAATTTTGCCCGAAGGAGATGATATAGGATTTTCCAGTCAACTAGTGATTCCCTGCGAACCTTGGATTGGTAGTTCTTATTTCTTTCCTTTCCTTCTTTTTTCACTCATCTTTCATCTTGCTGTTTCCTCTTAATTCACCCTGAGATCGCCGCAATGGTGAACGGGGTAAATTTCAAAGAAACAAGAAACCTTGGCTCACTTGTAATCCCCTGAGATTCTTGGCCTACCGAGATCCCCTGGGATACTTGACTCACTTGTGACCCCCCCTGGTTTTCTGGCTTGCTAGTGATCCCCTGGGCTCCTTGACTCACTTGTAATCCTCTGGGATTCTCAGCTTAATAATGATCCCCTGGGATTCTTGGCTTGCTAGTGATCCCCTAGGATCCTTTGACACATATATTCCCCTGGGATTCTTGACTCATTAGTGAGTCTTTGGCATCTTTGACACACTTGCAATCCACCCGCCCTGCCCACCTTTCCTGACCAGCTGTGCCACAATGGAAGTGGAAGGTTACGCAGCTGTTACGTAGCTGTTGCAATTACGCGGCTCGCATTGCAACATCAAAGATAGGTGACAGGCAGGGTACGAACAGCCCTCTTATTGTTGTGAGTTTTCTCAAGCCGTCTTGCATTTGTGATTAAATATCCTTTTTTTCTGATTGGCTGAAAAATGAATGACCAATCACATAGTGTTTTCAACATGTACGGAAGTGGTTGCGTAAAATCATTACATTGTTTTGTCATAGCCATGAACTTTCATTCATTTGCTCAGCTCGCTGAAAGTTAGATCTATCTACCTGCAAATGCATCTAAAGTACTAAATACATATAAGTTTTTAACACATTGGCTATATTTTGATAATATTTACAAAAAGTTATGAAAGCTTATGATTTTTTTAAAGTGCTTTATGTTGTACCTGGACAGTCATCAGTAATATTAGTCAACTACGAATCCTGAGATCACCGCCATGGTGGATGGGGTTACCTTCAAAGAAACAAACAAACAAACCTGCAAATGCACATTTTTCAAAATATTTCAAGCACAGGTTCAGACCATCACAATGCCTACACGAGGCAATTCTTTTGACAATAAACAGAAAGTGTTTATCTAATTGGGGTCTTGTCAAAGTTAAAAGCGTCAAGGGGAATAGCCAATACAAAATAAATGAATAATGAAGTAAAAATACAAGGCATGTAGGAGTTGGGGTGGTGGGGGGGTCCTGGTAGGTTCTTCTTCTTTCCTTTCCATCTTTCGCTTATCTTTGATCTTGTTGTTTCCTCTTATTCACCCTGAGACCGTCATATGTGACGAATGGGGTAAATTTTAATGAAACGAAAATTCCCATTTTTTAAATTCTTAAAAAAAAGTTTTTGAAAATTTACCCCCCCCCCCCCCCCCCCCCCCCCCCTCTTTTTCTTTTGTTTTACAGAGGATGCCAGTAAAGTTCATCCTTCCCGTGCCCCTGTTCATACCGCACTGCGTTGCTTCATTACATCGACATCAGCAACCCGCCACGCACTCATGTTCTGGGAGAGCTGTCGGAGTACACCGATGACCCCAAGGATAAGGAGTTTCTACACAAGATGACGCAGGCCTCCGACGAGGGGAAGGTAGGTCACATGGCATCTTCTTCTTCTTCTTCTTCTTCTTCTTCCTTTCTTCTTCTTCTTCTTCCTTCTTCTTCTTCTTCTCTCTTCTTCTTCTTCTTCTTCCTTCTTCTCTTTCTTCTTCTCTCTTCTCTTCTTCTTCTTCTCTCTTTTCTTCCTCTTCTTCTTTCTTCTCTCTTCTTTTTTTCTTCTTCTTGTCTCTTCTTCTTCTTCTTCTTGTTCTTCTTCTTCTCATAATAGGCCAGGGTCGTTTTAAGCTCTGAAAGAACCCTTGAAACAATAGCCATAACACACCGACTTTTGCTTAGCTGGTGGCAGACCTGTTACGGATACCTGATAACCCGATTTCTTTCAGACCCATGACTGATGTGGGTCAGCTGGCTGATTCTAAATTTCTTTTTAAATACTGACCCTAGCTTCCGGAGTAAAGATTTCAGAGAGAGAGAGAGCTGTTAGAATCCTGAAGACTATTGTTGAAAAGTTGAAAATGTTGGGGTGGCAAGAGTTGGTTTGTTCCAGGCATGCAGTAGGACATGAAGACTGCCTTTTTTTCTCATGTGATCGTAATAATAAAAGAAAGAAAGAAGAAGAAGTAGAAGAAAAAAAATTGAATCATCACATAAAAGGATGAGGCTCTCAACATATGTAACAAAAATATGGAGCGTGAAATCTATGACGGCAGTTTTCTTGAGTGTAGGTCTATTTTTGTTGGGTTTTTATGTGGGCTCGCGAATTGTTGATGACACCGGTTCTTGATTCTCATTTTCCCCTGGGCTGTTGGCAGGCGCTGCTGCTGATGGTAGGCCCCTGTTCGTTTCAACTTGTGTTTTCTCTTTATTCACCCTGAGACCACCGCATATCTTCTTCTTCTTCTTCTTTTCTCTCTTCTTCTTTCTTCGTTCTTCTTCTTCTCTTTCTTCTTCTTCTTCTCTTCTTCTTTCTTCATAATTATTATGATAGTTAACCCAATTTTTATTGCAAAGTGATGCGTTTAATTCTGTCTTTAAAGTTTTCACTGCCACCGCTGAGTTTTTATTCTATTGCCAATCTGTTCCACAGCCTTACTGTACTAGTGCAAAGTGAGTGTAGGTGACAATCAATGTTCAAAGATGGAACCTTGTATGCTCGACAGCCTGATCTGGTTGTTCTTGTATGAAGTTTAAGCTGATCTAATGGGACAAAAAGTTGTCAATTTATGCCATTTATAGGTTTAAAGAAAATACTTATTTTATTTCTGGCTCTATGTTCTTCTAGAGGTATCCATTGTAATTGATTTGTGATGTTTTTGGTATTTCCTTTCAGTTCATGTACACTTATTTTAAAAATGATGATTGTTTGTGAATGATTAGGTAATGGACGGAGTGCAATTTCCATGAAACAAATCTTAATTTTTCTCCCCCTCACAGAAACTGTACCAGGACTGGGTTTTCAAGAGCCACCGCAACATTCTGGCCATTCTGGAAGACATCCCATCCCTGCACCCTCCACTGGACCATATATGTGAACTGTTGCCCAGACTGCAGCCACGCTTCTACTCCATCTCCTCTTCTCCCAAGGTGTGTAGGAGGGGTAGGGGTAAGGGAGGGGGGGGGGGTACACGGTGGTCCAGAGACATTGGCTCGTATCCCACAGGTTGAAAAATGGTCTCAAGGTTTTTGTTTTTATTTTTTAGTAAAGCCATAGGTTGGCGGGCGCTGGTGGTGCTAGGTACTACTTCTTTCCTTTCCTTCTTTCCTTATCTTTCATCTCGCTGTTTCCTCCTAATTCACCTAATTTCAATAAAAAACAATAGAACAAGTCGAGTAACCCCCCCCCCCCCCCCCCCCTTTGGTACAGATAGGTGGATCGACATCAGGTCCCATCGGAGATTGAGGATAAAAGGAAGTACCGTGTACAGATCTGTGCCCCTGTGCACACTTGAAGATCCCCTTGGCTGTTCCCAGGGGGCAGTTTGGGTAAATGAAAATGTCCCACCACAGGCCCTGAGCTCAAGTGGATGTGGTCAAATCAAATCAAATTAAAACAACCATTTTCCATGTCACCATTCTTTGTCATCATTCGTCATGTCTTTCCTTTTACACTTTCCTTGTCATCAATCCATCCTATTCACGTCACCATTTCTCATTACAATTCCTTATCATCTTTGTTGTCATCATACCATCACATCATTGAAGCAACTAAACTAGTCATTCTCTTTCCTTTTTCTGATCCGATGTTGTCTTAAATTCTTACCCATCCTTCCTATCCGTCCAGATCCACCCCAAGAGTATCCACGTGACAGCGGTGGTGGTGGAGTACACCACTCGACTGGCCGCCTCACCAAGGGCGTCTGCACTTCCTTGCTGGCCAACAAGAAACCTGACGGTGCCAGCGACTACTTCCCCCCGTTCCAGTCTACGTGCGCAAGTCTCAGTTCCGACTGCCCTTCAAGATGTCGACTCCCGGTCGTCATGATTGGCCCCGGCACGGGCTTGGCACCGTTCCGCGGATTCGTCCAGGAGAGATGCTATCACAAGGATGAAGGTTGGTAAACAGTGTCTTCTTCAAGGTCTGTTAACAGGCCCGTGGGGCTTGAACTTAATCATGCTTTCTTTATAGTGAGACGGGGAATACCGCATATCACCGCGTACTGGACACAGTGGCGTATAAGACTTTGTAGAGGAAAGTCTTGTCTCAATCATATACGTCAGATAAGAGGCACAACATTTTTAAATCAAAACAAAAGCTCCTGACACTAATTATTATGTATTTATATAATGAGTGACAATGCGATGATAAAAAGCCAAGGGAGAGAAATAGAGACCAACAGAAAGAGAGGGGTAGAGAGAGAGCAGGTGCCGAAAAAGAAAGAAACTCCAGAGTCAACAGCAACAAAAACCTAACCGAAAAGAAAGCCGACAACGTGTTTTTCCCCCCCGTCTGCCCTTAGTTCCACCACTAGCCCAAACCTGACCCTCTTGCCTTGCCTCATCCCCTCTCTGATTATTTGTTTCTGTTTCTTCTATTGTCACGCACTCGCACACAGCGACACAGTGTTCACTTTATTGATCGATAATTGCTTTGCAGAATCACAGGGCCGGATTGAGCCTCTGTGAATAATTTTTTTTTTCTTTCTTTCTCTCATATTTATTGCATCTAAGCAGTACATTTAAGTCTATTGTATCGTGATGCAAAGATGGGTACATAGCGGGAACGTGCTGCTATAAGTCACCACTGTTAGTAGAAGAAAAAATACGTCCTATACGCGATGATGTATGTTAAAGTAATTATTTATTTTCAGAAGGAATCAAACACATTATGTTTATGTACACCACAGATAAGACACAGGAAGACTTTGCAGCTATGATTTTTTAATTTTTAAAAAAGTTGCATCCTCTATGCAGTGATATACGGTAGGTGATAAGTCCATGGCCTTGTGGGCAGGTCGTTATGTTTTACTCTCCCAGTTGCTGCTAGTGCCCATTAACCACTTTGCGTTGATGGGGAAAATGCATGTTCGTTTGAAATGATGTTTTTAATCTTCTTTTGAAGTCCTCATTGCTGTGGCTGTATTAAGTTCCTGTTGGGCAGTTAGTTCCACGGCTGTTGGGCAGTTAGTTCCACGGCTGTTGGGCAGTTAGTTCCACGGCCTTACTGTACTACTAGGTACATTGAGTGCGGGTGACTATCAATGTTTGAAGATGGGACAAGGCTATGTATGTTTGACACCGTGATCTAGTTGTTCTTCTTGTGTGAAGTTCATACCGATCTAATGACATAAACAGTCCCTCAATTGTAGCTTTACAGTTTGTAGCGCATTTCCTGTTATGGCGAAATAGTTGGGTGTGTATCTTTAGTGTGACAATGTAGCGAAATTGTAGTGTTGTGAGTTTGTAATCATGACAACCCTGGTTTAAATCCTGGCCAGCTCAGGGTTGTGCTCTTACGAAAGGTACTTTTCTATGCTTTTCTCTTGATTAAGGTGTGAAGGGAATACGTAGCTATAGAAAGATCTTATCTAAGTTTGTATCCCTGACTGAAATCCACAGGCAGAAAGATGTTAGTTGTGTATTTCTTACTTGAATCCGCAGGCAAAGTCGTGGGAAACACCATTTTGTACTTTGGCTGTCGCAAGAGGAGTCAGGACTTCATCTATGAAGAGGAAATGATGAACTTTGTGGACAAAAAGGTCCTCACTCTCCACACCGCTTTCTCTGCGCGATCAGGAACACAAAGTCTACGTCCAGCACCTTTGGATCAGAACCACGATGAGATCTGGAACGTTCTCAACAGCAATGGCCATGTCTACATTTGCGGGTAAGTTCTGGATCCGTTTGGTTATGTTCTTTGTCTGCAGTTTGCTGTTTGTTGTGTGCACGGTTGGAGGGCGATGCTGATAGATCCTGCTTCTTTTCTTTTCCTTCCTCTCTTAATCTTATCTTTCGTCTTGCTGTTTCCTCTTTATTCACCCTGAGGTCACCGCATATGGTGAACAGTAAATTTCAATGAAAAGTGAAAACTAGGGTTAAGTTAGTTGAACACAGGTCTATTTAACTATTTTGCCATCTTCACATCCGTCACGCCTTTTCCTTGGATGTCTCGGACACTTTCAATAATCAGAGTCACGTCTTTCTAATCATGATAATGTTGTTATGTATAGCTGTCATTTTTTTGGATCTCTCCTCCTCCCCTTTTTGACATATCATATTACCTATTAACCAGCTAATAACCTCCCCACTCCCCCAAAAAGAACAACCCAACAAACAAATCTTTGGGTTGCGTGTACTATCAGTTCATTTCAAATTTTGGTAAAAGAAATTTAAAGGAATACTTTTTCAAGACATCATTAAACAAAGGACATACCGGTTATTATAAAATTATCTGCTTATTTGTTCTATATGTTGTTATAGTGATGACCATTATTTTTTGTGGTGAGCTAGTAAGGTCCTCCCTGTCCACTCTGTGATGTTATCAACCTCTCTTTTTTGTGTCTCCGTATTCTCTTTTTGTGTCTCCGTATTCTCTTTTTGTGTCTCCGTAGTCTCTTTTTGTGTCTCCGTATTCTCTTTTTGTGTCTCCGTAGTCTCTTTTTGTGTCTCCGTATTCTCTTTTTGTGTCTCCATAGTCTCTTTTGTGTCTCCATATTCTCTTTTTTTGTGTCTCCGTAGTCTCTTTTTCTGTCTTCCTTTTCTCCTTTTCTATCTTCCTTTTCTCCTTGTTCCCTCCGTGGTGCCTTGCGAGATGAATTTTGAAAGGTAATTTAATTGATCTTGCAGTATGATCGTGTTAGTTCAACTTGCTTTTCTTCATTTTACATAGCCAGTGGTAGAAAATATGAATAAAGCAATGAAATGACTCTGTTATTCAATAATAATATGTACATCTCCCCTCCCCCTGTCCAATCTGACAGTGATGCCAAAAACATGGCTAGAGATGTCCACTCTGTGCTGGTCAAGATTTTGAAAAACAAAGGCGAGATGACTGAGACGGCAGCCGAGGACTACATTAAAAGTTGCAAGCAAAGGGCCGTTACTCCGCTGATGTATGGAGCTAATGGAGGGCTGGATGGCTTGTCTTTTCCTACCTTAACAAATTTTTTTAGTTTGTTAGTTTAAAAAAAAAATTGTTCTTACTCTAAACAATGTTTTATTGACCTGTGAATTAGCCAGTGTTTAATTTTTTTGTGTTGTATTGCTAAATTTCTTCAATGTATCGATCTGTAATTGAATGACTCTGTATAGAAGAACTGCATCAGAACTAGGTCACCACAACTGAAGTTCAGAAGATGGCAATGCGTAGGCCATGTTCTTCTTGGTATGCCTTCAGCTACAATCAGACTTGGGATTGGAAAAGAGCAACAGGCTGACACAGGAAGACAAGTGAGGGAAAATGGTTTAAACTCTGGAGAGGGGGCAAGGTGCTCCAGAGGTAAGGTTTCAACCTCTCAACCAGAAGGTTGCAGGTTTGTGCCCTGACATGTTGCTCGTCGTCTTCAGTATTTTTCGGGTAAAACTGTGTCCCCCTCCCCTTGCTTCAAATAGGTGGATTGACACCTGGTTCCACCAGAGACGAGGGATAAAAAGGAGGCCCCCAAATGTGGATCACAACACTTTTGTGCACATTAAAGATCCCTTGGCTGTAACAAAGGGCAGTGGGGGTCAAAATTGATAATCCTAGCAAAACCCTGAGATCCCTTGAGTTATGGATGTGAGTGAAATCAAATCAAATCCAAAAGAAATAAAGTTCAGCTAGGGAAAACTAGAGAGGGATAGAGAGCAGTGGTGTGCTCTCGCAAGAGCCTTGTGTGCGCATCCATGCACGACCCAGAAAGAAATGACTTACTGTAAATGAATGAAGAAATATTTGTAATTAATATTTATATATTATAGAAACTATTTGGTGGGAATGAAGGGAGGGAGGGAGTAAGAGGGGGGGAGGGCAAGGAAGTTTGTCCAAAAATGTAACCAGCTTGGTAAGTTTTCTTTGCTGGATTTGGGCGGTAAACATGACTAGAAATCTACCCTTCTCCATAGCTGCCAACCAGTATGTACAATACATATTTTAAGCGTAAGTCTAGATTTACATTGAAAAGTGCATAGTTACAGGCTGTCGTGCGAGTTAAAATTAATTTGGGCAGTCAGTCTGTCTTTGAATTTGAAAAGGTTGGCAGCTATGCTGCATGTATTTTCTGAGTTAGCACAATTTGCAGGTGCTTTAGTTAAAGATAGTTGTTTGTGAAAAGTCGTAAAGAAATTTGCATCAACCTAGTTGCAATCTTTGGTCTAGGGTTGAATATATTTCCATTGTCCTTAATGCAACTTGAATTAATTTTTGTCTCAGACTTAATGGTTTTTGAATTTGACACGTATGTGATTCAACGGAATGTGATTTGCGGATAAATTGATCTGCCTCTGATTTTAGCAAAAGCCTTACATTCAAGGATTTCTGTTGTTGAATTAAATGTATTGCTAAACATGTGATATTTACTTTGAAATAAACTGTTTTTGGATATCTCTGAAAAAAATTATCTATTGATTTGTTTTTTTTTATAGCTTGACTATGTATAAGAGATCGTTGATTCAATTTTGTTTAAAGGAAGCTGGGGTCAGAAGAGATCATTGATTTGAAGTTTTGTAAGGGAACTAGTGGTAGCTGAAACTAACAAGGAAGTTCTACGATTGGATCTGGTCTCTTTTATTTTATTTTTTCATTACAACTTTTTGAAAAGTAATGAAAATAAAAGTAAAGGTTGTTCTTTATCTTTTATTTTATTCTCATCTTTTCTTCTTCTTTTTTTTTTCTTCCAATTCTGTCATGTGATTGAAAAAAAGTTTAATTCTTAATTTTAAGAACATGCAGATTATCCTAAATTGCTTTCAATTCTATATGCCCTTTTTTGGTTATGACAATCAAATGCCTTAGTTTCACTCTTTGTCTTTTTGCGTTTTTTTTTTGTTGGTGTTTTTTCTTCGAGAGTCCTCGGTGTCGGTCTTTGTTTTGAATGATAAAAGTGACAAAGAATTGTGCAGGTGCAAGCAATCTGGATGTAATTTGATTGACTCAATACTTGATGGGCGGATGGTTGACGGGCTTTGCTGGTAGGTCTTACTTCTTTCGTCTTTGCTCTTTCGCATATCTTTTGTCTTGCTGCTGGCTGTTTCTGTTTTATTTGCCCCGAACGCACCACATTTAGTGAGCGGGGTGAATATCAATGAGTCAAAGCCTGATGGAATGAATAAAATTTGTAGGTCTTAAATGTCATGACTTTTAGTGAACGCTCGACCGTGACCCATCCTAACACTGCCCTTGACCCATCCTAACACTGACCTTGACCCATCCTAACCCAGAAGCTCATTTTGCGGAACATCTGTCTGACTACCTTGCAGAAAACTACTGGTTCGATTCCCAGTCTGAGGAGATTCCTCGTGGCCTTCTTGTGAGTCAACACAACAGTGAAATTGGTAGCTAGGTCTAAGCCAGCAGTGAAATGGATAGCTAGGTCTAAGCCAGCAGTGAAATGGATAGCTAGGTCTAAGCCAGCAGTGAAATGAATAGCTAGGTCTAAGCCAGCAGTGAAATGGATAGCTAGGTCTGAGCCAGCAGTGAAATGGATAGCTAGGTCTAAGCCAGCAGTGAAATTGGTAGCTAGGTCTAAGCCAGCAGTGAAATGAATAGCTAGGTCTAAGCCAGCAGTGAAATGGATAGCTAGGTCTAAGCCAGCAGTGAAATTGGTAGCTAGGTCTAAGCCAGCAGTGAAATTGGTAGCTAGGTCTAAGCCAGCAGTGAAAGTGGTGGCTAGGTCTAAGCCATCAGTGAAATGGATAGCTAGGTCTAAGCCAGCAGTGAAATGGATAGCTAGGTCTAAGCCAGCAGTGAAATGGATAGCTAGGTCTAAGCCAGCAGTGAAATGGATAGCTAGGTCTAAGCCAGCAGTAAAATGAATAGCTAGGTCCAACTTGGTAGTAAAATGGATAGCTAGGTCCAACTTGGTAGTGAAATGGATAGCTAGGTCCAACTTGGTAGTAAAATGGATAGCTAGGTCCAACTCGGTAGTAAAATGGATAGCTAGGTCCAACTTGGTAGTAAAATGGATAGCTAGGTCCAACTCGGTAGTAAAATGGATAGCTAGGTCCAACTCGGTAGTAAAATGGATAGCTAGGTCCAACTCGGTAGGAAATGGATAGCTAGGTCCAACTCGGTAGTGAAATGGATAGCTAGGTCCAACAGTAAAATGGATAGCTAGGTCCAACAGTAAATGGGTAGCTAGGCCTAAGCCAGCAGTAAAAAAATTGATAGCTAGGTCCAACTCAGTAGTAAATGGGTAGCTAGGTTTAAGCCAGCAGTAAAAGGGATAGCTAGGTCCAACTCAGCAGTAAATGGGATAGCTAGGTTTGGAGAGCCAGCCAGAAGTAAAATGGATAGCTAGGTCTAAGCCAGCAGTAAAATGGAGAGCTAGGTCTAAGCCAGCAGTAAAAGGGATAGCTAGGTCTAAGCCAGAAGTAAAATGGATAGCTAGGTCTAAGCCAGCAGTAAAATGGATAGCTAGGGTCTAAGCCAGTAGTAAAATGGATAGTTGGGTCCAACTCTCTGTCTGTGCAACCTTTCCAAGCTCATTCCATGAGAGCTTCATCTTTCATCATAGGAATAGAACATTATCCACACATCATTTCCAAGACTCCTATGGTTCATTCGGTAGAGCATCTGACTGCCACCTTGGAAAACGAGTTTGAATCCCAGTTCGAAGTTATGTCGTGTGCTTAGAAATAATCAGTGCTCTGCGTGCTCCTGGTTTTCCGGAGTCTCATGACAATAACTGAATAACATTGGGGGAGGGGGGGGCAAAGCTAGGCTCGACATTGCGTTCCTTGGGAAAGACACGTATTTCTGTATGCTCATACTGTGTAGGTCACTACGTCACTTATTTTGCTTGTATTCTATTGCATCCCTTTGGCTACCTACACATCACGAGCACCTTCGTTCCTATATCTTGAGCGCACTGTGTAGGTTGCGGGAGGGTACTATTAGGTCACTTATTTTTGGTTGTATTCTGTATTTCTATTGACCAATCAGCACTGCATGCTGACATGTGCTCAATCCGCTCAGGAGCTCGGGTGCAGGTAAAAGTAAGGGTCTGGGTTCAAAGGGTTAATGTTACATTCATGAGTTATGTGATGAAACGGAACTCTTTGTTCAACAAAATCATTAGACTGAAGCTGGAAATAAATAACTACTTTTTAGCAGTTGACATGTATTTCTATTGAAGATGAATGTTATTATGTATACAGAATTATATGATTTAGTAGTGAATTTTTACTTATCAATTTTTATTTGGAAAGTGTTATCCTTGTGATAGAACGCCTTATTCCCTAGTTAGAATAATGTCGGTAGCCTCATGGAAAGGGATGGGGCAGTGGCCGAGAGTGGTTAAGCTGCCAGACTTAAAATCATGAGGCCGAATTCTGGAAAAGCTAGGTCTGACGTTGTGTTCCTTGAGAAAAACATTTAACATGCGTTTTCCTCGCTCGACTCAGGTGCAAATGGGTACAAGCACTAGCGTTTGAACAAAAACCTGTGTCAGATACCCGGAGGTGATTATAATCACCTGCTCCTCTTCACTCTACAGAAACCGGGATAAGGCCCTTGCTTTATGGGCCTTGAAGGCCTTCCTCAGGAAGGAACTTTACTTAACTTACTACATAAGAGGAGATGTTTGCTTGACTAAGCTTGAGCCAGTTTTGTCTTCTTCCCTTCTGAGGAGTGGTTTGCGGGTGCTACTGGTGGTATCTACTTCTTTCCTTTGCATTCTTTCACTTATTTTTCATTTTGCTATTTGTTTCTTCTGAGATCCCCGCATATGATTGATGGGATCAATTTTCAATGAAACAAACAAGAAAAAAAATCATGCTTACTGACTACCAAACTTTCATTGACATTGACCCCATCCACCATATGCGGTCATCTCAGGGTGAATTAAGAGGGAACGGCAATATGAAAGATTTAAGTACTAGAGTGAAAAGAAAGAAGTTGGACCTACCAGAAACACCATCATTGTGGATTTATAACTAACATTTTTTAGTGTGATGTGCAGGTCAAAGGTTATCCATGTTATGTAATATTAAATATATATAATATTTATATATACATGATTATGATAAATTATATTATGTTGTGTGTTGGGAAGGCGAAACTGCAATGATATGTTTGTTCCATGATCGTCATGCGTTTCCACCATGTATTTGTTGGTAAATAAGTTACTGAGCGTTGGTTGTTGTGAGGTGTTTGTTATTGGGTTTTTTGTTTCCATTTTTTTTATTAACTTTTTTTCTTATTAATCTTACCCAGGTGTAAAAATCATTTCTATACTCACCCATCGTTATACATACAGAATCCGTTGTAATGAAAGAAATAATTTTTTACCATGTCCACTTTTATCTTGTGTATCTTGTTTACTATAACTACTAGTACTGTTATACAATACACTTTTACTTCTGTCCGACACAACACTGAAAGAGGTTGGCGGGGCTACCGTTAGATCCTTCTTCTTTCCTTTCACCCTTTCATCTTGCTGTTTCCTCTTAGTTCACCGTAAGATCACCACAGACAGTGGACTGGGTAAATTCCAATTGATTGTAAAATGAGTATATGTCATTCATTGATTTGTAATTACATGATGTTTGCATATGTCATTCAATGATTCGGGATGCATTTGTTTGTAATATGTTATTCAATGATTTGGATACATGATGCATTTGTTTGTAATATGTTATTCGATGATTTGGATACCTGAAGCATTTGTCTGTAATATGCCATTCAATGATTTGGATACATGATGCATTTGTTTGTAATATGTTATTCGATGATTTGGATACCTGAAGCATTTGTCTGTAATATGCCATTCAATGATTTGGATACAGGATGCATTTATTTGTAATATGTTATTCAATGATTTGGATATAGGATGCATTTGTTTGTAATGTTATTCAATGATTTGGATACCTGAAGCATTTGTTTGTAATATGTTATTCAATGATTTGGATACCTGAAGCATTTGTTTGTAATACGTTATTCAATGATTTGGATACCTGAAGCATTTGTTTGTAATATGTTATTCAATGATTTGGATACATGATGCATTTGTTTGTAATATGCCATTCAATGATTTGGATACATGATGCATTTGTTTGTAACATGCCATTCAATGATTTGGATACATGATGCATTTGTTTGTAATATGTTATTCGATGATTTGGATGCATGATGCATTTGTTTGTAATATGCCATTCAATGATTTGGATACATGATGCATTTGTTTGTAATATGTCATTCAATGATTTGGATACATGATACATTTGTTTGTAATATGTTATTCGATGATTTGGATACATGATGCATTTAATTGTAATATGTTATTCAAGGATTTGGATACAGGATGCATTTGTTTGTAATATGTTATTCAATGATTTGGATACATGATGCATTTAATTGTAAGATGTTATTCAATGATTTGAATACCTGAAGCATTTGTTTGTAATATGCCATTCAATGATTTAGATACAGGATGCATTTGTTTGTAATATGTTATTCAATGATTTGGATTTAGGATGCATTTGTTTGTAATGTTATTCAATGATTTGGATACATGATACATTTGTTTGTAATATGTTATTCAATGATTTGGATACATGATGCATTTTTTTGTAATATGTTGTTCAATGATTTGGATACATGATGCATTTGTTTGTAATATGCCATTCAATGATTTGGATACATGATGCATTTGTTTGTAATATGCCATTCAATGATTTGGATACATGATGCATTTGTTTGTAATATGTTATTCGATGACTTGGATACATGATGCATTTGTTTGTAATATGTTATTCGATGATTTGGATACCTGAAGCATTTGTTTGTAATATGTCATTCAATGATTTGGATACATGTGGCATTTTTTTGTAATATGTTATTCAATGATTTGGATACATGATGCATTTGTTTGTAATATGCCATTCAATGATTTGGATACATGATGCATTTGTTTGTAATATGTTATTCAATGATTTGGATACATGATGCATTTGTTTATATGCATCATTTGATGATTGATTTGGATACCTTGTGCATTGGTTTGTATGCATCATTTGATGATTGATTTGGATACCTGATGCATTGGTTTGTATGCATCATTTGATGATTGATTTGGATACCTGATGCATTTGTTTGTATGCATCAATATGATGATTGATTTGGATACCTTGTGCATTGGTTTGTATGCATCAATATGATGATTGATTTGGATACCTGATGCATTGGTTTGTATGCATCATTTGATGATTGATTTGGATACCTGATGCATTGGTTTGTAATATGTTATTTGATGATTTGAATACCTGATGCATTCGTTTGTATGCATCATTTGATGATTGATTTGGATACCTGATGCATTGTTTTGAAAATTGTATACATCATTTAATGATTTGGACACATGATGCATTGATTTGTAATATGTTATTCATTGGTTTATATACAAGATGCATTGGTTTGAATACGCTATTCATTCATGAGTTCTTTCTATATTGACACAGAAAGAAATATGCTATTTTTATGAAACAGGCTGTTATGTCACAGGTTCAACTTTAATGTGAATGCAAATTTTGTAATGAAAATGGCATATTGTTATATGTTCATTACTAAGAATCACATTTTTTATATTGATATTGTCAATGTCAGAGTAAATAAATTGAAAGAAAGAGAATGGAACAATAAAGATGATTCTGTTTGTCAACATTTGTTTTAGTATTTTTATGTTTTCAAGTTTTTCTCCGTAAGGGACAGAGTTAGTGAGGCAACAGATAGTGTCGAGAGTAGGTGGGCGGTTGACACTGGTAGGTCCTACTTCTTTCCTTTCATTTTTTCACTTATAATGGACAGGTGAATTTCAGGGGTCTTGGTAGTACAGAGACAAGGTATCGGCCTCTCAACCAAAAGGTTGTGGGTTCAAGCCCTGACAGTTGAACATTCTACTTGAGTTAAAAATACCACCCCCTGGTCCAGGCATGTGGATCGACACCCAGTCCCATTGGAATCGAACGATAAAAAGGAGGCCCAGTCTGCAGATCACAATAGTCTGTGCACATGAAAGTGAAAGATCACTTTAGCTATTCACAGGGGAGTCTGATCAAGATAAAAAAATCCTCCCAAAACCCTTGAGATCACCTTAGTCGTGGATGTGGGTAAATTCAAAGTGAATCAGATGAATTTTCAAAGTAGTAACTGGTAGTGTCAAGATGTTTGTAATCATGGAGGCAAAAGTCTAGAACTCTAGTTGAACAAAGTTGGGTTTTTTTCCCCATGAGATATGTATTCTTAGGAAAGATACTTGCCTCAGCTTTCCTCATTTGATAGATGTGAATGGATGCCTAGCTATAGGTGTGGGCAGTTGATGGTAGGTTTTCCTTCTTTCTTTTTACTCTCTTACTTACATGTATCTTTCATCTCTTAGTATTTCATCTTAAGCCACCCTAACATCACTGCACCGGGCAGGTGCTTGCCTCTGTACCAGGACTAGGCGTGAGTGCTTGCCTCTGTACCCTCCATGAGTCTCATGTTGCCTTGATTTGACCTACGGCTAAGGGAGTTAACCCTGACATAAAATTCACGACCTGCTGCTTTACAGGCGGGTCTTGGAGGAACAAAGGTTAAGGGAGTCATGGGTGCCGCTATTCCGGTTCAAACCGAATTCCATTTTCACAGATTCTGTCAAAAAAATCTCCGGTTTGGCGATGTTTTCAAATAATCGAAATCTTTTCTTTTCTTTTCTTTTCATAGACATTAATACAATAATTGTATTACATCATACAATAGGTGGGATGTATGCCTATGTTGCGCGATTGGGAGCATTTTCAGGTTTGGCAAAATTGAAATTTTAAAGTTCAGGTTTCAGTGACCCTGGATGCTGGCACCCATGAAGGGAGTTGACCCCAACAGAAAATCGCAAGCAAGACCCGGTAGGGGAATGTGGCAGCCCCACCAATACCTACCTAGGCTACAATAGACTAATCACCTGCTTACCCAGAATCATTTGTTGATTCAGGAAAATGAATATACCATATCCAGATTGGACTTAAGAAGATGACCCTGGAAACGAACAGGACTGTAATTTTTGAAACATGGAATATTATGGTAATAAATGAAAGAGAGTTAGAATTAGCTGAAGATATGAATTAAAATTAAAAGTATATATTTTTGCCATCATAAAAACAGAAAAAAGGACAAGGAATAGAAAATGTTGGAACAAATCATATTTTAATCTTCTCTTGAGTAGATGTGTAGATGTAAAGGCTAAAGCTAGAGCAAGAGTAGGCCTCCTAAGACATAAAAGGCATGAAAAGCTACTAGAAAGTTGGAACTTCATAAGCCCATGGTTAGTATTACAGTATTTGAGGTAAATATGACATTAAACCAAAAGGAAGAGAATTTGAATTAACAATAGTTATCTAATCTTCAGTCATTCATTTGCCATGTACATATAAATATAATACCTTTTCCACGTTGTGCTACAGACACTGAGATAAGCCTCATGCCATCTCTATCACTGAATGGTTATTGCCTTGAATGAAGTAAATATAACTTCACTATTTCTACATATGAATAATGAAAATAAGATAGAAGAGAGGTGAAAGAATAAAGATAAAAGGAAAGCTGTAGGACCTACCAGTACCAGGGGCACTCACCAACAGCCACTGTGAAAGAGAGAGAGAGAAAGAGAAAAGAGATATATATATATAGAGAGAGAGAGACAAAGAGACAGAGAGAGAGGAGACACATAGAGGAGAGAAAAACAGGGCAGTGAGCTGAATTGATAAGCCATACCTAATATAATACACGTACTTAGAGTTAAGAATAGTACTCTAGTAACCATGGGTGAAGTTGGTGAGCAGGTTATTTCCATTACTGTTGTCAATTGTCATACCCCATGTACCAGAGGTCTGGCTTGTTTCATTGATATTCACCCTGTCCACCGTATTGTCGGTGATCTCAGGGAGAATTAAGAGGATGCAGCAAGATGAAAGACAGGTGACACTAATGAAAGGAAAGGACTAGGACCTACCAGCAATACCCACCCCAAGCTCACATACATACAAAGCTAGCAGATGTCAGTACATGAAATAACAAATCAAAACTTTGAAATCATATATATTTCATCAAATGTTTATTTATAATAAAAATAAAAGTTTATTCCTTGGAATTTACCCTCCAATAACATGACAACGATGGCATGAAATTACATGTACTGCTGCTGTCTTTCATTTCCATAAATTTCTAAAAAAATTTATGAACACTAGTGTTGATCTGTCTCACACTCAGGGTAAGAAAAAAAAAAAAGAGAGAAAAGAACAACAAAGGAAAGTGAGACAACAGCAGGAGTTAGTGAAGTAGTAATACACACCAATTATGGATCCATATATATGTACCAAGTGTGTGTCTAAAATGGTAAACGCCTCATTATTATGAGTAATGAAGGATCAGTAAACCCCCCCCCCCCCCCCAAATGTAAAAATATTATAGATGCTCCCCCAAAAATGTCAAAATACTATAGACGCACTCTAATAAATTCAAAATACTATCGGCACAAGAGAATCAAAAGAGAAAAATCCCTAATATATATAAACCAACAACCCCAATGTAATCAGACATGAAGAATACATTATCTCTTCTCAATGAAGGAGAAAGACATGAAATAACTATTGATTGAAGCCCTGTAGGAACAAAGACAAGACAAATAGAAAGAAAGGAAGAGCTTTTGTTTGATTGGACAGTACCCTGCCCACCATATACGATGATGTCAGGGGTTACAAAGGAAAGAGACATGCTCACTACACAGCATGCTTTGTAGCGTGTTCTCTTTTCAATGGATGTTGACATGTAGGTTGTGAGTTAAGAGTTGTGGTGTGGCCAAAGAGTTTTGCGTTTCTCTCGTCTTTGTTCCTTACTTTAAGGCTTTAGCGTTTATTTCATGTACCTATTCTTCACTTTGGACATATCCCTTGCCCCCTGTTTGTTATTTATTCAGCATCTTTTAAAACCTCTACCAGAAGATCGAAAGTATCATTTACATCAAAAAGAAACTTTGGTGCTCTGCAAATTTAATCCACAGAATTTTCGAGAAAGTTATCTCTAAATATATTAGCTTTTAGCAGTATCATTTTCATTTTTTCATTTTTTCTTGAATGTCTTCTTCCGCATCGTGGAGCAGCTGGGAGTCTAGTTTTTGAAACTCCTCCACCAGGTGATCAGGGACCTTGATCTTGTGCAAATCTTCCAGTTCTGGTTGTGGCTCGTCAGCGATGAGAAGCTCACACAGGCTTTGACACGCCAATTTGGCCGCAGCATCTCTCTCCCACTTGTGCAGCTCCCGCAAGATGACGTAGGCATTCTTCTCCTTCACTTGAAGTCGTCCATTCTTGCTACTGCACAGTTGTCGATAAAACGCAAAGAAATATTTGTCTTAGCTGAAGAAAGAGAAAGTGGGGAGGAAAATTTTGGTTTATGTCGACATACATACATGTTTTCTTGTTTCACGAAATTTACCCAATCCACCATATGTGATATCTGGAGGAATTAAGAGGAAGCAGCAAGATGAAAGACGCTGCCGAAGAGTAAAAGGAAAGAAATAGTGTCTTTAAATCGCATAACAGGTTGGCATAAATCCCCATAGTCACTTTTTAAAAAGCTCAGTACTCTCTGGGCTGTAGTGCCTTTGCTCCACATTACAGACAACTGGGTATGCTTTGACTCTCTGGACTGTAGTGCCTTTGCTCCACACTACAGACAACTGGGTATGCTTTGACTCTCTGGACTGTAGTGCCTTTGCTCCACACTACAGACAACTGGGTATGCTTTGACTTCTGGACTGTAGTGCCTTTGCTCCACACTACAGACAACTGGGTATGCTTTGACTCTCTGGACTGTAGTGCCTTTGCTCCACACTACAGACAACTGGGTATGCTTTGACTCTCTGGGCTGTAGTGCCTTTGCTCCACATTACAGACAACTGGGTATGCTTTGACTCTGGACTGTAGCACCTTTGCTCCACACTACAGACAACTGGGTATGCTTTGACTCTCTGGATACCCCGATAAATTGAAAGATTTTCTCAAGTCTTTCAGGTATAATCAGTGCACCCCCTCCCCACATAGGGAAACGACACATAGACTTATCGGAGATGGATAATATAAAAAGGTCTTGTTTACAGATATATTGGCTTTTTACAGATATATTGGCTGTTTACAGAGCAGTCCGAGAAAAATTAATATCCTACTAAAAACCACAGACTTAGTTGTGGATGTGGGCAAAATCATCAGATCAAAGTCTAACTTTGAGGGCTGTAAGCTCAGGAACCGTTTCACTAATTACAGTTATATTTCACACATATGTGTTTAAAATAGACTGCTCTAGGTTCTCATCTTTTTATGGTTACTAATTCATCTGTTTCCGGTCATTGTGATAAAAAAGCCAGCGTAACATCCATATAATATCAGTTATGATTATCAGATCGTGTCAGTATTAATCGTAACTGATATCACCCGCACTGGTTACGGTGGTTTTTGAGTTTACCGCAGTCAAAGTTCGAGAGGCCCAGCATTATCATAATAATTATAGAGCCTCTATAGATAAATTACGATCCATCAATGGCTGCAGACATGCTCGTCCATGGAGAAAAAGGAAAAAACTGTTTTTATATAGAAGCACATTATGGTAAAAGTAGACTACTAAACCTGCATTAAAGAATCTATCAACATTTTTCTCATATCGCCGTCTGGTTCACGTGTCTTCTCTGGTGGTAGATACTGTAAGTCAACGGGCAATTTGTCCATTTCATCATCATCAAATTCTTCTGGCCCAGCCAATGGAAGCAGCAACTTTGGAAGTATGTCGACATCTTCACCCAACAGCCATGGGTGGTAATCTTTGAAAAGATGAAAATGAAATACAAAAAGTTTTAGCTCGTATATATATATATATATAAATATATATATATATATATATATATATATATATATATATATATATATATATATATATATATATATATATATATATATATATATGCATAAAATAGATTAAGTATAGAAGAAGATACAAAAGTTTTGGTATACATTCAAACCTAATTAAACTGTAGCAACCATCGCTAACTGAATAGAGACCCGACGAGAGGTGACATGAAAGTCGGGGTCTGCGGTGGAAGTTACGTAAACTAATGGAACAAACACACTGGCTTTCTAGATCTAATTAATCTCATTCTCATTTAAGTTATCTGTTACTTAAACTTCAGGTGAACTTGCATCTTACATGCGTTGTAACAAAAATGACGCCAAACCCCGAGATCACCCCTAGCTGTGAATCAAATCAAAAGTCTGTCTGTCTCTTTCTCTGTGTCAGTTTCTGTGCCACTGTCCATCTGACTGGCTGTCCGTCTCTTTGTTTCTCTTTCTTTCTGTCTCTCGACCTGTAATTCTGTTTCTCTCTCTCTTGGTCTCTGTGTCTGTTTCTGTTTGGACTTGTCTGTCTGTCTTTCTCCTTCTCACTTCATCTCTCTTTCTCTCGGCCTCTGTGTATGTGTCTCTATTTGTCTGTCTTTCTCTCTCCCTCTCTCTTTATGAATCTGTCTCAGTATCTGGCTCTTTCTTTATCTATCAATCTATCCTTCTATATGTGTGTCAGTCTGTGGTGCCCCCCCACCCCCGTCTCTCTCTTTCTTCTCTTTGTCTGTCTGTCTCTCTCTTGATCGACAATGACCTCTATCCAGAATCCTTAGACCTAAGTTACAGTTAGTCATTTCAATCAGACATCTGACCTCAACCGTAAACTCATGACACATGTCAAGGCAATGGGGTGTTACACGCGCAAACTTATCTGCCCTTGTTTCAGAAACAGATCGGTGGTAACTCTTTTGTGTGGAGTCTGAAGCCCTTATTTAATTATAGTAAAATATGAGGGCAGTGAGTACCCACGTCATTATTCATAAATAATAATGTTAAAACAAAAGTAGTATATTATATATATATGTATATTATACCTACTGCTACCATTTATACTCTTGTTAATAATCATTCTCATATACTGTTTACTAAAAATGCCAACATTTGTGATGATGATTATTATAATAAAAAGAGAAGAAGAAGAAGGAACAGGATGACCACAAGTAATGATAATAACAATAAATAACTAGAAATAACAGAATAATAGTACATAACATTCTACGTGTTCCTATTGTTTTATAAAACTTATTGACTGCCGCTTAACAAGATCAATATTATTTCTTTTCTTGTTTGAACTGAGTTAGATTGATGTACAGTCTCACATTCTATGCGAAAGTATTATATAAAATAGGATTTTGCATTGAGGAAATGTGACGAAGCGAAAGTGTTACCATAGCCAATCTCGGGAATACCTGGAACGAGCTAAATGTCCCTGTAGTTTTACATTTTGATTCATAGTCATAAAATGTAATTTCGTATTTTATGAAGTTTGTTTTCAATTCTCAAATTCTCTAACAAATGATTAAATGTCTCAAGCTTACTACAAGTTCAAATTTATTCTTCTTTTTTCATTTTTTATTTCTTTCAACTCGTTTGTTGGACAGGAGAACATCTTCATCAAGAACTAGAACCTAATAGATCTAGACACAGGGACATACAACATAATGTTTTTTACAAGAGT
>JAXRKP010000075.1:35000-42500 GCA_037039925.1 Doris montereyensis | reverse complement strand
GCCCATGCTACGAATTGTAATCCAGATTCCGGAAATCACCGAGTAAAGTTCCAAACCCATCGTGACTGACTTGTGTACCAGCCTCCTAGCCACAACGACTATACTCACCATTGACTTCATTGATGTCATTCACAAAGGTGAGATTTGCTTGCACCTCTTATTATACTTCACCTAGCTTAGCTAATCGAACCCGAGACCTCATTATTGGCTTGGTAGGGTGCGAAGTGAGTTATTAATAATTAATAATGTATTGCTGTTGGAGAGGATGCTGATGGTGGTGGTGGTGGTGGTGGTGGTCGAAGGACGATGGCTAATGGTAGTGTCTAATAAAGGGTCGTTTTTTTTTTTAGAGATGTGAGATGTTGTTGCTGTTGCTTTTGTTGGTGGTTTCAATGTTTTTGTTTTGCTCCTCCTTCCTGTTGTGGTGATGGATTGTTAGTGGCTGTATTCTTGCCCCTTTCCCTTCCCCACCCCTTCTTGTTGTTGTCGTTGGTGGTATTGCCCCTCCATCTTCTTGCCTTTCCCTTTCCTGTCTTGTTGTTGTTGTTGTTAGTGGTGTTTTGTGGGTGGTTGGGACCTTCTTGGCCCCTTTTCCCGTTCCTGTCTTGTTGTTTCCCTTCTTGTTGCACCTTCCCCTTCCTTTCCTACACCTTCCCTTCCTTTCCTACCTACTTCCTTCCCCATAACACTTCTAACGTAGTTTGATTGTTGTTGTTCATGGTGGTGATAAAAATAGTGGTAGAATCTATAAAGGTGGCGGTTCAAATATAGGATGTTTTATTATTGATGCTGTTTTTGTAATTGCAGGCAAGTATTTATACATCGCAGTGATGATGGCTGGTGTGTGGAAGTAGTGTTGAAACATTTTTTTGATGTTTAGTAGATAGGATATTGAAGGGAAAATGTCAACATTCGTTGGATTTAGCACTGCCAGCTCTTGTCAATAGGATGAAGATTTAAACATTTATGAAATGAGAGGATTTAAATCCTGTAGCCTAATTGGAGTCGGTATAGTTTGATTTTACTACCGACATTGGACTCACTTCGTTTAGTTAAGGTTAATGCCAACGACACTCAACCACGACTTAGAAAGCTCAAAATATACTAACACACAGCCTCAGGAACGCCAAAACCAAATGGACATGACACAAACATACCAACAAAACTGAAAACAGTAAGAGACCTAATTGCTTCGAAGACTCCTAGCGCATGATCAATACATATGGAGATGTTATAACATAAACCATCAACACTGAGATTCTTTAGGGAGCAGCATTATATCAGACTTCAGGTACAGATTTGCCTAGTTTTACGAATTTTCCCAAACTGTTACGAAAAAATCGAGGTTGATTATGTTACTACGAAACCATAAGAAAGATTACGGACTTTCGAGTACGGGCTCAAGAGGGAACAACTCGAATCTTTTTCTGGGTTTTTTGTAGCTGTACATCGATCGATTTCATTGGTTCATGAGACTCGGGATTCCTTTGCATCGTTAATTTTATACTAAATCCAAATCTTGGATTACCGTTTATCATGTATGATCACGTATTTATCTAATATTCGAGTACAAGATGCGCTTCTCGATTTCAACCCTTTTCATAAAATAACCTCAGATGATGCTCCACATTTCTATGGTTCAAGTTCTCTCTGGTCGATAATCAAAACTTTATACTCTTTGTCTAAATACCTTTTTTGTTTTACCATGAAACGGAAAGGTCCTGGAATTTCAGATGAAAATAGGCACAACAAATATTCTTACAGTAGAATTGTTGGAGCACACGATCGGCGTGAGGTGCTTGCAATGGCGAATCGAGTCTGTAGATCTAGGCCTAGCCACTGGCCTAGATCTATTCTCTATGACACAACAAACCTTGGCCCTTCAGTGTTCTTTCGCCAAGCCGGTGAACAGGCATATATATATTAAGCTGATTTAGAAAAAAGAGGGTTAAAAAGAACGGAGGCAAGTAGAGGGAGAATAATCAAGAAAAGCAGACAGGGAGACGGAGTGAGAGGTAGATAGATAGATAGATAGATAGACAGAACGAGAGATAGATAGAGAGAGAGAGAGAGAGAGAGAGAGAGAGAGAGAGAGAGAGAGAGAGAGAGAGAGAGAGAGAGAGAGAGAGAGAGAGAGAGAGAGAGAGAGAGAGAGAGAGGAGATATAGATAGAGAGAGAGAGAGATAGATAGGGAGGGGGACAGAGATAGATAGATAGATAGATAGATAGAGAAATAGATAGATAGGATAGATAGATAGATAGACAGAGAGAGATAGATAGATAGATAGATAGAGAGAGAGAGAGAGAGAGAGAGAGAGAGACAGAGAGAGAGAGAGAGAGAGAGAGAGAGAGAGAGAGAGAGAGAGAGAGAGAGAGAGAGAGAGAGAGAGAGAGAGAGAGAGACAGAGAGAGAGAGAGAGAGAGAGAGAGAGAGAGAGAGAGAGAGAGACAGAGAGAGAGAGAGAGAGAGAGAGAGAGAGAGAGAGAGAGAGAGAGAGAGAGAGAGAGAGAGAGAGAGAGAGAGAGAGAGAGAGAGAGAGAGAGAGAGAGAGAGAGAGAGAGAGAGAGAGAGAGAGAGAGAGAGAGAGAGAGAGAGAGAGAGAGAGAGAGAGAGAGAGAGAGAGAGAGAGAGAGAGAGAGAGAGAGAGAGAGAGAGAGAGAGAGAGAGAGAGAGAGAGAGAGAGAGAGAGAGAGAGAGGGAGAGAGAGAGAGAGAGAGAGAGAGAGAGAGAGAGAGAGAGAGAGAGAGAGAGAGAGAGAGAGAGAGAGAGAGAGAGAGAGAGAGAGAGAGAGAGAGAGAGAGAGAGAGAGAGAGAGAGAGAGAGAGAGAGAGAGAGAGAGAGAGAGAGAGAGAGAGAGAGAGAGAGAGAGAGAGAGAGAGAGAGAGAGAGAGAGAGAGAGAGAGAGAGAGAGAGAGAGAGAGAGAGAGAGAGAGAGAGAGAGAGAGAGACAGACGAACGAACGAACGGAAGAGAGAGAGAGAGACGAAGAGAACGAAGAGAACGAACGAAGAGAGAGAGAGATATAGAGACGAATGAACGAACGAGAGACAGACAGACAGACAAAGAGAGAGAAAGAGAGACAGATACAGAGACAAAGGCAGAGAGACAAAGAGACAGACAGATAGATAGATAATAATAATAACAATAATAATAATAATAATAATAATATTAATAATGATAATAATAATAATAATAGACAGATACATAACAAATAATAACAAAGAATAATAATAATAATAATAATAATAATAATAATAATAATAATAATAATAATAATAATAATGATAATAGTAGTAATAATAATATAATAATAACAAAAACAACAACAATAATAATAATAATAATAATAATAATAATAATAATAATAATAATAATAATAATAATAATAATAATAATAATAATATAATAATGATAATGATAATGACAATGATGATAATAATAATGATAATAATAATAATGATAATGATAATGATAATGATAATGATAATGATAAATAATGATAATGATAATGATAATGATGATGAAAATGATGATAATAATAACATTAATAATCAATGATAATAATAATAATAATAATAATAATAATAATAATAATAATAATAATAATAATAATAATAATAATAATAATAATAATAATAATAATAATAATAATAATAATAATAATAATAATAATAATAATATTGATCCGAAGTTGAAAAAACAGAAAAAGGGTAATAATATCTTCCATGTTAGATAATAACCAACAACTTATTAATTTCATCCCAAATATAAGTTACATTTTTACATCAAGCGATGAATTTATTGATATGACACCAATGGTTACCTAACAACTATGAAACCAATGTTGAGTTCCATTCAGATTTGACAACGATGATAACATTCATCGAAATTCATAAATGTCATTAACAATCCCACTAATAGCTTTCCATTACCCAACCACGTTAATTGTCTTTTTACAGTATTAACAACTTTCATTATTTTACATGAAAACGATGAATTTTTACCAATGACAACTTCTATATTTTTGCACCAATGATAACTTATAATGATTATACACCAACTACAACTTGTAATAATTTTACACTAATGATAACGTGTACTTATTTTAACCCCAATGCTAATAATTGACAACCAATGGTTATTCTAATAACATTAAACACAATGATAACTTGTACTTAGTTTACACCAATGATAACTCTTAATAATGACAGCAATGATAATTAATAACTTTCCATTTGCAACCACATTGTCTTTTACACCAATGATCATTACTTATTTTTGCACCAATGATAATAATTTTTACACCAATGACACTTTTGTAATAATATTACACCTATTGAAAACTACACCAATGATAATAAGTTTACACCAATGATAACTCTTAATACTGTACACCAATGATAACTCTTAATAATTTTACACCAATGATAACTCTTAATACTCTGTACACCAATGATTACTCTTAATACTGTACACCAATGATAACTCTTAATAATTTTACAGCAATGAAAACTCTTAATACTGTACACCAATGATAACTCTTAATACTGTACACCAATGATAACTCTTAATAATTTTACACCAATGATAACTCTTAATAACTGTACACCAATGATAACTCTTAATAACTGTACACCAATGATAACTCTTAATACTGTACACCAATGATAACTCTTAATACTGTACACCAATGATAACTCTTAATAATTTTACACCAATGATAACTCTTAATAACTGTACACCAATGATAACTCTTAATAACTGTACACCAATGATAACTCTTAATAATTTTAAACAGATGATACTTTGTAATAATTGTATACCAATGATAACCCTTAATAATTTTACACAGATGATGCTTTGTAATAATTTTACACCTATGAAAACTCTTAATAATTCTACACCAATAATAACTCTTAATAATTTTACAGCAATGATACTTTGTAATAATTTTACACCAATGACACTTTGTAATAATATTACACCTATGAATAACTGTACACCAATGATAACTCTTAATAACTGTACACCAATGATAACTCTTAATACTGTACACCAATGATAACTCTTAATACTGTACACCAATGATAACTCTAATAACTGTACACTAATGATAAATCTTAATACTGTACACCAATGATAACTCTTAATACTGTACACCAATGATAACTCTTAATAATTTTACACCAATGATAACTCTTAATACTGTACACCAATGATAACTCTTAATAACTGTACACCATTGATAACTCTTAATACTGTACACCAATGATAACTCTTAATAATTTTACACCAATGATAACTCTTAATACTGTACACCAATGATTACTCTTAATACTGTACACCAATGATAACTCTTAATAATTTTACAGCAATGATAACTCTTAATACTGTACACCAATGATAACTCTTAATACTGTACACCAATGATAACTCTCTTAATACTGTACACCAATGATAACTCTTAATGCTGTACACCAGTGATAACTCTTAATAATTTTACACCAATGATAACTCTTAATAACTGTACACCAGTGATAACTCTTAATAATTTTACACAGATGCTACTTTGTAATAATTGTATACCAATGATAACCCTTAATAACTGTACACCAATGATAACTCTTAATAATTGTACTCCAATGATAACTCTTAATGACTGTACACCAATGATAACTCTTAATAACTGTACACCAATGATAACTCTTAACAATTTTACACAGATGATACTTTGTAATAATTGTATACCAATGATAACCCTTAATAATTTTACACAGATGATGCTTTGTAATAATTTTACACCTATGAAAACTCTTAATAATTGTACACCAATAATAACTCTTAATAATTTTACAGCAATGATACTTTGTAATAATTTTACACCAATGACACTTTGTAATAATATTACACCTATGAAAACTCTTAATAACTGTACACCAATGATAACTCTTAATAACTGTACACCAATGATAACTCTTAATACTGTACACCAATGATAACTCTTAATAATTTTACACCAATGATAACTTAATACTGTACACCAATGATAACTCTTAATACTGTACACCAATGATAACTCTTAATAACTGTACACCAATGATAACTCTTAATACTGTACACCAATGATAACTCTTAATACTGTACACCAATGATAACTCTTAATAATTTTACACCAATGATAACTCTTAATACTGTACACCAATGATAACTCTTAATAACTGTACACCAATGATAACTCTAATAACTGCACACCAATGATAACTGTTAATAACTGTACACCAATGATAACTCTTAATAACTGTACACCAGTGATAACTCTTAATAATTTTACACAGATGATACTTTGTAATAATTGTATACCAATGATAACCCTTAATAACTGTACACCAATGATAACTCTTAATAATTGTACACCAATGATAACTCTTAATAACTGTACACCAATGATAACTCTTAATAACTGTACACCAATGATAATTCTTAATAATTTTACACAGATGATACTTTGTAATAATTGTATACCAATGATAACCTTAATAATTTTACACAGATGATGCTTTGTAATAATTTTACACCTTTGAAAACTCTTAATAATTGTACAGCAATAATAACTCTTAATAATTGTACACCAATGATAACTCTTAACAATTTTACACTTATGAAAACTTTTAATAATTTTACACCAATATTAACTCTTATTTTACACTAATGAAAACTCTTAATAATTTTATACTAATGAAAACTCTTAATAATTTTACACCAAGGATAACATATAATAATTTTACACCAAGGATAACATATAATAATTTTACACCTATACTAACATGTAATAATTTTACACCAATACTAACATGTAATAATTTTAGACCAATACTAACATGTAATAATTCTATACTAATGAAAACTCTTACTAATTTTACACCAATGATAATTCCTAATACATTGACATCAATGATAGCTCCTAATATTTTACACCAATGATAATTACTAATAATTTTACACCAATGATAACTCTTAATAATGTTACACTAATGATAACTTGTAATAATTTGACACCAATGATAACTCCTAATAATGTTACACCAATGATAACTCTTAATAATTTTACACCAATGATAGCTACTAATAATTCTACACCAATGATAACTCCTAATAATGTTATACCACTGATAATTCCTAATAATTTGACACCAATGATAACTCCTAATACGTTTACATCAATGATAACTTTTAATAATTCTACAGCAATGATCACTTGTATATTTTTGCACTAATGAAAACTCTTAATAATTTTACACCAATGATAACTCGTAATAATTTTACACCAATGTTAACTCCTAATAATGTTACGCCAATGAGAACTGTTAACAATGTTACACCAACGATAACTCCTAATAATGTTACACCAATGATAATTCTTAGTAATTTTACACCAATGATAAATACTAATAATTTTACACCATTGATAAAGTGATATAATTTTTACACGAACGATAAA
>JAXRKP010000075.1:7500-30000 GCA_037039925.1 Doris montereyensis | reverse complement strand
CCAGAGAGAGAGAGAGAGAGAGAGAGAGAGAGAGAGAGAGAGAAAGACCAAGAGCTATTGGTCGAGCTTTCCCCCTTATCCCATGTTGATGAACGATGATTCTTTTTGAAATGCCATCTAAAACATCACCCAGATGGATGGGAATGGATCCAAGGAGCTCTCCTTAACCTCGAGGGAAGAAAACAATCAAAAGAGCAGCTGTCTGTAATCAATGGGGAGAAAATCCTAGCAGCTATAACCCCAAGATCCGATTTACACCAACTTGACAGAAAATCCTCAATGGTGACATTATTCAGACTCCAGGACTGGCCACAGCTGTCTCCCATCAACATATATATCGCTATCCCCCTGATTTCTTTGGAATCAAGAAGGATTAGGAGTGTGGATCACCCCACCAGAACACTGAAAAATATCCATATCAGTGTCGCTCAACACATCAGAAGAGAACAGCGATATGGCCGTGAGGATAAGGCACATAATTATAGAAGAAAAACTGTTCACCGCCCTATGGAGAGTCTGCAAAACACTGTTTAACTGGATGGAGACTAATGTAACATCCATGAGCAAATACATTGTTCAGGTGGTAGTTATGAATCAACAAAAAGCGAGAAATCGATTAAATTATCAAGCTATAATTGAGAAAAGAAGTGATGGAAATAAGGTTGTGATAAAGGATGGAAAATGCTAATTTTTTGAAGTTCAAAGTAGATTCTAGATGGATTTCGATCATAAAAACTAACAGATAACCCGTTTAGCTTGACATTCCAAAGTCTTTTCTGAGCCCAAAAGTAGAGTTATAAATGTTTAACTTGACATTCCATTATTCTTTGATGAAAACAACCAAATCCTTTAGATCTACCAGTGTTTAACTTGACATTCCATTGTTTTGTCTGTGTCCAAATAAGACAAATCAACCAAGTGTTTAACGTTTGACATTCCATTATTTTTTCTGTGTTCAAATGAGTAAATTCAACGAAGTGACTTTAAATTGACATTCCAATGTCTTTTCTGTGTCCAAATAAGTAGATCTACCAAGTGTTTAACTTGACATTTCAAATTGTCTTTTCTGTCCAAATAAGTAAATCTATCAAGTGATTTTAACTTGATATTCCATAAATCTTTTGGGAGTTGTTAAAATAAATAGCATCTACCAGTTTAACTTGACATTCCATTGTCATTAATGTCATTTCTGAGTCCAAATAAGAAGTAGATCTACCACGGTTTAACTTGACATTCCATTTGTGTTTTCTGTGTCCAAATAAGTAAATCTACCAAGGTTTAACTTGACATTCCATTGTCTTTTCTGTGTCCAAATAAGTAGATCTACCAAGTGTTTAACTTGAAAACATTCCATTGTCTTTTCTGTCCAAATAAGGAGATCTACAGTTAGGATTTTAACTTGACATTACAATGTCTTTTCTGTGTCCAAATTGGAAAGTAGATCTACCAAATGTTTAACTGTTATTCCATTCGTCTTTTCTGTCCAAATAAGTAAATCTACCAAATGATTAACTGTGGACATTCCATTGTCTTTGAAAGAAATCCAAATAAAAGTAGATCAACATAAGTGTTTAACTTGACATTCCATTGTTTTTTCTGTCCAAATAAGTAGATCTACCAAGTTTTTAACTTGACATTCCATTGTCTTTTCTGTGTCCAAATGAGTAGATCTACGAAGTGTTTAACTTGGACATTCCATTGTCTTTTCTAAAGTCCAAATAAGAAGATCTACCAAATGTTTAACTTGACATTCCATTGTCTTTTCTGTCAAATAAGTAAATCTACCACATGTCTAACTTGACATTTCATTGTCATTTCTGAGTCCAAATAAGTAAATCTACCACATGTCTAACTTGACATTTCATTGTCATTTCTGTCCAAATAAGTAGATCTCCCGTGTTTTAAAAATTGACATTTCATTGTCATTTCTGAGTCCAAAATAAGAAGTAGATCTACCAAGAGTTCTGACGTTTGTTGGCTACTGCTGGGGACTGCGTCTTGTTTAGAGTTTACCCTTGTCAATGTCAACCAATAATAATACTTTGCAACAGCGCACACACTTCATCTTTCGTAAATTTGTTGCGGTATTTCTTTTTGGCTGCGTCCATCTTGTATCACATGGATGAAATAATCATCGAAAAAAGCGGAAGACATGAAACTAAAAGTTCTAATGGCGCCAATGTAATTTCTACAGTGCGTTTCATACGTTGTGGTCACACATATCAAAATATTTTCTCAGTAACTCCTGAGCGTAAATACGTGTAATTCTTCATGTCACTCTAAGATCTGTATTTACCAAGGGGTTTTGTTAGTCCAGAGGCAAAGTGTCGGCCTCTCAACTAGAAGGTAGTGGATTCGAGCCCCGTCGACAGTTGAACAATTTTCTCGATTTTTTTTTCGAGCAAATCTACTCCCCCCCTGGTCCAGGTTGGTGGATCAACACCTAGTGCCATCGGAGATGGACGATAAAAAGGAGGTCCCGTGTGCAGATCACAACACTGTGTACGTTAAAGATCCCTTCGCTGTTTACAGTGGGCAGTCTGGCAAAATTAAAAATCAAATGTGCGTTCATAAAATAAAATCCAGTCTTTCATTTCTTCACTTCGGGATCTTTGTTTTGCTTCACTTGATTCTTGCAACCAACGTCGAATCGAGCATCTGTTCAACCCCGAGGCGTGTTGTCATTTCCAGTAGATCACAAATATCCTGGAACAGACCACCATGATTTGCTTTAGAGAAAAATACTTAAACAATTCCAATGCAATGTTCTTCACGGTTGTAATTTTACGTGTCAAATCCATAATAGCAACAATGATAAGTTTACAGCACCCCTGCAGTGGATACGATTAATATACAGGACGTTTTTGAAAGTGTTCACAAAAACAACACATCGAAGGGCTGCGATAGCCGTGAAACGAACTCACCTTCTGCACAGGGGAAACACACGGTGCATGTGTGACTTTGCATCATCACGGTGTGTGTTATGAAAAAATTCGTCAAGTTACTGTACAACTCTTAAAATCCAGTCAATGTCCGCTTAATGATATTTATGTAGCGAAAATGCGCAATTATTTAAATTAAGCAATCTACATGAACGAACAAAATATATTCGTTTGATAAATCAAAATCCATGGTGACCTGCGAAATCTTACTAGATCTAAAATAATAATAATAATTTTAAAAAAACAACGCTACCCTGCTACAGGCCAGAAATGTGCGATCGTGTATTATTGTGAAAGTGTGTAGCAAGAGCAGGAAGCATACGGCTTAAATTCTCAGTTGCACACCGTTGACACTGAAAATTGCACCAGTGAAAACTGGGTTGATCTCCGTAAAATCAATGCATGCAGGCCGAGACGAGCTATTAGTAAGCTCGCCTCGATGTGGCTCACAGGAAATGGTGCCCAAGACGATCAACTAAAACGTAGGACTGGCGACATCCATGGATTGAAGTCTGACTATGGTTGTGTTTGAACACTTGTCGTTCCGTGTGATGCCTGAATATATATTTTACATCCCCCCAGTGTGCTTCAGTCTTCAGGCGCGGACGAGTCCATTGTTGCGAGGCTCTTTGATTTTGTTCAAAATTCGTTGTGATTATAAAAGGGGGGGGGGGGGGGGTTCTAGTACAACATAAAATTGCACATGATTTCATTGATATATTTATAGTGACGCTTGCCGCTAAGTGAGTTTACTAATATCTAGATCTATACATTATTGTTTAGAACACATTATAATTTGAAATTATATAAATATTTCATAGATAATTAAATTTTGTATTTAGAAATGCAGCTGCTATTAAAAAGGCAAGCAATAATTTACTATTTTTGTTTGTACTGCTAAAATTTGGAAATGCCCGCAATCGATTTCAATCGGCGCTGGGCATAGAACAATTGCCAGTGCATTGTTTGATCAGCGATTGGCACTCAATACTTAGGATGGCTACTCAATAGGGATTGTCGGCCTCTCAACCCAAAGGGGGGTTCAATCCCCGCCAGAAGAAAAAATATAAACTCAATCACTCCTGGTCCAGGTAAATTCAACTTAAAACTTCTACCATAAAAGCCCCGATATTGCATTAGTTGTGGATGTGGGTAAATCAAATCCACGAAATCCTGCCACATTTGATTCAACATTCTTCGTAAAAAAGATAAAAACAAAATGTAAGCAAATTAATTTTAAACTCAATAATTTTTAATAGAAAACTTTGTAGGATTAAGTAATAATATAACAACAGTTAAGTTTGATAAACCTTTTTATTTAGGGATGTGTATTTTGGATTATAATGATTGTTAATGTATCATATGAGAAACCTTATGGCCTGTTAATGAATTAGTTTTCCTATCGGTTTGAAAGGAAAAATAATCCTTGAATACATCTGCTTATCCTAAAGACCATCATTTGTTTTCTGAAAAGAATAAAAAGGTAATAAATTTAGATGAGAGATCTTTATCCAGAAATTGTCTTCCTGACAGTAAAGAAAAAAAACTTTATTCTTTTACATTAACTGATTTCTGTAAAGAGAATTCCTTAAAATAACTATAAAGTTGTTTTGATGATTATAAATAATGTTTATCTTTAATATACAAATGAATAAAATGTTTACAATGAATTCAGGAAACATAAGATGTATATTTGAAGTAAATAAATAAATCTTCACCACTGATGATACTGATTTAGCTATTGTATTTTCATTTCCTTTTGGACCTGTCTACTGAATAATTCTCACCCCTTCCATCACTTTCCATTGAATTATTCTATCTGTAATATGCGTTTAAATCATTGACACTCTTATTAAAATTCATGTTCCAAGTAATATCAGTAACTCCACCTTTGACTTTTTCAATTTGATTTCTTACATCAACAACAAATATTGGATAGTGATCCACATAATTAAAAGGAGTCATATTAACAAAGTTTCATTTCCAAAGCTTTTTTCTTGAAGTCAAAACTTCACTAAATATTCTGTTAAATTATTTTTTCAAAGTTCATGTCATATTGCACTTATGGATACGTTCTTGAATCAAATGATACGGAAATATTCTTTGTCGTGACAAAACAGTGACTTATCAAATATCATCTTGATCATGTGTTTTTCTCTTGAAATCCAACAATGATAAATCTAGGTTTTTCGGAGAAGTACTAGTACTCAACCCTCCATTCAAATTTATCCCGGTGGGGGAACAATTATTGATTGATTTCTTAATCTTTTCGATATCATATTTTATTTTATTTCTAATTTGTGTCAATAGTTTATTTTCATATTCCAAACTTGGTTTAACATAGGGAACAAACCACGAAAAAGTCTTCTTTTCCATTCTTTGTCATGGTGTTTCCTAAAATAGTAGTTCCATCCACAGTATTTCCTACTTTTTCAAACTTAGCAATAATAGCATCTTTATCTTCAATTTTTTATAATGATAGTTCATGTTCAATACCATACATTACTTTATTATATGTTTGGCAAAATCCAAATATGAGTTTAGTGGAATTGAAAAAACTAAATGACCCCTTCACTCCTTTCAATAATAAAGTGATGTCAAAACTATTCCTTCCAAAATGATTACTACCTTTCTCTACCATAATTGATTCAACCCTTTTGTCATATCAAAATCTCTGGATGTTTCAGATATCCCATCATCGTGGTTGTCTCTCCTGTATTATTTATAATTTTCAATGTCTTGCTCGCCAGTTGTATATTTTATATTAGAAAACAAATACATCATTGCATTATTAATTAAAGTTATTTTATCTTTATCAGCATAATTACTAGTAAAGTTACCCTCATTTCTAACTAATTCACCTTCAATTTCTATGAAACTTTCAGCAATATCTATGCAAACGTTTTAATTATTAATCAGGTTCTAATTTCCCCACTTTGATTTAGATCAATATTATCAGAATCTGGTTTATGTTCAAATAATCATATTTCAGAATATTTTTCTGTCTTTAATAAAAGCTTCGCCGATATTTAGTTTGTTCATCTTTATAAGAAGAAAATTTCATCATTTGTAATCTTTGATTTAGAAAAAGCAATTCAGTTAATCAGATACTTACCGGTATTTACTTTAAATTTATTTAGATTAACACCACTACCAACACTAAGCTTTAATTGTTCTGGAGATGATCGTGTTACAAAGTCGTTCCAAAATTGTTTATTTTTCAAAGTTTATCCCGAAATTTTAAAAAATGTTGACCCATCAGATCATTGATATCATTTTTAAATTTTTGGAATAAACTCAAGAGCAGTTTGATTCTTTTTCTTTTTATTTGAAGCAATAAAATACTCACCATGACGCTTTGTTAATACAGTTGAACCGTCGTATTGTTTAACTGGAACTAAGTGACCGAACATTTTACCTGAGTTATATTTTCTTAATACATCCAACGAATCTCCTTTACAACTAATTGTGTTATTTCTAACTTTGATATTAATATCCCATTCGTGTTTATCTTAAATTAGCTTCCATTTGTTGTTATGAAATACAGCATTCAATTTTGTATTCTTTTCTACTTTTTCTTCATCAAATATTTTTTAGACCATCTGGTAAATTATTTTCATTTCTTTTATACATACCATTACTATCTAATCTCAAACCATATAATCCATTCTTTTTCCTTGACTATTAAAACCTTTCACATTTTCTAAATCATCAAGATTAATCTGATGACTATGAAAAGGAGATATCATTTTATTATCATCATCATAGTATTCTTCATCTGACTCTGTGTATCCAAACTTATTGACACTCATTTTATTAATGATAAAACTATATCATCAAAATCATAACCAGAAGTTATTTTCTTTTAAATAATATAAACAGAGATGGCCGCAAATAAACCCCGACTTTTGTATTTGATAATTATTGTATTCAGGATTATTTAGATAATTTTCTAATTCTAAAACAGGTTGAACACCATTTGAATCAAAATAATATTTCTTATCATCATTTTTATAATAACATACCTAGTGAGTTCCTGGTGATGACGAGCCTGCAAGATTAATTATTCCATATTCTTTATTACGTGATTTAGAAGATAGTCCATCTCTAAGATAAACCCCACGGAAATTTTAAATTTTTAAATTTTATAGAACCCTTTAAATCATAGTTTGATAAGGGTTTGTTAGGAAGTATCAAATCTTCAACACTTAAATATTCAGCGATACCATCACTACGTTCCATTTATTTATGTATAAAGATGGAACACATATATTGTCTCAAATGTAAAAGGAGAACAGATACCTCCGTTCTAGAAGAAAGAATTAAAAAAAAATAGAAACATGTTACAGGGTAGATGTGTTGTATGTGGTGTTTTAAAATCTAGATTTATCGCAAAAAAAGAAGGTGAAGGATTGGTAGACAAACTGCCGTTTGAATTCCATTTGCCATAGTCAATGAATAAAAAGTACAATTTTATTGGCCTGGTACTAAATTAGAAAAACGTTTAAATTCAGATAATACACCAAAAGATCATCCAATTCCTATTAATGAATTAGATCAAATTGCTATGAAACATGATATTATGTTATTTCAAATTTTCAACTTCTAAAGATGGAAATAAAATTTGTGATACAGATATGTTAAAAGAATTAAAATCTGCTAAAACAAAAGGATTCAAAAAATGGTTGGATGAAAGAGCAATTACTAATATTATCGGTATGAAGCAGAGTTTAAGATTATAATTATTAATTAAATATATAAAAATGGAACAGAAAAAATGTTATCAATACCACAAGATTACATCATATGATGAATTCAATAGTGATAAAAGGAGAAGAGATGAGAAAAAGTCATAAATGTAAAGCATGCATTAATAAAAGATATAAAATTTATTATGAGGAAAATAAAGAAAAAGTAACAAAACAACATGAAGATTATCATGAAAATAACAAAGAGCATTTAGCTATGAAGCAAAAGGAATATGAGATGAATAATAAAGAAAAGATAGCTCATGGGAAGGCAAAATATTATGAGAACAAGGAATTAATATCTGAAAGAAGCAGACAATGTTATCAAAATAATAATTATGTTAGAAAGAACAAAATATTTCAACGTATATATCGTTCAGATAAAAAAGCAAAAATTACAATAGGTCGTTGGAAACGAATGGGAATTAAAGCAAACAAATATGATAGATTGTATAAACTATACATAGAAGCAACTCATTGTTACTTATGTGATGTTGAATTTGATGGCGCATCAAACAAATATAAGACATGTTTGGATCATTGTCATCTCTCCGGAAGTCCAAGATTTAAATGTTGTCAAAGTTGCAATTCAAAACTTGCTGCAATTGATGTCAAAAGATTAAAACTAATGTTAGAAATAAGAAGATATCATGACAGAAAATATTCATTAAAAAATGTACTTAAAGTGTAAACAATTCACCGAAACAAAATATATTGAAAATATGATATCATCTAGTAAAAGAAATATGATAAAAGGGAAATGTGTTATTTGTAATAATCATTAATGTCAATTTACTGGGGAGCGGTGAAATCATTAAGTTCACAATTAGCGGATAAATTACATAAAAAAGTAATTTAAAAGTTTTCAAGAAGTAAAGTTATTGTTTCTCGTTTGTTATCTGACGAAGGATTATACCCGAAACGTCACGTGTTTGTCCTGTCTTTATTAGTGGAGTTGTCACTTATTGTCATATCTCGCCTAGTTCTTTTTATACTAACAAGTTATTGAAAACCAAATTTTTAAACTACTTTTTAATTTCTTTATAAAAAATGGAAATCAATGATCTGCTCAGATATTCTTAACGATTGTATTTCTAAAACTACATTAAAGTATATTATAAACGTATTGAAAGATATAACCTTAATCCAACTGATTATATACATTTTAGTGTAGACAAAGAAAGTAACCCTAATAATAGAGAAAAAATTCCAATATCTGAATTAAGAGAAAGGTTATCTAGGTGCGAAAGGGATTCACCCCACCTGCCATTTCAGTAAAAATACCAATTCAACAGATATTATTTGAATTTCTTAACAAATGTGATCAGTTCATAAACAAAATAAGATATATTGATGAAAAGAATAAGATCTATTACGATCTTGTGAAGTATTTAAAACATTTAAAGTTACTTTATATGTTCCAGGATTATACAGTTTATGAGTTAAATAGTTTTATTGAAGAAAGATTTCATATAAAAATATCTAATTTGTATAAGTATATAAAATTTAGTGTGAAGTGGGAAGAATATCAAGAGTTGTTACAATGCGATTTTGGATTCAATGAAATTATAAGTAATAGTAGTAATACGCCAGAAATTATTGAACTAATGCGAAGCCCTTGTGATTCTCCTTAGAGGAGAAAAGTCAAAATTTTCTTTTCTTTAAAAATCTACAATTGCTTTTTTTACATATGTTTGAATTGGTGTAACATATTGATAAAGGGTGCTCGTAGATGTATCTGATATACTACCACTAGTTTGTTTTCTAGGAGGAATAATCTTATTAACTATTTTTTGCATTCCTCTATTACCAATCTCAGTTAGTGTTTTTTGCAACTGTTTTATCTACGTTTGTTGCAACTTCTTTTACTGCTTGAGATGTAACAGCACTAGCTATAGAAGTCAGTAATCCTCCCCCCCCTTTAATTCGGTATTAGGATAATACCCATTACCACTTCCATTATTGGATTCGGGTTTTGAATAATATCCATTACCACTTCCAGTATTTGATTCGGGTTTTGAATAATATATCATTTTTTAAAGAACAAAATAATTCCATAAAGCTATACGATCATTAAGATTTTTCAATTGATTCTTATCAATAATTTTTTTCTTATGTTAAGTTTTACATATTTCTTTCCACTCTTGATCAACACCTGCATTACCATTTTCTTTACTAGCAAATAATAAACCCATTCTTCTAATTAGTTCATCAGGATTACAAGGTAGAATGACTGATATACCATCACCAACAGTTTGTCTTTGAAGTTTTGATGGATATTTTGTTTGTATGATGGGTTCAATAAAGTTTTCATACTTATACCCACGACAATTTCCTTTTATATTTCCATCTGATTTAAACAGATTATTAGTGTCTATCATTATATCTTCAAATACCTCTTTATCTTCATTAGTAATCAAACTTTCATTAGGTTTTATTCTTGATAATGATTCCCATAAACTTTCAGTTCCTTTATATTTTCTACCAGCAGCTATGATATTATTTTTATTTGCTATCATAAATTTATTTCCAATGAGAAGTTTTCTATCTACCATATTAGGCCCGACAGTTGAATCATAAAGTTTCTTATTATTTAATGTAGTTGATAAGTATTTTTCTTCTTATTCACCTAAATCATATCTATGATCATCATTATCTTTAACATATTCTATTGCTGGTGTGTTTCTTTTCTTTTCTAAAACTTGATCAAATAATTCTTTTTGTTCTTTCAATAGATTAGTTTGTTTCATAATTTTCTCCCTTGTTTCTTCATTATCTTCAAGTAAAGATTCTAATTGTTTTATATTCATCTTGTCTATATTCCTCCCCAATTCTTTCAGAAATAAATTTATCTTTTAACTCAGCTCTTAAATTAATGTATTCTTTAACTAATTCATCACGTTTCTTCCAATCATCTATTTTTTTAAGTCATTTTTATTGAATATGTTTTTTAAGGATTCCCTTACTTCTCTTCTACCCTTTTCTTTTATTTCTTCTTCATAAAACTTTTTATTCTTAGACGCTCTAATATTTTCTTTGTATTGATTAAATTTCTTTTCTTGATTTTAAATAAGTTGGTGCTCACTATGTTCAATATGTCCATTTTTCAAGTGCTTTGGAAATAATTGAATTAATAATATTTCATTTAGTTTCTGTTAATGTATAAATATCTCTATGTTTCTGTTCTTTTACTTTTAACCATTTGTTTAGTTTACCTATGAGTAATGACATCCCATCACAAACACCATATACTGCTGATAAACTTAAACTAACTAGCAATACTACTAATAAGGGCAGAGGTGAAACACCGGCAATAGCGGACGCATATGAAACAGCATTTAATCCATAATTAGTATAATGTAATTGATTAGTTGCTTTACTGTATTTTTAGATAATGACCTTCTCTGTTCATTGTTTCGTTGTAAATAATTTTTCACTTCCCTTTATATCACTCAAACGACTGAGACTTACGTCAACTGTTCTTATTTATATCAATATATTCATTTTCAACAGGTGGAGCAGAAGGCTCAGGAGTTAATCGTGGATATATTTTCTGAACAACATTTTCGTTACCCATTTTTAGAGTTAGAAAATTGAATTAAGTAAAGGTATTTCTTTTGCAATATCGTGAAATATTCCAAACCCATCAAACCATCCATCTTCGTTTTTCATATAAATTCCTTCACCAACTGCCTGTAGGTCTTTAGGAAGTGTTAGGTTTGAATTGAAATATAATCCTGATCCCATGGTTTTTATTTTATATACGGCATTACCCCCTTTTTTTAATATACAAGCCATTCCCCATTATTTTACTAACGACACCTGAACCGAGACCTGCCAAACCTACCTAGAGCTAGATTTTTTAACTATAGCTGGTGCAACTCCTTTGCGATACTTGGTACAAAGCTTCTACTTCTAGCTAACCCCATTAATACACCAAGAAATCACTTTCTACTTTATTTTTGTTATACTGTAACTGTGCTTTACTAAGTTTACTATTCTATTAACGCTTTTTTCCATTCTCAAACGCATTATTTTTTTTTTCAATTTGTGTATTAGTAAGTGCAATTAAATCATCACCAACACCTGAGATTCTAATAATAGCCGACTCTTTGTTTTTCATAGCAAGTTTAATCTTTCTTTCTGTCATTCAGAGATATCAAGCCTTTGTTCGATATAGTTTGTAGTCATTTTCTTATATGGAAGTTTAAGATAACTCTTACTTAGATTAATAATATTATTATCCTTATCTTTTATTTGAACTTTGAAGTGTTAAAATTGTTCTTTAATTGGATGATAGATTAGTTTATTCGGTTTCTCATTAATATTATATTCTCTGCGAAGAAATGAATAAACAACAGGGGGATTCTTCATCATTAGAATAATTATATTTTAATACAATTAACATGAATGTTTATAGGATCGTAAAATGCTGTTGATTCTATATCAGTGTGCCAGTATGCATATTCCTATTAGATTCATTTTCATATGTTTTATTTTTATTAAATCCCAAAAAATTAATTAATTTAATCTTGATACCCCACATCACATGTATTGTTAATTTTCCATTACAATTTTTTTTTAAATACCACATTTCATATTGTTTTTGAGATCACGATCCCATATTCAACATATGCTTTTCCCCTTATTCTTCCAAAAATATCATTTAACTCACGTATGTCACACCACCCTTCTTTAATAATAAGTTTTTTCAATTCTTCGTTTTCTTTTTTATAATTAATAATCGCATACCGATGAAAAATCTTGAACAAATGATTGGAATAAAACTCAACTAAAGCTTTCTCTTTCTTTATCAGTTATCATTCTACCTTTCGGTATGTGGGTTACAGATGCCCGATATCTTTCTCCGGGAAGCCCTGTCCTGGTATTTTCTGTTTCCTTCAAAAAAGTTAAATTTCTATGCTTCAATGCCTCCTTTATATCTTCTTCCCACTTTATCCGAGGTCTGCCTTTTGGTCTTTTACCTTGGGCTTTAACACTGTATACTGATTTAGCTATTCTATTGTCATTCATTCTGTTAACATGCCCAAACCATCTCAATTGATTTATTTACATCTTAGTTTTTATGCCATCTGCTCTGGTTTGATCTCTTATTGTTGTGTTTCTGATTTTGTCTCTTTTAGTTTTTCCTACTACTCTTCTTCGATATTTCATTTGCCTGTACTCTGCTGTATTCTCTACTGTCTAATGGTCCAGGTTTCGCTGCCATAGAGGAGAGTAGGACAATAAACTGTGTTGTATACTGCCATTTTGGTTTTTGTTGACAATTCTTGTTTACCTACAAATGCCTTTACTAGGTGGTTATATATTGCACTCGCCTTTTTGATTCTCTGGCTGATTTTTTCTCTTAGTTTTTCCTCTGAGTTAATCATTACTTCTAGGTAATTGTAGCTGCAAACTTATTCTAAATTCTCCCTGCCTAATTTAAGATTTTGTGTATTAGCTTCCCTAGTTACTAGCATTGTTTTGGTTTTCTTTGCATTTACTCTCATTCCTCTTTTATTTAGTTCATTGTTCATAATGTTGATATTCGACTGAAGATCACTTTCTGATATTCAAATAGAACTAAATCATCGGCAAATGAAAGCATTGATACATTTACTGGTTTGAGCTTCCACATTCCTACATTTAATTTCTTCATGTTTGAGTATGCCTTTGCAACTGAATCCATAAATGTGATAAACAAAAGAAGACTTAGGATACAACCCTGTCTTACTCCTATATCTACATCAAATTCTTCAGATACTCTCACTGCACATGTTGGTTTATTGTAAAAACTTTTAATGCCTTCTATCAAATTTTGCTCAACATTGTGTTCTTTTAAGAATGCCACAATTCGTCCCTTCTCACAATGTCAAATGCCTTTTCTAAGTCTATAAAGCACAGGTGCAAGTCAATGTTTCTCTCAAGGAATTTTTCTATTATTCGTCTAATTGTAAATATGTGTTCTTGAACACTTCTTCCTGGTCTAAATCCACTCTGATGTTCTTCAATGTGATCCTCTACTCTTCTCTTTAGTCTCATTTCCAAAATCCTGGTATACACTTTTCCTGGTACGCTAAGTAGTGATATCCCTCTATAGTTTGAGCATTCCATAGTTGATCCTTTCTTATGTAATGGTACTACCGTCCCTTTTTCCAGTCGTCTGGCACCTGTTTGCACTTCCATGCTTACCATGCTTGTTGGCATATTGCATGTAATAGTTTATCTGCCTAAAACCCTTGGTTTTTAATAATTTCTGGATAAACTTGATCTGCTCCTGAATGCTTTTCCTAATTTCATTTTTCTTATAGGTGTTTGGAGTTCTTCTATTTATATATCTACATCTTCGGCTGTCTCCTCTGGATTACTTGTTACTTTTACTAATTGATCCTGTACTCCTTGTTTCATATGTTCTGGAGGGATTATGTAATTGTTGAAAATACTTTCTCCATGTTTCCATGATTTTGCTGTCTTCTTTCATTATTTCTCCTTTGGCAATCTTAATTTGTCGTATTGGGCATGCTTTGGTCTTTCTCATACTCTTCATTGCCCCCCCCCAGAACAGCTTTTGGTTTCCTTCAGAGCTTTCTTGAAGTCTTTGTTCAAACTCTTCCCATTGTTCCTGTTATTCTTTAGGCAAAAATCTGTTAGTCCCTCTCCAAGTGGAGAAGTTGTTGTCTCTCCTTCTTTACTTTTACTCATCCTGACGTTTCTATATATTGTTGCCTACTCTAGCGTTTAAATCTCCCAAAACCATTAGTTCCTGTTTGTGTTTAAGATTCTCTGCAGCTATTTGTAAATCTGTTTTCGAAGATATCTTTTTCTTCT
This sequence comes from Doris montereyensis, assembly GCA_037039925.1. Lineage (NCBI taxonomy): Eukaryota > Metazoa > Mollusca > Gastropoda > Nudibranchia > Dorididae > Doris > Doris montereyensis. The sequence continues at coordinate 15,479 of JAXRKP010000075.1, read as the reverse complement.
TTAGTGGCATCTTCGTTTTTGGTCCATAAACCATTACTAATTTAATTGTCTTCCTTTTGATTTAATATTTATCTCTAATAGCCGTGGGCTTATACATTTTCAACTTTCTAGTAGATTTTCATGCGTTTTATGCACTAGGTGGCCTACTCGTGCTTTAACTCTATCTTTGACATCTACTCCTGAAAAGGTTAATATAGGATTCGGTCCTACATTTTCTTTTCCTTGTCCTTATTTCTTTGTTTCTGTAATGGCCAAAATGTCTACTTTGAATTTGTCCATTTCTTCAGCTAATTCTAACTCTTTTCCATTTATTGCCCTAACATTCCATGTTCCAAAATCACAGTCGGTGTTCGTTTCCATGTTCGTCGTTGAAGGTCAAGCCAGGTATATTACATTTATTTCTCTGAATCAGTTTGGTTTTGGATAAGCAGGGGTTAGCCCACTGTACCCCTAGGTAGATGGTGGGGCTGCCATCTTGAGGCCCCCTACCAGGCCTTGTTATTTTTCTGTCATGGTTAACTCCTTTGGCCTTTTGTCATTCAAGACCAGCCTTTAAGGCAGCATGTTGTTATTTTCTGTCAGTATTAACTCCCTTAGCCTTTGGTCAGCCAAGACCGCCCGCAAGGCAGCAGGTTGTTGTCTTTCAGGGTTAACTCCCCAGCCTCTGGTCAGCCAAGACCTGCCTACAAGGCAGCAGGAGACTGTGGAGGGCGGAATCATCTACTCCAAAAACAGGTACTTACCTGTCCACTGCCCGGCTCAACTAAATCAATCTCATAATTTTCACAACTAATTGGTTTATCAAACGTTTTCTCAAATTTATCATTAAGAACAATGGTATAACTTTCTTTCTCTATCATATTTTTAATACTATTCAAACCAATATTTATTCTACGTCTTAGTTTTTGTTTGTTAGATCTATTAAAAAAAAATAATTTCTTGTTCTATTTTAACAGTTTGATTTAACGTTTCCAGTATTTGCAAAACCTAATTCATTATCAATTTTTAAAATTATTTTATCATCACTTTTACTTTTAGTTTTTAATACGCCAAATTTATGTGCACCGATTTTCACATAGATCTATAGAATATAGATCACTTCTCACTTAAATGAAATCTAATAGTTACTTTTTCACGTCTTAAATCTAATGGAATATGATTTTGATATATAATCTTTACGTTAAAATCTCTTATGTCATCTAATGTTACTGGTAAATATATAGGATTGGTGGGAGTCTGGATGATTTTATAACCTGAAGAAACTTGAGGAAAAAAATAATCTATAACCTTTAGATTGTGAACCACTTACAATTGAACCATTAATAATATTAATGTGAATGAAGATGCTATTTATAGCTAGGATGTTTACAATATTTTCTGATTCGTACATTCCTGCTTTATAATTATACTCGTCTTTAGTAAATCCTAAAAATATTTTTGATGCTTTTATTATGTGTAAATTAACTTTAAATCCTTTTTTTTATATCTAATATAGATTTAAAGATATTTAGATTGGCAATGAATTGAAATGCGTCTTCGTCGTTATTCTTTTTTAACTGTTTTTCTATCTCTTTATTTGAACCGTTTAATTCATACAACCCAACATGAATAATAAGTTCTTTTGTTTTGTCCTTTGTTGTGTATTCTATTACATTATTAAAAGATGAAATGTTTGGGAAGCTGTAGTAACTCTCCAGAATCCACGAGTGCGATCTCGTATTGTCTATTTGGTTTAAGTTGTAATGGAGGTTAAACATTTTGTAGTAAAGCCAGATTTTATTTCGACTAACTATAATTTGATGATTTTCTTGGGGGGGGGGGGGGGTATTCTTAATTAATTGATTAAGTTTTTCAATTATTTCTTTTCCAATTTTTATTATCCATTTTTACTTAGCAAAAAAAGACACACATTCTTTGGGAAATAGAAATTATCCAAATTATGTCTGTATTTAGCATTCTTCAACGAAGAAGAATTATCTATTGTTAAAAAATTATAAGGATGAAACCAACAGTTTTCACACAGCTTTTAAACTCGTCATAATCCATATCCGTTGAAACATGATCTTGATATATATGTTGTAAATTTTTATTATCTTGTTTGAATAAACATATAAAATTACTATTTTCTCGAATAGTCTCCTTGGAAGTCTAAAGTAATTTTGAGATAAATAAAAACAATCAGTATTTGAATGTCTACCACGTGTATAAAAATCATTACACTTGTTTTGTTTTTCTAACAACACGTCATCAAATATCATTTGATTTTTATCACTCGATTTTTAATATTTTGGATCAATTATTTGATTACCATCTTCAAAGTATTTGCAGTTGATTGATTTTTTGATGAATTTGTTTTTCCTATTTCTTGTATTACTTCATAGGGAAAGATATCTTTTTTTTTTATATAATACTCTCTCTATTATTAAAAAATATTGATAATGACCGTATCTAAATTCTTATCAAACCCACATTTCATTATCTTATATTTTGTTTGAAATGAAGACTTACCATAAACTATTAATTTGTCATAATCTAATAGATCAGGTGTAACAACAGATTTAACATTAAATTTGTTTTTCCACACCTGATTTACCAACAATTAAACCTCTGATTGATTTCGGTAATATTGGTGAATTATTTCTAGTTGATTGCTCTTCCCAATCTAGATTAGTATCCATTTTATAAGGGAAAAAAACATTGTTATAGAAGCATTTTCGTATGTCTGAGGCTGAACGAGATCTCCGCCTAAGAATAGTATTAGTATAGGATTTTGAGGTACTCTAAACCGAAACCGAAACTCTAAACCGAAACCGAAACTCTAAAGTGGTGTCAACACGCAATGGACTCGTACTACTACCATGATACGAGAAACCGTCCAAACCTAAGATGCGGTTGGGGGGGGCGGGGGGCGGGGGGGGGGACCAAGGACTCACATCAATCAGTCGGAAACGTAAATCACATTGAATCCAAGGATACAAGGGATATTGGTTACATGGCAGATTATTCAACATATATATATATATATATAAGATGAACTCTGTGCTAGGCCTATGTCAATACGTTATTACATTTATTCACAAACTTCCATAACATTAATTTTTAGAAATCAATTGAATTCCTTGCCACGACGAGAAGTACAACAAAAATAAAACTGTGCATAATACTTTTATTCTATTAGGTCATAATAGGGTGTAAGTCCTTTCTTAGAATGCTGATGGCGCACAAAGATCATTGACTACACCACGTGAGCACTAGACCCTTGTTGTATTGTACGTGTATTGAGTGCTTTTTATATCTCTTTCTTTCTTTCTTTCTTTCTTTCTTTCTTTCTTTCTTTCTTTCTTCCTTTCTTTCTTTCTTTCTTCCTTTCTTTCTTTCTTTCTTTCTTTTGTTGTTGTATAGAATAATCCATTTACCTAAACAAGGCTGTCCCAGGGTCAAGAGATTGATTAATAATGATTTATTTAGGAATGTAGACATATCTTCAGTCTTCAGCTGGAATCTTTCACCCCAAGCGAGAAATAAACGTTCATGGCATCCTACTACAACAAACACGGTAATATTAATGTTAGTTTTCATTATACTACAGTGAAAAGTAAACGAAAGCCTATCTCAAATATTCCTTTATAATATGCAATTCCCTGAACCACCAGAATTTAAATTGGAATACATATTCTGCAAAATGTTCATTAACTTTTTGTGTGTGCGTAAAGAATACTTATTAAGACAAGGCAGAATTTATACTACTCCAATCGTCATATAGAATCTTACATTCAAGCGAGAAATAAACATTCAGGATACTTCACAACAAGCAAACCAATTAAACTCACAATAACTATATCTTGAGAGTTTTTTAATTATTATACACTGTACTACAGTGTAAAAAGAAACTAATATAACGTTTCTTTATGATTTAAACTCCATAACCATGAATTTCTGATTTTCAGAAATAAAATCGGTACACTTGATAACTGATTCACAGTTATTGATAACTGATGTCCAGATCATAATTATCCGTATTCTTCCTCTTTCTTTCACTTGGCTCTGCATGCCCCCAAACAGCAGACATGACAGTCTGTCTATGCGGCAAGCCTCAGCCTCTCTCTTCACTGAGCGGGAAGAGCGTCCTTCCTTACTAGAATTCTGTGGTCAATCAAATCAAGCAATGCATAACAAACTTAAATGCCTTTGAAATGTCACTCTTGCAGGGAATAGAATTAATCTGGCATGGAGCAGTAACTTTATTTTTTTAAAAGAAAGAAAAAATTAAAAAAATTTTGGGGGGGGTACTAAAAAAGTTAAGAAATGTTTGGCTACTTTTTAACTCTAATATTTTTGACTTTCTCGTTAAAATTAGGAAGAGATTTAAAAGTGAATGAATTTTTATTATTATTTGCAGTTCAAGGTAAAACTATTAAAAAAAAACGATTCATAACTATTGTTTTGTTATTAAATTTCTTTAGAGCATAAACATAGTACATGATACGATCTGTTGTCTGTTCTGTGAACCGTCTTAATACGTATTCCCAGTTAATTTGGGAAACAAGTTTACTGAGCGATGTTTATTGATGATTGATAACTACCTTGTCCGTGGTTGCTGATAAGATGTGCGATTTCTCTGTCCAAATCATTGACAGAGGGCTAAAATATGAATGAATTGTATGCACATCAAGAAGCCTTTGCTTATAGACGAATGTGCACTTTAAAACTTGATGAAAGGTTTTTAAAGACCCATGTCTTGATGTAGTTACACATTTTTACAATACCTGTAGTGTGATTTCATTGGATAATGACTCAGTAGGCCAATATTCTCATTCATACATTATTGATTAGTTCCATCCATTTTCCTGTTCCGACAATTATAAGAAATGTATCTTTGAGCAAGGCATGGAAACAGTACTGACCTTTAAAAAAAATCACATTTACAACACAAAACACACTTAAACGAAATTGATCAAAATTTTGAATATTCCATACACAGCCGTTGTGGTAATAAATATTATGATGAAGAAAAAAAGAAGACGGAGAAGAACTTTGATTAGAAAAAATTGAGTTGGAAGATATAAAAGATTTTTATTTTGAACAAGAAGAAGAAGTCAAAGTTAAAAAAACTTTTAAATCAGGAAGGCTTATAATTTTGCGCCCATTGTTAAAGTGAATATATCTAGATCAATAAACCAACGAAGAAGAAGAAAAAAACAAAAACTGTTCAATGAAAAATATAGTCGAAGCAAAATGACGACGAAGAAGAACAATAAAAATAAAAAACAACTTTGAAAATCAACGATTAAACAGAAGAACAATACCTCTTAAAAAACAACGACAAAACAAATGAATAAAAGCAATAACTAAATACCTCAACAAACCAACCCTCAAAACATACCCAAAAACAACTAACTAAATACCCCAACAAACCAACCAATACTAACAACCCAAAAACAACAACTAATTGATAAAACAAACCCCAATACGAAAACATATATTATAATTTTGTTTCAACAACTAAATACGAACAACTCAAAAAACGAAACGTTTGATGGTTTAAAAACAATCATTTTCTAGCAAGTCAATCACTACATGAACCCAACCCAACAACAACAACAACAAAAATAACAGCACTAACAAAAACAAAACAAGAGGAAGAACAAAACAACAACAAAAAATAACGAAAACAAAAACAACAACTAGAATAAAAACAACAATAAGAACAAAAAAAAACAAAAACAAAACAACCATGAGAACAAAAATAACAGCAAGAACAAAAACAACAAAAACAAAAACAACAATGCGAACAAAATAACTGCAAGAACAAAAACAACAAAAACAAAAAATAATAATTAGAACAAAAATAACAGCAAGAACAAAAACAATAAAAACAAAAACAACAATGAGAACAAAACAACAATAAGAATAAAGACAAGAATAAGAACAAAAACAACAATAAGAACAAAAACAAGAATAAGAACAAAAACAACGATAAGAACAAAAAACAACAATAAGAACAAAAACAACAATAAAGAACAAAAACAACAATAAGATCAAAAACAACAATAAGAACAAAAACAACAATAAGAACAAAAACAACAATAAGAACAAAAACAACAATAAGAACAAAGAACAATAAGAACAAAAACAAAAATAAGAACAAAAACAACAATAAGAACTAAAAAACAACAATAAGAACAAAAAAAAGCACAAAAACAACAATAGACCAAAACAAATACAGAAACAACAAAAACAACCATAAGAACAAAACAAATACAAAAACAACAAAAACAAAAACAACAATAAGAACAAAAACAACAATGAGAACAAAAACAACAACAAAAACAACAAAAACGAAAACAAAAATAACAACAAAAACAAAAACAAAGAAGACAACAGCAAGACCAAAAACAGCAATAAGAACAACAAGGACAAAAGGACATCAAGAACAAAACCAGTAACAAGATCGAAAACAACAATAAGAACAAAAACAACAAGATCGAAAACAGCAATAAGAACAAAAACAACAAGATCGAAAACAGCAATAAGAACAAAAGAACAACGCCATCTATAATATAGACTATTTACTATTGATAGCACGCGCCAAGATGAAAACTCCTTCGTCATCTGTGTGAGTCACGCGACGTCAGAATGTACTGCGCATGACAAATGGCTGAGCTTTTCATAATTATTAACACTAACACATGATTTTTAACCTTTACTCTGACCTTTACGTTTTCGTTTCATTACCGTCACATGTGTGATGCAATGAAATATCGTGATTTCATATTGATGCTGGTCAGGTAGTCAGGTATTTATTGATACACGTGTGTATTGTACTGTATGTATATAATGTTGAGTTCGGTCATTGTGTTGTGCGTCAAAGGCCTCTGTGGCTAGACGACTAAGAATAATCATATTTTGTAAGTTGTTTCTAAATGGCATCTAGATCGTGTTGACTTTTGTCTACCGTAATTGACGTTTTAATCAGGAACATGTTCAATGTTTTCCCGTCTATGACTATGAGTAGAATATTCGTTCAGCCATGTCACCATTTTCGACAGGTTTTATAATAATCAAAAGTTGGACTGGTATTGTTCACGCCAAGTACTGGCCTGAATGGATTCGATGTCGCTGAGAGTAATTATGTTTGTCATTGCGTAAGAGTCGCCGCTGGTTGACTATACGCGTATCATTATTATTGTTATTAATATAATAATTATTATTATTATCATCATCATCATCATCATCATCATCATCATTATTATTATCATCATTATGATTATCATTATTATTATTATTATCATTATTATTATTATTATTATTATTATTATTATTATTATTATTATTATCATTATTATTATTATTATTATTATTATTATTATCATTATCATTATTATTATTATTATTATTATTATTATTATCATCATTATTATTATTATTATTATTATTATTATTATTATTATTATTATTATTATTATTATGATATTATTATTATTCCGCTGTGTGCTGTGCCGTAGACAATTTGCTTCAGGGATCGATGTGACAGTATCTCCAGACATAAATTCAGGTATTGTGCCCTGGCTATTCTGTGACGAATATCTGGGTTTTGATTCACCTTCTTTCGCATCATTTGAAAAATGTCAGGCACATTTTTCTAAGCCGTTAAAATTTATTGCTTAAAGGGAAGTACAAAAAAAAAAAAGAGAAAAAAAAAGAAAGAAAACAATATCTCTACAGCTTTTTAAAATCAATAAGAACAAAAACCTCATAAGATATTCTTCTTCTTCTCCATTTACTGATTGTCGAGATATCACTGTGAGTCGTAACTTGAGTTGATATTGATTCTTATTGAACATTATCTGCTAGAAAGTACGTGCTTTCATCTAAAGAAAAAGCATTTGATTAGCGTGTACCGTCCTTGAGCTGCTTTCTTTCAACATTTTATGTCATAAAGTGTTGTACTTTACTCAGATGGTATTCAATTAGATATT
>JAXRKP010000075.1:0-2500 GCA_037039925.1 Doris montereyensis | reverse complement strand
AGAACTAAATCATCGGCAAATAAAGCATTGATACATTTACTGGTTTGAGCTTCCACATATCTACATTAAATTTCTTCATTTTTGAGGATGCATTTGCGACTGAATCCATAAATGCGATAAAAAAAGAGACCTGGGATACAACCCTGTCTTACTCCTATATCTACATCAAAGTTTGCAGATATGTTTCCAGCTAATCTCACTGCACATGTTGGTTTATTGTAAAAACTTTTGCTTCTATTAAATTTTGCTCTACATTGTGTTCTTTTAAGGAATGTCATAGTTCGTCCCTCCTCACAGTGTCAAATGCCTTTTCTAAGTCAATAAAACACAGATGCAAGTCAATGTTTCGCTCAATGAATTTTCTATTATTTGTCTTATTGTAAATATGTGGTCTTGTACACTTCTTCCAGGTCTAAATCCACTCTGACGTTCTTCAATCAGACCCTCTATTATTTTCCTTAGTCTCATTTCCAGTATCCTGGCATACTTTCCTGGAACTCTAAGTAGTGATATCCCTCTATAGTTTGAGCGTTAGATAGTTGATCCTTTCTTATGTAATGGTACTACCGTTCTCTTGTTCTAGTTCTTGCTAATGCTATCTATCTATGCCATGACACCTCGTGAATAAAACATGAATTACTGTGGCTTGAAAAGAGAACATTTTCCTTTCATTTGTTTTTACACGTTATTGGCAACTTTAGATCTAGTCATCTTAGGGTGTTTGTTAGGTTTTTGTTTTTAAATGTTGCCCGTACTATAAACAGCCAAAAGAGGTCGTTTACGATGCACATAGTGTTTAGGGTGCACACATGACCTCCTTTTTATTGTCCGTCTCCAATGGGACCAGTTGTCGAAACCCCTACCTGGACCAGAGGAATGGATTTTACTCGAAAGAAACGTTTCAAATGTCCGGGCTTGAACCCATGACCATTTAGTTGAGAGGTTGAGGCCCTGTAATTGTACACACCAGGGGCCTATTTTTGCCCACCAGTTTTATCACTATTTGGTTGCTCCAGGGGCGTACCTTTTCTAAGAGTACACCGTCTGAAATCGTTATTTAATTTTGATATGATCCACAACTAGGTGCCAGCCTCTGAACCAAAAAGGGTTGTTTGTTCGTGCCCTGGCAGTTTGAAAATAAATCTCGTTTTTTGCGGGGAGCAAAACCCACCTCTAGGTTCAGGTAGGGTGAATCGACACCTAATCCCATCCAATATCAACCCCAAACACGCACTGGGCTTTGACTTTTCGATGGTTTTTACATTCAAAGGCTTCCAGTCAATTCGATGGTTTGCTTACATTCAAGGCTTTCAGTTAAATTCGATGGTTTGCTTACATTCAAAGGCTTCCAGTTAAATTCGATGGTTTGCTCCATTCAAAGGCTTCTAGTCAATTCGATGGCTTGCTCACAGTCAAAGGCTTCTAGTCAATTCAATGGCATGCTTACATTCAAATGCTTCCAGTCAATTCAATGACTTGCTTACATTCAAAGGCTTCCAGTCAGTTCAATGACTTGCTCACAGTCAAAGGCTTCCAGTCAATTCGATGGCTTGCTTACATTCAAAGGCTTCCAGTCAATTCGATGGCTTGCTTACATTCAAAGGCTTCCAGTCAATTCGATGGCTTGCTTACATTCACAGGCTTCCAGTCAATTCGATGGCTTGCTTACATTCAAAGGCTTCCAGTCAATTCGTTGACTTGCTCACAGTCAAAGGCTTCCAATCAATTTGATAGCTTGCTTATATTCAAGGGCTTCCAGTCAATTCAATGACTTGCTCACAGTCAAAGGCTTCAGTCAATTCGATGACTTGCTCACAGTCAAAGGCTTCCAGTCAATTCGATATCTTGCTTACATTCAAGGGCTTCCAGTCAATTCGATGACTTGCTCACAGTCAAAGGCTTCCAGTCAATTCGATGGCTTGCTCACAGTCAAAGGCTTCCAGTCAATTCGATAGCTTGCTCACAGTCAAAGGCTTCCAGTCAATTCGATGACTTGCTCACAGTCAAAGGCTTCCAGTCAATTCGATGACTTGCTCACAGTCAAAGGCTTCCAGTCAATTCGACGGTTTGCTCACAGTCAAAGAATTCCAGCCATTTATATGGCTTACTCACAGTCAATGGTTTCAGTCAATTCGATGGCTTACTCAGTCAAGGGATTCTTGTCAATTCGATGTCTTACTGGTACTAGTGGTACTCATAGTCACGGGACTCCAGTGAATGTGATGGCTTACTCACAGTCACGAATTCAAGCCATTTGGATGGCATGTTCACAATCAAAGGCGCCCAGTCACTTCGATGACTACCTTACAGTCAACGTATTCCAGTCTATTCGATAGCTTTCTTACAGTCAAAGGCTTCCGATTTATTTGATAGCTTTCTTACAGATAGCTTTCTTACAGTCAAGGCTTCCTAAATCTATTTGGCTTACCAATCTTATCTATTCGATAGCTTTCTTACAGTCAAAGGCTTCCAATCTATTCGATAGCTTTCTTACAGTCAA
>JAXRKP010000749.1:215000-226340 GCA_037039925.1 Doris montereyensis | reverse complement strand
AATAATTCCAAAGCATGATATTCAGTTTAAAAACAAGTCAATTCCACCTATGAGCAATACAAACTTTGTACTTTTAAATATTTCACGACGTGAAGCTCTAAATTAAAACAACAAGATCTAAAAATGCTGCAATACAAGTCCTAGATTAAAACCAAAGCTCTCAAAATGCTACAATACAAGTCCTAGATTAAAACCAAAGATCTCAAAACGCTGCAATACAAGTCCTAGATTAAAACCAAAGATCTCAAAACGCTGCAATACAAGTATTACGCAAGTCAATCAGAGCAATAACAACAAAACACCAAGAAAAAAACCCAACAACAATAACAACCCCTAAAAACAAAGAATTAAAACCGATAAAGAATTGCAAGCCTTATCAGCATCCCTAGATTCAATGGGGCCAAGGTTCGTACTATTTATTGAAAATGTCCTGTCAATATGAAACACAATTAAACTAGAAATTGGAACATAGGGAAAATGTTACACACTCAAACGAATACAAGACGCGTCACAGAGAGAATTAAAGTCAGACTTATTAGTAACGGACATTTAATATTAGTTAACCCTCCAGGCACTGGATTCAAAGGATTTTCAATTCTGACTAAAGCAAACAATTACGGTTTATGAACGAATTGCCTTGAGCAACGTTTCAATCCACTACAACTCCAGTTTATTAGAACTAGATCTAGATCTAGATCCATGATGAAATGTATGATTACGTTCAAAGGTTGTGTGTAAGGCTGTTGGAAGAGACTGTGTGGACATCCAGATGTCCCCTTTTTTCGGTGACTAGGCGGATATCGAAATGTCTACACAGTCTGTGCCACTACATGGACATCCAAAGTGTCTATTTTCATCCTAGTCTGTTCGAGCTAAGTAGACATATAAAATCTAAGTGTCTACTTAGTCTGTGCTTAGAATTGGAGATCATATAAAATGCCAATTCATGATCGCGTCACCCAAAAGTAGGGGGGTGGTGGGGTGGAACGAAGACTGATTACTACGAATATTTCTCCTCGGATGTCTGGTCACCCAGTCAAAGGGCAGATTTTTAGAGGTCGTTTTGTATCACGTATCAAGGCTAGTGGATCCAGCCATATAGGCAATCTTTTGTTTCTCCCCCTTTTTTAAAATTCTTTTACAATGTACTTAGTAATTGCTATGTATTTAGGCGATATATACTTGGGATATAATATGCTGGGTTAGTATTTGCTATTAAAAATATTTAACTATTCGGTGACAGCTAGCACTATATGTAGCAGTATGAGAAATACAAAGATTTGTATGAGATTTAAAAAAGTTTTATCAATGTCGATGTAAAGTACGTTATTATAATGTAAGTCTACCCAAACCGAGGAAAAGTTAAGTCTGGCAATACAGTGCGAGTCCACTGCATGTGAACAGGCTACTACTGTAGTTAACTGTAATACAATGCAATAGTGCATCCGTGTGGGTTCCATAAGCCTATGATTACGTTGTGAGCGAGGAGTAAATTTGTGAATTGCACGCGCGTGGGGATGTCGCCACGACAGGACGGTGGCAGAGACTAGGGGTAAATCTGGATGTCCACGTAGTATCTACCAAGGCTTTTAACCAATAGCAACACTATAAATAGACACCCCGTCAGATATCTGAGTTCGATCGTTCTGGGTAATTGAATGGCGGACAACCAGCGCATTTCGTTTGGGGAGTTACGCTGTTATATAATAAATGACAAATCGAAATCGTCTCAGCCATTACCAATTCTGGGATTGTAAAGGGGGTGGGTGGTCACTTATTCCAATGATTGGTGAATAAGTGTGTGGGGTTTTTTTCTTATTGATTAGTGTGTTTGATATTTGGGCCTGTTTGTTTGTTTGTACGTTTGTTTTTTTTATTACTATTGTTCCTTTGATTCGCTTTTTTTAGTTCTTTTATTTGTTGCTGTTTTTTGTTGTTGAGGGAGTGGGGGGGGACGCATATTTTGTTGATGATTTGAGTACCTGGTGGAAATAGATTATGTCCCTTTTGTGGATTGAGTTTTCATGTCTCTATTTGTTCTTGCTTTGTCACGTATCCCATTTGTTTAAACGTATGATTAGACATTGGACCAAAACCAACAAAGACTTGTCATTGTTTTAATATTTATTATTATACTGGTGACAATTACAACATGCACTAAACAACGTGCTTTTTTCCCGATGACAGCGCCCGCTGCTGCTGCTGCTGCTGATGATGATGACGCTTTGCTTTGGCTTTTTCCCATCGAGTGCCGCGCCGCCGATGTCCTGTGTAGTTCACCCCATGGCGGTAAATTTTTATAATGGGCGATTGTAAAGGGGAAGCAATCCATCTTCCTGTTTGTCTCAGGAAATCAATGCAGCGCATTGTTACAATGGGCCTAATAGTGGTCGTCGCGGTTTCGATTCAACTCCAAACAGCACTGAGGTATGCAGCTGTCGATCGAGTTTCCTACTGTTTAGGAATTCAGTAGAAAAAAAAAGAAGTGAGAATATACGATTTGGTGATGGTCTGTTTGTCTCGCTTGAATGTGTATGAGTGTCTGTGTGTGTGTGTGTGTGTGTGTGTGTGTGTGTGTGTGTGTGTGTGTGTGTGTGTGTGTGTGTGTGTTTTTGTAGTTTTGTGTTGTTTTTCTGCGAACGTTTTTGTCTTGTGTCTTGTATTTAGGCGTATCTATTTGGTAAACATTTGATCATCTCTTGGGTTTCCCAACTATTGTTCTGCCTTTTTCTGCCTCCTCTTTCTCTCCCTCCCCATATCCTCCTCGTTCACCCATTTCTCATTTCCTCCTCATGATCATCATCGTCGTCTTTATCATAATCCGTCTCCTGCTCTTTTTCCTCTTCTTCCACCTCTTCAATCTTTTGATTTTCTCCTTTTTCCCTAATTTTTCTTCAACGTCCTTTTCTTCCTTTGGTTCAGAACACCCAGTACAATTTTCTATTTGACTGAATTGTTTTAACCATGCCAATACATATTATTATTATTATTTTTATTAATATTATTATTATCATTATTATTATTATTATTATTATTATTATTATTATTATTATTATTATTATTATTATTATTATTATTATTATTATTCAATCACTCTCTTAATCAGAAAAGACGTTTTATTAACCAAAAATTTAATTGTTCCCTGTGTTTGAGTAAAAATTTCAACAGATTTCATAATTCAAAAGTTGGAATAATATCGTTTACGTTTACCTGCGTAACCTCAGTATCGAGTACTGTCTCGATCTAATATTCGTACTTCACATCAGCCTGGGTGCAACATGATTGTAGTAATATAATATTGCCCATCTTCCCTTGTGTATTGGGATAGGTCGCATAGGTCGCGGGATTTCTGTGCCGACGCATTTTTGTTTCCATTTGTTGCCAACGATACCTACGACCTCTCATCTCTATATGACCTCTCATCTCTATATGCATCTTTTGTCTCCATCTGTTGCCAACGATACCCACGACCTCTCATCTCTATCTCTTTTGCATCTTTTGTCTCCATGTACCTGAGGATCGATCCCTTTTTCTTTTACTCTATGGATTCTAACGAAGAGCTTGTCTTGTGATGTTCGTCTGCGGCTTTCTCAACGTATTCCCCACCTAACGCATATATCCTTCATCATGTGATTTCTCGTTCAATAGCTTCCTATTGGCTGCCCAATCAATGCCGAAGCTCGCTCAACTCCCTTTCGAGAGCAGGTTTGTTGTTGATCTTTGAGAGTTGTATTGGTGAGAATGACCTTGGCTCGGCTTGACGGGCGAGGGAAGCACGTCGCCCAGAGAGCGCCTTGGAACGTCTGCCATTGGTTGAAAACCACCGTTCCTCCCGTGGAGTGGCCGGCATTTACCAATTGTAATGATCAGAAAACGGCTCACGTTCTTATGTAAATCTTAACTCTCTGTGCCAGGGAGGGGGGCACTTAAGGTCTGAACATGATTCCTCCAATTGTCCCTATCCTGAGCTGCTCTTATCACTCTCCGTTCCTCTCTTTTTCCACCATTCTCCGTCATGATATGTGTGGGCGTCCACTGTCTCTCTTTTCTTCCTGTGTCCATCCCAAGACAATAGCACAATCATTCTTATGGTCCTTCCTTTATATATGGCCTATCCATGACCACCTTCTTCTCCTCACCTCATTGTTGATGTCATTTGTGTTTGCGATCTCCAGTATTTGTTTGTTGCAAGCGAGTTGTTGTCATCTTATCTTCAATATTCATCTCAGACATTTCGTTTGGAAGGTATCGATTCTTTTCTCGTCCCCTTCTGTTAGCTTCCAAGTTTCACATCCAGACAGCAGTACGGACAGAACCAAGCTTTTAAATACAAAACGACTCACGTTGCCACAGGTAAATTATGTTCGTTGAGGCCATGATTGATTGTCGATCGGCCAGACGCCAGCCCGCAGAACCTGGAGCACCCCAACACTTTTAGAAAATGTTTAACAACATTAATATTTTAGAGGAAGGAGTTCTATTCTAGTGACTTTTCAATGATTATTTTTGATGTGGCAATTGTGTCTGTGCATCATTTGTTGCTTCTAAAGCCAACTTGTTCCTTTCTGAAGTGTGAATCTACCATATTCTTCACTCTCTAAAGGGTAGCTAGATACACACTGTGAAGTCGACTGCGAAGATCAGACCGACTACCCACACAGTTCATGGTCTGTGCTCCCATTATTATCGCAGTGATCGCGTTCGAATTATTTCAAACCGTTAAGGAAAATATCAAGATCTAGAAAGGTCAAAGAGGGCCGGTGTGGAAAATAATATGAAGATCTAGGCAGGTCAAAGAAGGCCGGTGTGGAAAATAATAGGAAGATCTAGGCAGGTCAAAGAGGGCCGGTGTGGAAAATAATATGAAGATCTAGGCAGGTCAAAGAAGGCACGGTGTGGAAAATAATAGGAAGATCTAGGCAGGTCAAAGAGGAACGGTGTGGAAAATAATATGAAGATCTAGGCAGGTCAAAGAGGGCCGGTGTGGAAAATAAGATGAAGATCTAGGCAGGTCAAAGAGGGCCGGTGTGGAAAATAATATGAAGATCTAGGCAGGTCAAAGAGGGACGGTGTGGCACATAATAGGAAGATCTAGGCAGGTCAAAGAGGGACGGTGTGGAAAATAATATGAAGATCTAACAGGTCAAAGAGGGCCGGTGTGGAAAATAATATGAAGATCTAGGCAGGTCAAAGAGGGACGGTGTGGCACATAATAGGAAGATCTAGGCATGTCAAAGAGGGACGGTGTGGCAAATAATAGGAAGATCTAGGCAGGTCAAAGAGGGACGGTGTGGCACATACTATGAAGATCTAGGCAGGTCAAAGAGGGACGGTGTGGAAAATAATATGAAGATCTAACAGGTCAAAGAGGGACGATGTGGCAAATAATATGAAGATCTAGGCAGGTCAAAGAGGGACGATGTGGCAAATAATAGGAAGATCTAGGCAGGTGAAAGACTGCCGATGTTGCAAATAATATGAAGATCTAAGCAGGTCAAATATGAAGTAATAAAGCAAATATTTACCTGTTACATCTAAATGTGTCCTTTGGATCGATTAAATTAAACATTTCTATTTCACATAAATAAAACTTGAAGATATAGTCATCAGTCTCCTCTGTGCTCGCATGTGTGCGTATGCATGTAGTCTGAGCATGTCAAAATGATCATATTATATTATCATTGAATGGTTTGGGGTATCTTTACAAGTATATTTATAATACCTTTTTTATGTGGCAAATGTGTCCAAAGCAACCATTCCAATTGAAAGACATGCCAATGTCTAAACTACCCAAAGCAACCATTCCAATTGAAAGACATTGCAAGTCTATAAACTACCCAAAGCAACCATTCCAATTGAAAGATATGACAAGTCTAAACTACCCAATGCAACCATTCCACTACCCAATGCAACCATGCAACTACCCAAAGCAACCATTCCAATTGAAAGACATGGCAAGTCTAAACTACCCTGTGCAACCATTCCAATTGAAAGACATGGCAAGTCTAAACTACCCAAAGCAATTATTCCAATTCAAAGAATGGTTTAAACTACCTTTAGCAACCATTCCAATTGAAAGACATGGCAAGTCTAAACTGTCCAAAGCAACCATTCCAATTGAAAGACATGGCAAGTCTAAACTACCAAATGCAACCATTCCAATTGAAAGACATGGCAAGTCTAAAACTACCCAAAGCAACCATTCCAATTGAAAGACATGGCAAGTCTAAACTACCCAATGCAACCATTCCAATTCAAAGACATGCAAGTCTAAACTACCCAAAGCAACCATTCCAATTGAAAGACATGGCAAGTCTAAACTACCCAAAGCAACCATTCCAATTGAAAGACATGGCAAATCTAAACTACCAAATGGAACCATTCCAATTGAATGACATGGCAAGTCTAAACTACCCAAATGCAACCATTCCAATTGAAAGACATGGCAAGTCTAAACTACCCAAAGCAACCATTCCAATTGAAAGACATGGCAAGTCTAAACTACCCAAAGCAACCATTCCAATTGAAAGACATGGCAAGTCTAAACTACCCAAAGCAACCATTCCAATTGAAAGACATGGCAAGTCTAAACTACCCAAAGCAACCATTCCAATTGAAAGACATGGCAAATCTAAACTACCAAATGGAACCATTCCAATTGAAAGACATGGCAAGTCTAAACTACCCAAAGCAACCATTCCAATTCAAAGACATGGCAAGTCTAAACTACCAAAGCAACCATTCCATTCCAATTGAAAGACATGGCAAATCTAAACTACCCAAAGCAACAATTCCAATTGAAAGACATGGCAAATCTAAACTACCCAAAGCATGGCCATTCCAATTGAAAGACATAATTGAAAGACAAGTCTAAACTACACAAAGCAACTATTCCAATTGAAAGACATGGCAAGTCTAAACTACCCAATGCAACCATTCCAATTGAAAGACATGGCAAGTCTAAACTACCAAATGCAACCATTCCAATTAAAAGACATGGCAAGTCTAAACTACCCAGTGCAACCATTCTAATTGAAAGACATGGCAAGTCTAAACTACTAAAAACAGCCTGTCGTCTACAAATTTGGTGAACAAAACAAGCCAACCAATCTGAGCAGCAATACAAAACAAAACAAAACATGGAATTGATAAAACATATTTCGAAACAAAAGTTTAACATGTCATAAGAACGTTGACATTTAAAGGAAGACAAAGTTTTCTTTTGTCTTCTTCAACCGCCAGACGTAGACAAAAACAAATTCATAATATAATATTGAGTATAAAGATGGAGACCGGAAACAGAAAACAATAAACATTCTCCTACTCTGTGTTTTACCATTGACACTAAGACTATTGATTCGCACTCAGTGCTCTACTCCGTGATCTGCAATTAAAGTTGGGAGATGGAGGGCATCGATGTGTAAGAGACTAAAATATGTGTGTGTCTAAAATATATATGTCTGTACTATCAATTTTTATGTATCAGCGATGAAAGGAGAAAAGCTTAGAGACATAGAATGCAGTTGAGAATGCTTCATCATTACAGTACACACATACACGCGCACGCGTGCACGTACACATTCACACACATACACACACACACACACACACACACACGCCCATGCATTCATTCATTCATTTATTCACACTTGGATATACACTGATAAACTAATGGTGTAATGAATCTAAGAGTATGCTAAACTGATTTTTAAAATTCACGATTAACCCTTTGAAGTCTGATACCATAGACAACCATCATAATTATATTTGAGCAAACGGACTCTAGCGCACCCATTTGCTTTACTGCATCGCTTCAATGATCAGCAGTTAATTGCTGAAAAGTTTTACTTTTCAATACGTTAAAGTCATTGGTCGTTATTTCAGGAAAGATGTTATCAGGGAGCTGTACGAGCTATTTGTCATACCAATACTTCTGTACTATACAACAGCGGAATCCGGAGTCTTACTGGAAAGAACTTCGAAAAATATTGATATAATACATATTTTAAAACACCTCAGGAACTTTATCTGCATTCACAGGCCTGAAGAAGAAAAACAATCAGCAAACCAAGATCTGTCTAACCGTTGCAGAATCAAACTAGTTAACCATAAAATCAAAGCGCAAATATGAAAACTACTCGGGCACACATTAAGAAGAGAGGGCGAAATTTCGAACCAAACATCAGTGCATAGTGCTTTGAAAAAGGCACAAAATATAGAGGAATACGCCCAACATCACTGTCATAATAAACCAAGGCCAAAAATATTACAAGAATTACACTAAAACAATGCATCAAGGATCTCCTTTACGAAAATAAACAAACGATATTGTTACCAGTACAACCTGAATCAGGAAATGACTTAACAGCGTGCCTAACACGTGGAAACTAGCAACAAAATATATCCAGAGATGTGATAAAGACCACCACACTAGCATACACCGTTTGGGGCAAGTGTCCCTTGTGACTGCGATGCCTTTATTAATATTTACAGTATTCAAAATACTTGTGTAAACATTCATCCTCAAAACAAGGAAAGGGATGGACTGCTCACCTGTTGAAAACCTAACGGCACCTGCACATATTCCTGGAGTCCCATGAAACTGAAATATCGCTTGGCTAAATATTCAGAGTCAGCTTCCAAATGACCCGTCAATGGAAGACTTCTGAAATCACAACACACACACACACACACACACACACACACACACACACACTTTTGAATGTTCTGCAGGATTTCAAAGCCCCGTCCATCGGATAGTAATCCAAATGCAACATTAATAATAGATTTAACAGCGCGTTGATAGATGATGCGATATTTCGATATTCGAAGTCATCAATCACAAAGCATGACAACGTTGCAGTAGAGTGTGCCAGCATTACTGTTGATATTTCTACGACTGTAATCGAAGTGGAAAAGATTATTACGATTTATTGAACTGAAATACTAACAAAAAGATAATTGATTGATAAGATATCGTTTCGACATTGACTTTCGCTCCAGTTTTCGTCACTGTAAATGGCGCTATAACTTATTGCTTACCTGACAATGATGTTGCTGCTGATACAATTTAGAATTCAGAAAAAAATGAAACAGCGCTTTAGCAGTCTTGACGTCAAACTCGTCGTTATGATTGTTGTCGTCGCCAGTATCGTTTTAATCCTCCTTACACAACGATGATAAACATGATGTCATTCGTGGATTTCTCTCTTCTACCGACGAAAACTTGGTATGAATGTTGCTAAAACTGTTTGTTTTTCAGGACTGGTGAACCAGAAAAAAATCTACAATACATGGAGAGGGAAATAAAAGGGAAACACAACAGGCCCAATAAGGATATGAATCTCACACACACAGACACACAATGAAATACTATGCTCAGGCTTACGAAGAGGGAGGGCGTGAGCCGAGTGCCAGAGAAAAATCGATACGCGTGAGTTGGGTGGAAAATCCGCGTCGTCGGCGTGAAGGATGGAATGGGGAAGTAAATAAGATGGGGACGAACGCATGAGTTGCAAAAAGAGAAGGGTGACAAATACATTGCAGTGTTTTACTCTTTTAGGTGATTTGTTTGGCTGTCTTTTTGTGTTTGTGATGACTCGGTTTAGAATACGATTTGTCTTCATTTAAAAATAGGCACATAAATGTAAATGTATGTATTGTTGGGTTCTTATATCGCAATTCATGGATTTGAAGAATCCCATGACTATCAGAGAACTTCTAATATAAAATATGACAAGGGACATGATATTTGCTTTCTAAAAATATGTCTGGATTAAAAAAAAGAATGTTTAAAAAGGGTGAAAATTCCCAAATTCACAGGATATCAGTCATCTGCGCCTATAGCTACCTCGGTTATATTCCCACCAAGATTTACCGTGAAACTTTCGGGCCAGAAACAACGATTGCAATGTAAAAGATATCATAATGATAATAAAATAATAATATAATTATAATAATAATAATAATAATAATAATAATAATAATAATAATAATAATAATAATAATAATAATAATAATAATAATAATAATGATAATAATAATAATAATAATAATATTAATGATAATAATAGTAATAATAATAATATTTATAATAATAATAATAATAATAATAATTATAATAATAATTATAATGATAATAATGATAATAATGATAATAATAATAATAACAATAATATAATAATAACAATAACAATAATAATAATAATAATAATAATAAAAATAATAATAATAATAATAATAATAATAATAATAATGGTAATAATAATAATAATAATAATAATAATAATAATAATAATAATAATAATAATAATAATAATAATAATAATAATGATGATGATGATGATGATGATGATGATGATCATGATGATCATGATCATCATCATGATAATAATAATAATAATAATAATAATAAAAAAAAAAATAAAAATAATAATAATAATAATAATAATAATAATAATAATAATAATAATAATAATAATAATAATAATAATAATAATAATAATAATAATAATAATAATAATAATAGCAATAATAATATATTACAGAGTATATTTCAATTTAGCGATTATCTCTGTACAATTAGAGGGTATGATATTTTAATTTGCTTGCTCTATCCCTATTACATTGAGTAACAAAAACACTTACTTTCAAGTGTAGCATATAACACTGAAGTGACTTCCTTACCTTCTGAGGAGACTTCAAATCGTACAGACCGTTATCCTAAATCTATTTAGTATGAGCTCTCAAGTTACATTTTCACTCCACTGATTTTAAGAATGAAGATGTGGATACTATAATGATGTGGAGAAAAAGGCAAAGTGCTCCATTTGTCAGCTGTGAAAGAAGAAAAAAATAATGCGTACAACCAAGTTTGATTGTTGTTTCTGTTGTCTCTTCAAGCAAGTTTCCTAAGTCTCAACCACGACGAAGACTTCATAAATGTCTGCTGAGAAATAATTAAGACCAGACAAAAGAGAAGGACAGCATAAGGCGACAAAGAAAATATGGAATGTTTAATGGCATTGGCTTAGCCGTTTATCAATGGGTGTGGAGTCGAGCTCAGCAATAGCATTGCCATAGACGTTCCAGTGACTGCCTACAGCGTCCAAGCAGAAGAGAAAGGACTCAATTTAAACACAACATGTTCTTAGCCTTGAGCTGTTTTGATTACGTAGACTGACCACCATGACTAAATCCTTTAACTAATGAAGAAGAAAGCCTGTTAATTCTGCAACTGCAGGAAATGATTTGAGACGAAATGAGAGAAAGAGCATTACGAGTTTTACATCAAAAACCAATTTGCTTACGAAACAATTATTCTTTTCCGTTATTTTAGCA
>JAXRKP010000749.1:130000-202500 GCA_037039925.1 Doris montereyensis | reverse complement strand
GCAGCAGCAGTAGCAGCAGCAGTAGTAGTAGTAGTAGTAGTAGTAAGTAGTAGTAGTAGTAGTAGTAGTAGTAGTAGTAGTAGTAGTAGTAGCAGTAGTGGTGGTGGTGGTGGTCTATATATGTCTGTAGTAGTAGTAGTAGTAATAGTAGTAGTTGTTGTTGTTGTTATTGCTGTTGCTGTCGTTGCTTATTGATATTGTTGTTGTTATTGTTAATGTATTTGTTGCTGTTGTTGTTACTGTTGTTGCTGTTGAGCTGATTTGTATAAGGTGAATGATGAGCACATGGATTAGCAACAAGAGTAGAAAATAACATCAGTAGCCACTTAATGGGAGCAAAATGTTGATTTGTCTTTCTTGAATTGCGATTGTGTCTATGTGTATATGTGTGTATGGGTTATGGCTGTAAATATGCCGAGCTTGCAAAAGTTATTTCAGACTATCGCAAGATGCAAGACTTTCCGTGACAGAGGGTTGCGAGTAGTGATGTCACAGCAACCAGGTCACATGATGCTTGATAGAAGCAAAATCCTATCAAGTCTAGATTCAGTTCGAATGGATGCAAAACACTCTACACCACTCGAATCTGTTCGCATTGATGCAACACCCTTAAACACTCGAATCTGTTCGCATTGATGCAACACCCTTAAACACTCGAATCTGTTCGCATTGATGCAACACCCTTAAACACTCGAATCTGTTCGCATTGATGCAACACCCTTAAACACTCCAATATGTTCACATTGATGCAACACCCTTAAACACTCCAATATGCTCACACTGATGCAACACCCTTTAAACACTTGAATATGCTCGCATTGATGCAACACCCTTAAACACTTGAATATGCTCGCATTGATGCAACACCCTTAAACACTCTAATATGTTCGCACTGATG
Organism: Doris montereyensis; assembly: GCA_037039925.1. NCBI lineage: Eukaryota > Metazoa > Mollusca > Gastropoda > Nudibranchia > Dorididae > Doris > Doris montereyensis. Next base: position 201,602 of record JAXRKP010000749.1, on the reverse strand, counting down.
CAACACCCTTAAACACTGTTGTTGGCGAATAATAACTGTTATTACGTCACTGATTTCTATGTGTGTATGCATCAGAAGCGTGTACCGTGGAACGAAGCAGCTATGACGTGTGTCAACGCATCGCTTTCATTTGAAAGTCAATTGGGCAAAGGCAGAATTGATTAGACGGCATTATAAATTGTCATGCACTTAGGTGAAAAATAAAATACGAAACAAACCTATTTATCATTTGATGTAGGAATAAAACATGAAAATATATATTTACATTGGTTTTCTTGTTATTACATTTTACGATATGAGGAGCATGTCTAATTCATGTTCTTTTTCGTTGAGTGTCAAAAATAAAATGTCATTGTTTAAATAAGATTTGTTATTATTTAAGGTCATTCAAGTACATTGCCATCTGTGTTATTATACCATAGTTGAAAATGGTGATTTCTACTTGTACCGTTATTATTACCCGGTCAATGATTGCAAACGTCAACGTTTGCTTCTCTCCGTCAATACAGGATTTCAAATTCTTAAACTGTTCAAGATTCACTATTAAACATTTCAAGCAATACAATGTTCCTTTTGCTGCTCCCGTTACTGGTATAAGATGTACAAATGAAACATATCATTATGTTATCGCATACTGTCATGGCAAATCAAATAAAACTATTCGCCTAAAAGGAGGTTCCTCCTAGTTGAAAAATGTGTCATTCGCTTTAGACAATACAAGGGAGTAAACTCTCAACCATTTTATGGGAGGTTGCTATTGTAAAAAATCAAAAGCGTCCGTGTTTTTCTGATCAAGATTTGTAGGGAAATGTTTATCGCAACAATGAGACTATATCTATGTAAAAGATTGATTGACTAGTAACAGATAGTCATACTTTATATCTCAGCAACTATGGATAATGATACGTCCTGGTGGAAAAAAATGGAAGCTGAAAGATCCAAAGTTCTTCGAATATTTTTCTCTTCCCCGTTCAACGGAATGGAAGGGAGAGAGAAGAATTAACCAGAAAATATTTTCCCCAATCCCTTCATCATGCATGTAATTCTCATGGGGTGCGGTTTGTTGCTGTTGATATGAGATGGGGAATAACAGCAGAGGCAGCAGACAATGCACAGGTTGTTAGTTGCCATCTGTCTCAGAGAACTAGATCGTTCAGATGTTTTTGTGGGATTTTTCTGCCAGGTTCAAAATGTTAAACACTTTCTTTTTTCCCTCTTTTTAAAGCCTTCAGATATTCTAGATTTACATAAGTTAAATATCCTAAGAAATAAATGTTCCTACACAATTGTTCATATTTGTATAAACATTACATAGATCTGCTCTTATCAACTGTCGCTGCATTTCGCTATCTGCATATGGAGCAATTGAGCATTGAGCTAGTTTTTTACTTTTGCTGAATATTGATAATCGGAAAAAAAAGAACATTTCTCTCTTCCAACTCGCCGATAAGGCACTTACGTCTATGATTCTTTTATATGTTGTATAAGATTTGATGTTGCATGAATACAAAGTGAAAAATTAGTTAATTATCTTCATTAACACATTGTTTATGGGCCTGATTCGCGTATTGCATCCCTAATCCTACATGCGCTATACTCAGGATGGTCACGTAGATTTTTACTCCCAAGACAGTTGGGATGTTAAATGAACACACGTTTAGCGCAGCAGAAAGACCGACTGGCATGCTGATATCCACGCGTGTGTTGACAGCGGGAATGAAGAAATGTTTAGCACAACAGAATAGAAAGCTGACTGGTTGGTCACTGATAATACTTTTACTAACTCTTCTAGCCAAGCTGCGTTTAGCTCTTTCGATGATAACCTCTTCCGCTTACTTTTATCATTAAGTAATAAAGATAATCCTCTATAGCTTTTGAAACAATGTCATTCATTAAACATGTTATATAAGTTTGCGTCCCCCATTTTCACTCGGATAGAAGAAAGTGAGGTCAAATAAGAATAAGGCCAAAGAAAATGACAGAGAAGAAGAAGAAGAAGAAGAAGAAGAAGAAGAAGAAGAAGAAGAAGAAGAGAAGACAAAGAAGAAGTAGAGAAGAAGAATAAGAAAAAGAAGAGAAGAAGACTAAGGAGAAGGAGAAAAGAAGAAGAAGATCAAGCAGATCAAGGAGAATAAAAGGAGGAACAGAATAATAGAACACAAGATGTAGAAGGAGACAAAAGAGGAGCAGGAAGGGAAGAAGAAGAAGAAGAAGTAGGAGAAAAGAAGAAGATGAAGAGGAAAAGAAGAAGATGAACAAGAAGAAGAGAAATAAGATTATGAGGAAAAGAAGAACACCGAGAAGAAAAAGAGGAGAAGCAGCAGAAGAATAAGAAGACAAAGAAGAAAAAGAGGACAAAAGAGGAGTAGGAAATGAAGAAGTAGATCATCAAGAACAAGAACAATAAGAAGAAGAAGGAAAAGAAGAAGAACAAGAGGAGGATGAGCAGAAGAATAAGAAGTGCAAGTAGAGGAAGAAATGGAGCAGATGAATAAAAAGGTCAAGAAGAGGAAGAGGAGGAGCAGAGGAATAAGAAGATACAGAAGAGGAAGAAGAGGAGCAAGGAATAAGAGGACAAAGAAGAAGAAAAGGGGGAAGATAGCAGAAAATACAAAGAGTAAAGAAGAAGAAGAAGAAGAAAAAAAGAAGAAGAAGAAGAAGAAGAAGAAATAAGAAGATCAACAAGAAGAAGAGGAGAAGGAGGAGCAAACGAACAAGAAGACAAAGAAATACCAGAAGTTGAAAGAAGAGTAAGAACGGAAGAAGAAGAAAAGAAGCAGAAGAAGAAGAAGGAGGAGGAGGAGAAGATAAAAACATGTATTACTCTCCTGCTAAAAAAAAAAAACAAATTGTACAATGATTATGATACATTCTGTATGTTAAAACCACTCTTACACCCATCATAAGAAATAATACGTTTTGACTTGTATTGTCTTCCTAGTATTCTCTACTGTGCATTATTATTATGACACTATTCCTTTGATGGAAGTCGCCAAACACACATCTCTATCCCCACTGGCTGTTTGTAGGTAAAGGCGATGTGCTATCCATGTAAAGCACTTCCCAAGGCAAATATTGACTCACTGCAAGAGATATTCTTTCATGCTTTTGGGTTTGTTGGATAGAGAAAATTGTTTTCTTAATGTTAAAGACATGTTATTAAAGGAAAAACATCCTTTAACATTTATGAAAAAGGGGACCATAGCGTCATGAAATACATGGTAGCATAACTAAAACTTCACCTTGAAAGGTGAAAATTGTCGGTGAAAAATTGAAAATACTGAAGATTGATCATGAAAGTCACAGCAAAGCAAAAAAAGAAACAAATATTTTTACGCAGGAAAAGCACTTTTAACTAAATTTGGTAAATTTTATTGTTTGTTTGGTCAGATATTTATATAGCTGGTGCAGAGACATGTATTCTTGTCTAATATGCTGAAAACGGTATTATTGAAAAATTGCTCCATGCGCGGATAGCGAACTGCAATGACGTTATGTTTAGCAAGCCTTTTTTCTTAAAGTATCCCTAAAACATTATGTGGTATTTAATATTGATATCACATGAGAGGCTTTAATTAATACTGCTTGCACAGTAGCATAGATCTGGGTATTACACTATTTTTTCCCCACTGAGAAACATTTTGGAAACAAGAGTGCATTTGCATGTGCAATTCTGAATTTTTATAAAGGCCTGTGCATGAAGGCTTTAAAAATTCACTCATGTCATCTAATTGATCAAAATGCATTTGACTTTGAAACTCAGTTTAGATAGTTATGCAAAGGACCTAACTATCCATCACTAAAGTAGAAAGCTAGTATTTTGTTTAACTTCATTTTGCTTGGTACATAGTGAACGTTATTACTTGCAGGTTTTGGACCCACAAATTATTTTAAGATAGCACAAATATAATTGTTTCTCCCATTTGCAGCGATATGGATGGCATGGCAAGGATGATGAACTTCTACAAAAGAACTTTGATAATGCTGTTGGACGGTACTCATGGTTGAATGATGTGAGAAACAAAAGTGTTACAGAGATTGAATATCTTCATGGTCATCTAAATCATCCAGGAAAACTCCCAGCATGCATTTGCTTCAGAGATAAGGTAAGTCATTTAATACAAGTAGTATTTTTTGTCTTTGAAATAAGATAAGATAAATTCCATTCTAGCTGAATCCAGTAAGTATTCATTCCCACTTTATTTCAACAGATGAAAGGCTGATGATTTAATTCAAATGTGATTGTAATGTCTTTAAATTGTGAACTGTTGTATGTTTGAATATCATGGGACTGCTTGTGTGAGTGTTGGTTAATTTGTTGATATAAAGATCCATCGTTGATCATTGTGTTGCTTCATTAAGTCGTTCATTCCAGTCTGTACATTAATTAAACCAAGTGAACCCATAATAGACACTTTGACTTATGTTCTTATTATCATCATTAAACATTATAGTGATCTCATTAAATCTAATTGCTTATCATGTATTTTTTCTACATCCATTTATCTGGTTATATTTCTTATGTCTTATTTCTATAAAGTTATTATTATTATTGTCATTTGTTTGTACATGTATCACTTTATTATATTAACAGTGCTAAACCAATGTTTTTATTTAAAAATAATCAGTCTTTTCTTAACATTAATAGCCTTTCAGATACGCGTGTGTATCTGAAAGGCTATTAATGTTAAGAAAAAAACTTTTTACGTTTTCAATAGCAGATCATAAAAAAAAAGCTATGAACATTTGAAGTTAGTAGTATTGTGTACATTTCAATTAGAGGGGAGAGAAAGCAAAATATGGGCCCTAAAATATAGTGAATTTTCATGAAGTCACCTGCATCTTTTGTTAAAAATTAAAACTTGTGAATCAAACTTGAGATCGATATGTATTTTAATTGCAGTGTCTATTTGTACTGTTTGATTTTGATGTCATCTTTTAAATATTAATAATTTATGTGAATTTGTATAATGTACTATTTTAATTTAATGAAGTAATGGTATTATGAAATTAAATTACCAAGAAAATCTCAATTTTCATGTAATATGTATATTCTTTGGGCTATTTTCAATGGATAGCTGTATTTTTATTCATATCCAAGACTAAAAGTTAACATCAGTTTAAAATAGTTGATATTCTATTTCTGGTGGCGGTGGTACTTGTAACAGCGATGGTATTATTTGTTTGTTGCTGTTTTTCTTCCTGATAGGTCTTTTTTTTCTTTGAAAAAAACACAACAATTTTATTGCACAGTTATATTTTAAATATTTGTAAATTTAATACATTGCCTGTCTTTTGCCAAATATTTTATTGAGAGCCATACGAGTAAAAATATTATTAAATTTGCCATAAATATTTTTTATTAAGAGCCATACGACTAAAAAAAACATTGACAAGCCTCCTAATTTGTAAGTTTCTTTTTCACTGGTTATGTTGAAATATTAAGATTAAAACAACCACCTCATCTTGGTATACTTTTGAATATTTATCATTAGGCCTTTGATGATGCAAACAGAGACAAGGCTGTAGCAGAAGGAAATAAAAGAAATATCAACAAGTTCAGTGCTGAAAGTGAACACTCTTCAAAAATGATGAGCAACTTGATTGAGGAAGTTAAAACTACACAATCACAGGTGGTTCCCTTATTAAACTGCTGATTTTTATCTTGAATATTGATGCTTGTCTGTCACATTTTATCAGGCATCCATGGAAACGATCATAGAGCCTTGTAATTCTGATGTATTCAGAAGTAATTGTGATATGTTAAAGAATGTTAAAGTTTGATCGATCAAGACAATCCTTGTTTATTAAGAGTTTTCTTTTGTGATAATAAATTGAGAGGGGGTAACTGAAATAACTCATATATGTTTTTGTTCCCCGAGGCGTGCTTACTAACAAAAAATAGTAAGCACGCCGGTTCCAGCACATATTAGCCTACTAGCTGTCTATGAAGATGCTTGTATTTCTTTGTCTTGTAATTTGTATTCATTTTATCACAAATGGGGGAAAATTACATGCAGTTGAATCGTTATTAGTTAATTTCTTTTGTGAGTTTTATACATTTGCTTTACAGTTACGTTTTTAGAGGATGAATATGTAGAAAATAGAATATGTATTCCTGCCACACTTAATGGTCTTCCTTAATAATATATTGACTATAAATGATATTCTTTTGCATTTGTTTGACATTTCAAATAGGTAATGTAGATAAACTTAAATTTAGCATTTCATAAGATATAACACAACAAAACGTACATAGAGAAACAATGCAGTGTACCAGACTTTAAAAAAATCATTCATTAGACATTTACCAGATAAATAAGGGGCAGGCAGATGAGAAAAGTAGGATGGCGGTGGAGGGGAACAAGGAAAAAAGAACACTGTAAAAAAATAATTAAATTGTCGGTTATAGATTGGTTATTGACTTCCTAACTTCTGCAGCGAACTGGATTGAAATTCCCTGAAGGAAATTTTATTTGATATGTTAACAAATCAGTTTAATTTTGTTACAATATGCACTGCTGTATGTGTATATGGGTAGATTGAACTTTGTTTTGACTGGGAAGGTTTGAGCTGTTTGTTGCCATTTTTCCTTTTTTTATGTGTTTGTTAATAAATCTCATTCAAAGTTTGAGTTTCACATCTTTAAGTTGGCTTTTTTTTACATTGATATGAGATTTATCCTTTTTGAAAAGTAATATTTATTTATTCTTATAAAGATCATGGATGAAAAAAGAACAAACAAACAACATGCCCTCTCTGCCCTCTCTAATTTATATGAAATTATGATAAAATAGTTTGAAATCCAATAATATGAATTTGACTAAACTTGCTTTAAGAAAATATTTCATTGTCACTGGAGTATACAGCATACTATAATATATGCAATTTGTTTTGTTTTTTTATCATACTTATGATCACCTCTCTGTTTTTCTCATTTAGTTGCTTGGATTAGATGTGAAATATGAAAATCCACATAAAGTAAGTCTCGTTCTTGAATGTGTTTGATAAATAGAATTGAACGAAAATTTTAATGGAAAAACTATAAAATAGCTTTTCACTATGAAGTATTTTACACACTGTTGCATGCTGTGTTATGGGTACTGAATGCCTACACACACAATTACTTGTGTTTTTGTTTTTAATCACATATTGGATATTTCTGTATGAGTTTTCATTTTTAGCAACGTTGTCCTGGAAAGAGAAAGAGTTTAACCTGAACTAAGGAGCTCCCCTTCATAAATGTTCATAATGTTCAATTTTCTTAATTTTCATTCTTAGAGACCTCGTGTTAGCTACTTAATATTATATCTTATTCCTCTTATACTGCTACTTTGATAATACATGTATCATATAGACATAGTGAATTAGGATGATGGTGATTGCATTTTAATTCTTTTGAAGGGAGCAAAGTTTATGTTTGAGAGTGTATGGGAAACATGCCTGCAATTGTTAGCTGATGCCCAAACCATTGAATTGAGTCCATTACAGCGAGACAGAGCTTGTCATGATGCTTACATTTCATCTCTTATGTCTGTCTATGTTGAAGAGGACAACTCTATAAACAAATTGAAGAGTGATGACTTTACAGGTGTGTTTTGCTTTAAACATGAATATCAGTTTATCTTTGATCTTTAATGCGTGAACACATCACAATCATATTTGTTTTCTTTAGCTCATTGAAAAGCTGAGACGCATGATTTTGACCCATTTTCAATCAGGTGTACAAATTTTATCAGTGAAAAAGATAAAGGATTTTTTTGCATATTTTAGAGCAACATTTCAGGTTTTCAATTATGTAACTTTTTCTCACTCACCTAGAATATCAATTGTATGCTTTTATAACATTAAAGAGTAGTTTTGGGATAAAAAGCATTTTTTTCACAAAAATGACTACACTGCTGTATATACTTCAATAACATTTAAAACTACAACAATCACAGAAAAGATGGATATTTTTCATAAAACTTTACTCCTATATCCTCCTCATTCTCATAACCATCTTGCATTACTAATTTGACGACCTCATTCACATTGAATCGTTGCCACTTGCTTGAGGACGCCATGTTGATTGTGTGTTTTCACTTTTTGTACATACATTTAAAAATAGTCTTAAAACTATAAACAAAGAGGCCCAGCAAATTATAAGAGGTGTAAGTAAGATAGCAAATATTTACACTTTCATTTCATAGTAACATTCCCTGTCGTGATGAGTTTACATTTCATTAATTGGTGTTTGAGCGTCCCCAACAGACAGCTAGGGTGGCATGTCTTCAATGAGTTTAATATGAATTAATGAATTTTGAGGATGATCTAGTCACTCTTAATCTGGACTGCATATATGAAACAGTGATTTTAATTGTGTAGAGCAGGTATGCATAAATTCATACAAAGACCTAAGCATTACATTAGGTACATTCATATGCTTGTACATAGTTTTTTTTTTTAAATAGTGCATCCTATGAGATTATTTCATAACTGTTGAAACGAATTATATTATTTCATAATTATTCAAATCATTCATAATATGAATTATATGTCTACATAAAATGATATGCACCCAATTGACAAATTTCAAACAATGATGCAATATTGCCAGCTGATTAGTGCTAATCGCCCCAGAGAGTAATTGCCACAAATACAGAACTTTTGCTTGATAGATTATGCGCATCATTCAGAAATTTTCAGGCTACATGAAATTATAATGCTGTCATGATCTGAAACAAAATCAAAAGCAGATTTGTCATGAGATTTTAATTTTGATATAAACAAACGAGTAATGCTTTTCTTTAACATATTAATGAGTAAGTCCCATACTCAAAGTTGAGCATAGGGTAATCAGGAAAAGAGACCTGATTTCTCTCAGTTTACAGTATAATGTGGTAGTTTGCCATTGCTTTCCATGAACATATTAGTACCAATGATAAATCTGTGGTTCACTCTTACACGACTGAAACAAAGAAGAAGACAATGGAATACCTGCATGAGAGGCATCCTTCCCTGAGAAACTTGTCAGAAACTGGAAGGTGACATTATTTTCAACTTTGAGGATGTAGTGCACACTGCAAAAATATAAGCTTTAAGCTCTGAAATGTCACGGAAACTTTTTGAAGAATTCAGAAGTAGGTTCACTCTAAAACAATGCATTTCCTTACCAGGAGAACACATACCCCAAACAAATAAAAAGCCACAAGATGCAATGAAGCACCTGAATTTAATGGCATTCTATCTCATCCACAATCCACTCAACAACTTTATAAATTTTCCTCCAGCTAAAGAAAACTTATGTGGTAGTGGCTGAGTGGTTGGCTGCCGGACTGGGGATCATGAGGTCCTGAGTTCAAATCCTATCAAAACTACGTCCGACATGTTCCTTGCACATAACACATTTTTCCCCACTCTACTGTAAATGGGTAAAAGTACTACCTTGGGATGAAAACCTGCGTCATTACATCCTGGCAAGGGGTGATTATTGTCACCTGTTAGTTTCCGCTTCATGCTATTGAAACTGGGATAATATGTCTCTATAGGCTGTAACGTTGAGGAAATTTACACTTTTAAAGAAAAGCTTTAAAGATTGCCAAAAAATGACTGATCAAACATTTGTGAGCATGCGTGTAACTATGTTGAAAAGTAATCAATCATGATAAATTACACAGTGTAAGCTTTCTGTAACAATATGATTCTGGCCAATGACTTAAAGTCAATGCTTTGTTATTACGTTCAACAGACAGTAAAGTTAACAACATCAGGAAATCGATTCTTTGATGAAGAAAAGATCACACCTTAAATTTTGTTTATATCTTTATTCCCCTCTTAAATAATGCACATTTCCATATTGTTCTTATACACGTCTGTGACTCACTTTGAGAAATAAATCTGTTCTGCTGCTATATGGGATGCACATTCTAAGAAAATTTCATTTGTTTATGATTTCAACTGCCTGTAAATCATTTTCATGAGATTTTTTGTTCAATCCTTCAGATGTAACCACTGGTTATCTAGTGCATGGCCCTCAGGGCAGTGGTAAATCTTCTTCACTAGCTAAGCTGGTGAAAAAGCTGCAGGCAGAGGATTCAGAGTTTCAAGTTGTGTATCATTTTATAGGCACTGGACCAGGGACCACAAGTGAGTGATAGATTATCAGCAAGTAAATTTTATTCTGTTTTATGCATACCCTGTAATTCTGGGGTTTTCCCATTTAAAATATCCCTGCCTAAAGAGGCAACTTGAATTCCCCTAGATAAGTCAATGATAAAAGCAGAATGATAATTCATTTCCATAGATATTAATTATCAAGTGTTATATGAAACACCTCATGTTACAAGTACTTCAAGGAAAAAGGAAAAGTTATCTAGAAGTGATGTTATTGAGGTTTCCTATCCTTTAGCTTAGCATCAGTTTGTTTAACACTTTCATGTTAAAAACACATGTTTCTTTTTGGATTGTTTCAATCAGTCAAAAGGAAAGAAACGAGAAGTGTCTTTCATCTTATGGAAATGTGTGTGTGTCCTAAGATATTTAACCATTCTTTAGTATTTTTATTTGATTTTTTTTTAGTTTATTATCGTTTCTGGTGCTACTTTCTTACACTCAATTTATGTCGACTTTTTCTTTAGTGTTCTGATTTTTCAGTGTGTTTATTTTTTTGTTTGGAAAAAAATGCAATAAGAGATTTGTATTTGTACTTGAAAGCCTTCATTTTAAAGCATATTTAATTTTTATTTAGGCCCTGAAAACATTCTGCAACGAATAGTTGCCGAGTTGAGGATATTGGCAAAGTGTGTGAACCTGATAAAGCTGATAATGACAAAAAATTGTCTGAAATTGAGCGCAAAAAAAGCAAGACTGACATTCAGGATCTGTATGTGAAGATGCAAATGAAATGGAAAGGGTCATTTCCCTTGGCAAGAATTTGGTCCTGATCTTAGATGGCTTAAACAAAGTCAAATCATCCAGCAAGACAGCCAAGGTAGTAGAATCTTAAATATGTATGACTAATGTGTGAAGGGGGGGTCCTGAGCATGTTTTTAAAAATTATTTGATATAGACAATTTTAACCACTACCATCATACTTGTCACGTTTAAATTAGCTGAAAAGAAATTTTAATTTTTTTTTTATCATATGGTTGCCAGGGAATGCTGCCAACTTGGATTTTCATTGCAAAAATAAAAACAACTTCATTTCAAATAGGCTTTTCAGTTATGAACAAATTTGGCTATCACTTTCACACACATTATTTGGTTCCATATCTAGCAGCACTAAGTAGCTTATCACTTTTCAAAAAGTAATATTTTGAGAAAATCGCGTTTAAACTACTTTTTCCGTTATTTTCATGCTTTTTCGCATATAAATCTATAAAGGAATAAAATAATACTTTGAAACATCATACAATCTTGCGAGGCTATCAAATACTTTATGTTGGCCCTATTTCAACTGCTCCAGATCCCTTATATTCATGTCGGGATGGCATTTTTCTTATAACAGGTGCGCGGAATGTTTCCGTAATGTTGCCGACCTTAGCTAATAGTGACAATCATTTATCAAAAGTAGATTTTTCGAATAGAGTACTTTGTGGTTATTAAAATGGGTTCCAGCTTGTTATACTTTCAACATTTCCAATAGTACACTTTGATCATTTCTAAAAATAATCATACAAAATTTAAAAAATCGATACTGAGCCTTTGTTATGGTATGAATGTCAAGGTAATGAACTGCTCCACTCAGTAGTGCAATAAATGAGTTTTGTCCCATTTGTGATAAAACTTTCCTCAGGGACCCCCCCCCTCCTTAAGCAACAAGAAGAAAAGATTATAGATAATTCATTTGCTGTCAAAACATTTTTAAGCATACACAAATATTTGTCTCTCACATTAGCATGATGAAACATTTACACAATATCTCCTGTTTTAAAAGTCTTTTTTATGAGAACAGGATAAAATAGATATTATAAAAGGGAATCATGCAAGACAAAAAAATTATTGAAACAAATTTGATTTACCAGGAAAGGAAATGTAAATCATGATACACAAAAGAGAAAACAAAATATTAAATAAAAATAAATCTTTCTCTGGTTTTCCATTCTCTTTATATGCAAAAAAAAATTTTGATACTCAAAGAAAAAAATGTGAACATCTGGGAACATTATGATAAGTATTTTAAGAGTCATTTTCTCTTTTGACTGCATTAGCACTTGTACTGGCTACCCAAGAGTGTACCTAAGGGTGTCACATTGATTGCTTCAACTGTGTCATCAGACAAGGACACTTTTGATCTTCTGGTAACAGAGAGGGGTTTTGTTGAAACGGAACTACAGCCCCTTGCTCTTGATACCCAGGCTGCGATATGCAAAGTAAGTCTACACTGAAAAAAGAAGAAACAATTTGTAAGGTAACACCTATCATGTAATAAGTTATAGTATCAATTATTTATCAGTTAAACTATTTATGTATAAATAAAGACTTAGGTTTTTATATGAAAATCAGGGTGAAAATAATATTTTGTATGATAGAGAGAGAGACACAGACAGACAGACATACAGACAGACAGGCAGATACAGACAGAGATAGACAGATAGACAGACAGACAGAAGCAGACAGACAGAGACAAGGAGGCAGACAAGGACACAGAAAAATAAAGAGGGATAGAGAGAGACAGACAGACAGATAGATTTGAATTATTGAAAAAAATGAGGTTACAAATTTTTTTGTCATGTAAAGCATTCAATGGTCCGTGATAGCAAATAATTTCAGAGTAATCGAATCTTTTCATCTTGTTTTAATTTTGATAGAAAATTTCTCGTCTACATTTTACAAAAGTAAATACATTTGAATCAAACAGTGGATCTAACATAATAAATAAGTGCAAGAATTGTTCACATGGTGATGACGACTGCTTTCATGATGAAGGGATATTTTTGCTATTTATGATACTGTTATGATTATTACTATTACTACTATCATCATCATCATCCCCATCATTATGATTATTACTATGATTATTATTATTATTATTATTATTATTATTATTATTATTATATTATTATTATTATTATTATTATTATTATTATTATTATTATTATTATTATTATTATTATTATTATTATAGTATTAGTATTAGTAGTAGTAGTAGTAGTAGTAGTAGTAGTAGTAGTAGTAGTAGTAGTAGTAGTAGTAGTAGTAGTAGTAGTAGTAGTAGTAGTAGTATTATTATTATTATTATTATTATTATTTTCCCAGGAGTTGTTAATGAAAAGTGGAAAAGAGCTGTCACCTCATCAGCTCAAAAGAATTGTAGATGCAGAACAAACTAAGAATCCTCGTTTCCTCAATATCGTTTTATCTGTGAGTCAACTTATTCTTCAGAAAAAAATGGAAAATGTGTTTAGGTATAGGATGAATATTGACATGTTCAGGCACAAGCATTAGTGTTGTGAATTTTGTAATTACAATAACACTGCTATAAATCCTGGCTGGCCAAGATATTTGAATGAAACATTGTGCTGGGAGATGGATGATATAAAATCGATGAGCCTGCAATTGTGTGGGGATACAGACTCTAAATCCATCTTTATCTTTTTATTTCTTTGTATTACAACATGGTGGAAAAAAATAGATGCTTTATCATCATTTGCAAATAATTTGTTTTGCATCATGTGAGAATAATCTTTCTAGAATATTTTTATGCCTTTAGCAAACTCTAATTTTAATGTTTTATCACATTTTGAAAGATTAATTCATGATTCATGTGTTACTTTTTCTCAGACAATTGTTAAATGATTTTTTTAAAACATATTTGTAGAATTATGACATTAGATTGGGGTATTCGTTTATTTGTTTTTATTGGGTTTTATTTATTTAGGTTTTGCCTTGTCTTTCTTGTTTTTGTTTGGGGTTTGTCTGGGATTTTATTTTCTTTCTTTTGTTTTGGTGAGGAGGGGGAGGGGGGGAGAGAGGGGTGAGTGTTTTTTGTTATCTTAAGCTTTTTTTTTCATGTTTTAATTTTATCTCTTATTTGTTTTTTTTAGAAATCTCCATATTCGGCTACTTCCGTTATTTGGACGACAAAATTGACTCCCTTGTGAACTGTAATGGGTAAGAGTAAACTAATATAGTCATGATACTAAATAAACATTGAATAATACCAATACTGATTCATCACTTGCCTGAGAAATAAATTACTATTTACATGTTTCTGTGCATTTTCAGCAGCTCATTGCACAATCAAGCTAGAACAGTGTCTTTCATTCCAAATCAAAACAAGAACCAATGCTCTATAGCCATCAATTGTCAGCTATGCCTAGAGGCTGGCGTCTTTTTGTAATAGTGCAATGGAAGCATGGCCAATGAAGATATATATAATTTCTCTGGTTTGTCTTGTTCTATATCTACATGTATTATGACTATTATTATTGTTTCATGTTCCATGATTAGCAGATACAGATGATAGCTCACAAATTGTTCTACAATATGTATTGTTGCGTAACCATTGTTTTCTTCCTTACTGCACACACAAACACAATCTCTCTCTCCTCCCCCTCTCTCTCTCTCTCTCTCTCTCTCTCTCTCTCTCTCTCTCTCTCTCTCTCTCTCTCTCTCTCTCTCTCTCTCTCTCTCTCTCTCTCTCTCTCTCTCTCTCTCTCTCTCTCTCTCTCTCTCTCTCTCTCTCTCTCTCTCTCTCATCTCTCTCTCCCCCTCTCTCCCTCCCTCCCTCCCTCCCTCCTCCCTCCTCCCTCCCCCTCTCTCTCTCTCTCTCTCTCTCTCTCTCTCTCTCTCTCTCTCTCTCTCTCTCTCTCTCTCTCTCTCTCTCTCTCTCTCTCTCTCTCTCTCTCTCTCTCTCTCTCTCTCTCTCTCTCTCTCTTTCTTTCTCTCTCTCTCTCTCTCTCTCTCTCTCTCTCTCTCTTTACTCTCTATAATTATCTCTAATAAATGTTAGGAAATATAAGAAAATAATAAATAAAAAGTTTCTTTTTCCTCCCTCCCTTTCCCTCCCTCCTTTTGGTCCTTCCTTTTTTCATTTCATTTTATTTATTTTTCAATTTACCACGCTTTCTTCATCATACAGAATCAAAGATCTTCTACATGAAGTTTTGCTAAGAATGGAACAGGACTATAATGTAAAGGATGACCGAGATCTTTTGGTGAATAAAGTAAGTTATAACTGGATGAGTCTCCCTAATCTTGTGTGATGAACTACCAAATTTTACAATTGCACAAATCATTGTGAAAATCATTTTGAGCAATATTCATTTGTCAATAACAATATGAAAACTTATTTTGTATTGCTTCAGGGCTCTTGCCTAATTTAATAACTTGTTTTTGGTGGAGAGGATAGCAAACTCTTATAAAGCAATTTAAAAACTTCAAATTATTAGGCCTATTATTTCATGTTCCTTGATTAGCAGATACAGACAATAGCTCTCAAATTGTTCTGCAACATGCACCACTGTTTTATTTATTTACTGCACACATATACACTCATTTTTACATGATGATAAATATGAAATAATATTAAGCTCCATAGGAACAAAGACAAGACAAATACAATGGAATAGACAAAAAAAAATCTTACGGCATCAATAGAATTGAACCTGTGACCTCTGCATGGGCCCATCGCCTTATCATGAAAAAGAAAGTACATTACCAACAAAGCTAACTAAGCTCCTCTGTTGGTAGTGAGCTCTCTTTTCACGACGAGGCCATGGGTTCCAACGTGGAGTCGCATTTTCGATTCTATTGATGACCACACAAAGAATTATGTCTACTCCTTTGTATTTGTCTTGTCTCTAAATATTATTTCACAGTCTTGTCTCTACTCACAGCTTTGTATTTGTCTTGTCTCTACTTTAATTTTATTTCACAGCTTTGTATTTGTCTTGTCTCTACTTTAATTATTTCTTTGTATTTGTCTTGTCTCTACTTTAATATTATTTCACAGCTTTGTATTTGTCTTGTCTCTACTTTAATATTATTTCACAGCTTTGTATTTGTCTTGTCTCTACTTTAATATTATTTCACAGCTTTGTATTTGTCTTGTCTCTACTTTAATTATTTCACAGCTTTGTATTTGTCTTGTCTCTACTTTAATATTATTTCACAGCTTTGTATTTGTCTTGTCTCTACTTTAATATTATTTCACAGCTTTGTATTTGTCTTGTCTCTACTTTAATATTATTTCACAGCTTTGTATTTGTCTTGTCTCTACTTTAATATTATTTCACAGCTTTGTATTTGTCTTGTCTCTACTTTAATTTTATTTCACAGCCTTGACATGCCACTTGCCTCACTGTTTGTAACACCAGCTGTTGTCAAATATAGGCTGTAAATATCACTTTTTTTAAAATCATTCTCAAAGCTAAAGTATAACAAGGACAATAACAAAAATACTAGCTTTGGTCATTGAATGATTTAAACTTTAAACATAAATGTTATTTCATGAATAAAGCATTCTTCACATTTCTTGATTACGTTATTAAAAAACCCACAGGCTAATTAAGATCCATTGATTTCTCATTATTGTATTCAAAAGAGAATTCGCTTTCAGGTTCTGAGTGTAATTGCTGCTTCTCACCAAGGTCTGTCTGAAACTGAAATCTGCGAAATGTTTGACATTTCCTCTCACATTTGGTCCCCCTTTTTTTTGCACTTGAAAATTTCCTCATCAGTCATGGAGGCTTACTGAGGTATGATTTATTCGAATTCAAACTTTATCAATGTTCTATGTTTAATAGACACGAGATACTTTTCGAAAGAAGAACATTTTTCTAAAGTATGGAGTCAATTTATTTTAAACGTATAATGTAAATCATGGTTCATTGTACTTTTTAAGGTTTTGTAACAAATTTTGGATCATTGTTACTACTTTCACCAACTGTGATTGTAAATGGTTTGTATTATTACAATGAATTTATATTGAAAACTTGTTGTCTTTTATTCTTTAATGACTGTTTTTAAATTGAGCTCGAAACATTATTGTCAAGTAATATTCTATAACTTTTGTCAGGGGGTGGAGGATAACAGTTACGATTAAGTTAAGGCGTAAATATGCACGCCATCAAAGTTACTACTAGGCGTGATGCACAGATTGATAATATGTGCACACAGCACATATGTTTATAATAACAGAGAAAATGCTGAAGTTGTGGGATTGTTGAATTTAACCTCCTATTATTGACATCATTTAAATCCATAATCTATTATAGTAACTCACAATCAATCCAAAATCCACCACAAACATGTCCAAAATCTAATATCTAATCCCTGCTAAATATTCAACCAAATCCACTGTCCATCACTGGCTGGTAAAGCAATGACAAACTACCACATTATGTTGTATGCTTGAAAAAATCATAACTCTACTCCTGATTACCTTACGCTCAACTATGAGTGTGAGACTTACATCACTTTTACTCAGATGGATTGGGTTGGGTTTTTTGCCAGCTTTTAAATAAATTCCCCAAAAGGGCTAATAAAGATTATCGTATCACAAATATGCCATTATTTTATTACTATATTTAAATATCACTAACATAATAATAGTAATAATATATGCATTTACATAGCGCCATTCACCTCTAATTAGTCTCATGGCGCTTTACATACTTAATACAATAAATATATTTGAACATTGAAAAATACAATAGAAATGACAATAAAATGTGAAACAGAATAAAGATATAAGTGGTTTAAAATTTCTTTAAAAGAGTTATTGTCATAAGAGTGATAAGATACAGTCTAAAAGCACTATATAAAAGGGATTTTTTTTTAAGTCATGCTCATTTTATTTCTCAAGATACATTCACTATATCAAAATGCTCCTTTCTCTAAGATTAACTGATGACTTACCAATCCAAGTTCATTTTACAATTCCTCTTTTAAAATCCTTCAGATTTGCCTTTCCTGAAATGTTAGAAGCCGTTGAGGACAGATACTTGCAGAGTGAGGAGGAAAGGTCAATATAATTAACAAGCTGCAGTTTTCAGTCACATTTCCTGTGTCTCTAACTTACTCATCTAATGTGTGTTAAGACTTGGGATATCTTTGAATGTGGTGCTATACCTTCCTTTTAAATCTGCCAGTTTTTATGTGCTAATAAAGTCAGTTAGTCACAATAGATAAACTCTTTATTTATAGCAAATATATCATGCCTTTGTTTTCATATCTTTTGAATGAATGAATTTCATTTTCAACAAAAGATCTATACTATTTAAATATTTAAAAAAATTAATCATTATGCTATACAAATCATATTGTACATCCTTTCATAACGAGCTGTTCTGCAAGATTTACACTCCATCTTGTGGTAAATCCTTTGGATTCTTTTATTTTTTATGATTATGTACACCTTACATTTAACAGTAAGGAACAAAAACTTTACATAAATATACGGTATTTCTCATTGATAACAAATTAACATCAAGACATACTATGAAATGAGAAGTGTTTGAAAGTAAAGGGATGAAGAAAAAGATGGATTAGATATCATGCATAGATGGAGCAATAGAGACAAACAAAGAGATAAACAGACAGACAGACAAACAGAGATAGAGTCAGAGACAGTGACAGATAAGGACAAAAACAGACAAAGACATAAAGACAGTCACTTAGTGAATTCTTGAAACCGCAAACAGATCTATGTCTTTGAAAGGAGTAATTTTGTATTGCCTATTCCCGTAATGCTATAGAAATTACTTTTTTTGTTACGTTTACAACTATCTTTTTTCTTGAAATAGTTATGATATCACTTCAACAATGATTGCTTATTCTTTCACATGTATATACATATTACACAGATTGAGAGCAATGACAACTCTCGTGGATTACTTTGACAACATTCTTCAGGTATTCCTTTCCATATTTTCAATACACTTCCGTGAAAGAATTTGTTTTCTCCATTTCTGAGTCTTTTTAGTTGATGTTATAATGTCCTATAATTTATGTAATCAGGAATGTAATGAGGACATGAATTATAGAGTATTAAAATGACCACAGAAATCTACAGGAGAATGCAGAATGGCATAACAAGTGGAAAGCTGGAATGAAACTGAAAGGCAAATTAATATTGATGACAAAAGAAAGAATAGAAGAAAGTCACAGAGAGAGAAAGACAGACAGACAGACAGATAAAGACAGAGAGAGACAGAGATATTTGATATATTTATAAATGTATGTGTTTAATATGTGTACATGAATGTATGTGTGTGTGTGTGTATATGATAATATGGGTAAGATAAAATAAGATATATCTTTATTGTCCCTAAACACAGGCACATTTGCCTAGTGGTACATCGAGCTTTACAGTAGAACAAGATACAAGATACACACACACATACAAGGGTAATAATACATGGTGATAATAATGCGTGGTAAAGCACTGTTTAAGATTAAAAAAGAAAATACCATTATACCGATAGTAATATGACAAGAGTTATATGAATGTTTAGGTGAATAACTAACAACTACAATGCAGTTTTATGGTATTGTCGGGCATAAAACATTAGTTGCGAAGGGGGAGAAAAGATTTTTGTAGCCATCCCCTCGGTGTAGCAGGTGAAGGGGTCTTTGAAACTATGTGACAATCTTATTTGTGATCTTAATGGGTGGGGGAATCGTTAATGATGTATTCTATTTTCTGTGTACAATAAATGACATGCAATTCTTCAAGATATGGTTGATTATTGTTACTGATTTTGGAAAGGGGCTTCGGTAATCCGAAGGTGAGTGTCGACCACCCAACCCAAGAGTTGTGGATTCAAGCCCTGGCAGCAGTTGACAAATTTTCTTTAGTTTTTTTCGAGTAAAATCTACCCCTGGTCCAGGTAGGTGGATGGACACCTAGTCCCAACGTAGATGGATGATAAAAGGAGGTCCCGTGTGCAGATCAAAGCGCTCTGTGCACGTTAAAGATCCCTTGGCTGTTTACAGGGCAGTCAAGGCAAAATTTAAAATCCTTCCAAAATTCCCAAAATCACCTTAGGTGTGGACGTTTGAAAATCAAATCAAATCAAAAATACTGATTTTGGATGCCCTTTTATTATTTGATCTATCAATGCCATGTCTTGTTTTCTGATGTTTCCATCCCAGCCTGTAACATAAAAAGTAAATAATTGCTTTGAATGCATGATTGATAAAACAATGTGTCAGTGTGGGTGTATATTTACATCAACAGGAATTTTGTTTTAATTGAAGCGGGCATTATAGCTTATTTTATTCATCATTTCTTGTTTGGCACATGCTCACACACAGACATCAGACGAAGATTTTGACAGTGCTGTGAATGAGAGAGTGGCAAGTGAGCTTCCCTGGATTCAACTGAAGATGGAAGACAAAGCAGGTCTCAGTGAAACAATATCGGATCCTAAGATTTTTTACCATCTAAATAAGTAAGGATAATTGAAAAGTAGTATTTGTATTGGGCCCTTCATTGCTTCTATATTCAAGGACTTGTCTACTATTATATGAAATATTGCCTGCGTTAAATTTATACAATTTTGTCTTCCCAAGAACACTAACAAACATGTTGTTTTCCTTTACCAATAGACTTGCCTTTTCTTGTGAAGTATTATATTAGAAACGAAAAGCTGATAATAAATCAACAAAGATTATCTGGTTTGAGTTATCTCACCTTATAGCCAGCAGCAAAAGAGCAGTCACACTCAAATGAAATTAATGACAACAACAATAAGAAGATATTCTGGATAGTAGTATGACCACCTATTGTTGTAAAGTTCACCTCAGATCAAACTCAAAGTTATAACCTGCCATCCTATGAATCTTTCAGGTATTTTGCTGTTGAAAATAGAAGTCTTATGCTGACATCATTTTTGTTTATTTGACCATTAAAGGGAACAGGCTGATATGATAAAAAGATAGATGATATGAAAATGAATAACCCATAGGTGAAAACTACAAAGCAGCATTGCCTTTTTATAGGAACATATAGCATGATGGATAATCAATGGCATAAAAAGCATGCAAAAGCTAAATAAAACAGTTTATCAAACAGATGAAGTGATAATGTCATAATCAGTTAATCCATTTCTTTATGATCTTGTTTATATAGATAGTGGACGTCGAATCTGAATCAAATTATATTGCTGCAACCAAAAAAATTTGAAAACTTGCATACACACTCAACATCAAGTGAAGATTTGCATGGGCTCATACATGTTCATTGATTTGAAAAGTTGACATTATTTTAGTTTTATTTATTAAACAAAAAGAGATGCCCCATTTTCATGTTTACAAACATGAAATAAGCTGCTAAAGACGCACTCGGTTCATAAACTAGAAGCAGAATCAAAACATTTAAAATCTGTCATATCTACGAGTGAACCTAGAGCATCGAAATTCCGTAAAGCACCAAAATTCCGTAAAGCAAAACAAAAGAAGTTTCAAGGACACTTAGACAAAAGGCAGACAGAAAGGTCAGTTCAAGTCTTTCATGGGCGTCAGCAGAATCCTGAAATAGATTAAGATCCAGATCTAGATCTACATCTTACCCCTCCAGAGGTGGAGCGTGTAAGTTCTTCTAATGTAACTTTTAATTCAAAGAAATCTTGCTGGTTTAAGTCAGGAAATAGTTATGCTGATAGCCTAAGGAAATTTTCTATCAGTCGCTTCAAGTGGTTACAAGTCGTAGCTTGCAGTGATTGCGATTCTATTCTGCATTCAGATGAAATTCCATTTTTTCCTTTTGTTATAGAAAAGGTACTGCTGAACTCATAGATCTATGGAAAGACACACAACTGAGTGCAAAGGACCTGTGCTCAATGATACTGAGAAAATTTGACTTGGCCATTAATGACATGTACAAATATCAGGCTGAGGATCCTCAGGAATCTCAAAAACCACCTGGATATGTGGTGAGATGTTATTCAGCCCTTGACATCCCTCCCTCCTCCCTTCCTCCCCCTTTCTGTCCTCCTCTCTTTCTGTCTGCCTGTCTGTCTGTCTGCTCCCTCTCTCTGTCTCTCTCTATCCCTGTCTCTGTCTGTCTGTTCTGTCTGTCTGCCTGTCTGTCTGTCTGTCTGTGTCTCTTTTTCTATCTCTGTCTCTCTGTCTCTGTCTGTCTGTTTGTCTTGTCTGTCTGTCTGTCTGTCTGTCTGTCTGTCTCTCTCTCTCTCTCTCTCTCTCTCTCTCTCTCTCTCTCTCTCTCTCTCTCTCTCTCTCTCTCTCTCTCTCTCTCTCTCTCTCTCTCTCTCTCTCTCTCTCTCTCTCTCTCTCTCTCTCTCTCTCTCTCTCTCTCTCTCTCTCTCTCTCTCTCTCTCTCTCTCTCTCTCTCTCTCTCTCTCTCTCTCTCTCTCTCTCTCTCTCTCTCTCTCTCTCTCTCTCTCTCTCTCTCTCTTTGCCTGTCTCTCTGTTTGTCTCTCTCTGTCTGTTTCTGTCTGATTGTCTATATGTCTGTCTGTCTTTGTCTCTGTCTCTATGTCTCTCTGTCTATCTGTCTCTATGTCTCTCTTTCTTCTTTCTCTCTTCTCTCTCTCTCTCTCTCTCTCTCTCTCTCTCTCTCTCTCTCTCTCTCTCTCTCTCTTGTCTATATGTCTCTCTCTCTCTCTCTCTCTCTCTCTCTCTCTCTCTCTCTCTCTCTCTCTCTCTCTCTCTCTCTCTCTCTCTCTCTCTCTCTCTCTCTCTCTCTCTCTCTCTTTGCCTGTCTCTCTGTTCGTCTCTGTCTGTCTGTTTTTGTCTGATTGTCTATATGTCTGTCTGTTTGTCTGTTCTCTCTCTTTCTCTCTCTCTCTCTCTCTCTCTCTCTCTCTCTCTCTCTCTCTCTCTCTCTCTCTCTCTCTCTCTCTCTCTCTCTCTCTCTCTCTCTCTCTCTCTCTCTCTCTCTCTCTCTCTCTCTCTCTCTCCCTGTTTGTCTGTCTGTCTGTTTGTCTGATTGTCTATATGTCTGTCTCTTTCTCTGTCTCTATTTCTCTCTTTCTCTTTCTCTCTCTCTCTCTCTCTCTCTCTCTCTCTCTCTCTCTCTCTCTCTCTCTCTCTCTCTCTCTCTCTCTCTCTCTCTCTCTCTCTCTCTCTCTCTCTCTCTCTCTCTCTCCCTCTCTCTCTCCCCTCTCTCTCTCTCTCTCTCTCTCTCTCTCTCTCTCTCTCTCTCTCTCTCTCTCTCTCTCTCTCTCTCTCTCTCTCTCTCTCTCTCTCTCTCTCTCTCTCTCTCTCTCTCTCTCTCTCTCTGTCTGTCTGTCTGTCTGTCTGTTGTCTGTCTGTTTGTGTCTCTATGTCTGTCTGTCTGTCTGTCTGTCTGTCTGTCTGTCTGTCTGTCTGTCTGTCTGTCTCTCTCTCTCTCTCTCTCTCTCTCTCTCTCTCTCTCTCTCTCTCTCTCTCTCTCTCTCTCTCTCTCTCTCTCTCTCTCTCTCTCTCTCTCTCTCTCTCTCTCTCTCTCTCTCTCTCTCTCTCTCTCTCTCTCTCTCCTCTCACTCTCCAACACACTCCCACACACTCCCATGTGCAGACACACACACACACACACACATATATTTTTCAATCAACTTTTGTTCCACTTAGAGTAAGAAATTTCAAAACCAGCAACTCACTATGAATGTAAACACTCCCCTTAAATGTTATGTTTTAAATGTGCAGAGAGAGCACTTTTTTGTTTTATAATTAACACAACTTTTCTTTTGTGTTGTAAAATTAAAGATATTTACTTTTTTCATGTGTGTATTTAGAGCAATTTATCTACTATGTAGGAGGTTTTTTGTTTACGATTGAAACAGTTATATAATCTATTGCGTATCTGTTTGTTTCAGCTTTTACCAATGTTGAAAGCTGCGAAAGATTTCTTTTCTGAAGTTTGTCAACATAAAGAGCACATCAAAATCCTCAAAAGAATCAGGAGAATTCTTGTGAGTACTAGTAGCCATGTTTGTCATCAAAGATTATGTACATGTGAGAACAAGATCATACTAGCCAGCATCTTGGGGGAAAAAAATGATAAAGGGCGAATTGTGATGTTTAAATCAATGTAGATCTACATGCAGGAAAGAAATACTAAGCGAGAGAGAGAAACAGACAGAGACAGAGACAGAGAGACAGAAAGACAGATAGACAGATAGACAGACAGACAAAAACAGAGAAACAGAGACAGAGAGATAGACACACAAAAAGAAACCCACGACCTATTACACCTTGCCATGAAAAAAGAGTGCGCCACAAACCAAGCTAACTAACCATAAATCATCACATTCAAATGCCCTTTACCTGCATGTTTGTCTTTAACTTTCTCTTGCTTCTGATGTCACCAGGATGGAATAGAGGGGAAGATCCCTGAGTATGTTCGTAAAGTTAATCGAAGGGACAACCAGTATTTCCTGGCCACTGCATATGTTGACGACACCCAGTATAACGTGGCTAAGCCATTGTTTGAAAACATTCGGACAGAGTGTGAAGAGTGAGTATTAGGGTGATTTTAGTTTTCTGTCAACTCGTAACAGATGGAACCATAATGTGTGTGTGTGCGTGTGTGTGTGTGTGTTTTGTGAGTGCATGATTTTTTTTTTTTTGTTTTTGTTTGTCTTGTTCCATTTATGTCTTTCTTTCTTTTTCTTTGTCAGTTCCAATTCTACCTTTAGGTGTATGGGTTTAGATATCCAAAATGATCTTTCTCCAGGCAAGTCTGTCCTGACATTTTCTGTTTCCTTCTGTGAATGCTAAATTTCTCTGTTTTAGTGCTTTTTTTTATTGAATAACTTCATCCCACTCTCTCTGAGGTCTATCTTTTGATCTTTTACCCTGGGTTTAATCATTGTTACTTTGGGTTACATGCCCAAACCATCTGAGTTGATTTATTTTTATCTTAGCTTTAATGCCATCTGCTTTGATTTGATGTCTTATTATTGTAGTTCTGATTTTATCTCTTTTATTTTTCCCTACTTCTCTTCTGAGATATTTCATTTCAGCTGCCTGTACTCTATTGTATTCCCTACTGTCTAGGGTCCAGGTTTCATTGCCATAGAGGAGAGTAGGACAATAAAATGTGTTATATAGTGCCATTTTGGTTTTCGTCGACAATTCTTGTTTACCTACAAATGCCATACCAAGATGGTTATATATTGTCATTGCCTTTTGGATTCTCTGGCTGATTTCTTCTCTTAGTTTTCCCTCTGAGTTAATCATTACTCCTAGATAATTATAGTTTTGAACTTCGTTTTAATTTCTCTCTGCCCAGTTAAAGGTTTTGTGTTTTAGCTTCCCTAGTTACTAGCATTGTTTTTGTTTTCTTTGAATTTCTTTCATTCCTCTTTTATTTAGTTCATTACTCAGCATGTTGATATTTGACTGAAGGTCATTTTCTGATTTTCAAAACAGAACTAAATCATCAGCAAATGGAAGTATGGATACTTTTACTGGTTTGAGTTTCCACATATCTTCATTCTTTTTCTTTTATTTTGTTGATGCCTTTGCAACTGAATCTATAAATATGATAAACAAAATAGGGCTCAGAATACAGCCCTGTCTAACTCTTATATCTACTTCAAATTCTTCAGATAAGTTTCCAGCTACTCTCACTGCATAATATGTTGGTTTATTGTAAAAACTTTTAATAGCTTCTATCAAATTTTGTTCTACATTGTGGGTCATCCCTCCTCACAGTGTCAAATGCCTTTTCTAAGTCAATAAAACAGAGGTGTAAGTCAATGTTTCCCTCAAGGAATTTTTCTATTGTTTGTCTAATTGTAAATATGTGGTCCTGTACTCTTCTCCCTGATCTGAATTGGCTCTGATGTTCTTCAATCTGGTCCTCTACTCTTTTCTTTAGTCTTATTTCTAGTACCCTGGCATACACTTTTCCTGGTACACTCAGCAGTGATATCCCTCCATAATTTGAGCATTCTATAATAGTTTTTTTCTTGTGTATTGGTACGATCATTCCCTTTTGCCAGTAGTCTGGCACCTGTTTTGACTCCATTCTTGTTGATGTATTTCATGCTGTAGTTTGTCTGACTCTGTCTCTTGGTTTTTAATCATTTTTGCATAAATTTAATCTGCTCTTGGGGCCTTTCCTAATTTGATTTTTCGTATAGCTGTTTTGATTTCCTCCATTGAGATATCTACATCTACACTTATCTCAGCTGGATTATTTGTTATTAGGTGCTACTTAAGTTGACGATCTGTTGCGGGTCTATGTGAGCTGCCTCCTGACTCGCTATCATCTACCTGCGATATTGTTTGATGAGTGGGCATGTCGCAATAAACGATACTGTGAGGCTGTCAAAATTTTGACGAGTCAGTGATTGGCTAGGGACTATTGTATATATTGTTTAGTTAAGGAAGCTATTTGATGTGTCGGTGTAATGATGGGCTGCCTCCGTGACTATAATATTGGCGAGTCAGTGATTGTAAGATTTCAGTTATTGCAATAGTGAATGGGATTTTGACTGGCGATGACAAAATATAACTTGAATGGCTTGCTACAATTTTTCATTTAACTTGAAACAAGCAAGCAAGATGTATCTCAGAGATTTTTGCACAACTATCATCCCGGCAAAATTGCAGTCTCCTAATTCGTCATGGTTTATTGCAATAACCAAACACAGCTGAATCTTGCCACAATATAGGAGACTGCAATGAAACAGACACAGAAGAGGAATAAAGTTTTAAGATATTACCGTCATAAGGTAAAAAGCGGTAAAGCCACATAATTTTATCCCACGGCTCCATCATCATCAAACTACTCGCATAACAATCACCAGTTGCGACAGATCAAGGTAGGTGCCAATTTTGTGGTAGACCGTCAACTAAAGCACATGTTGGGTCTTTCAAATGGTAGGCCATCAACTAAAACAGAAAGGTGATGGGAGACTGTCAACTGACGTAGCACCTGTTACTGGTTGATCTATACTCTTTATTTCATATCTTCTGGAGGGATTATACAATTGCTGAAGGTACTTTCTCCATGTTTCCATGAGTTCGTTGTCTTCCTTCATTATTTCTCCTTTGGCGTTTGTCATATTGGGCATGCTTGTCATTGTTCCCAAAACAGTTTTTGATTTTCTTGGTGGCTTTCTTGAAATCTTTGTCCAAGCTCTCCCCCATTGTTCCTGTTTTGCTTTCTTCCCTTCCTCTTCGTTGAAGAGATTTGAAGAAGTCTTGTTTTCTGAACGTGGAACTTTATTAAAACTTCAAAACACAGTAACACAACATAAAGTTTCCTTTGATGCCCTATCCTGTTTTCTTTATAACTAGCTCTAGCTTCTTCTCGCTCTGTCTCGCCACACACTCACTCTCGTCATGTAACTATTACTAGTATTACAAATTGAGGCCCAATCAGGGTAAGTAGAATTCCACAACACTCTTTGGCCATAGTTCTTTTGCTCACATAATCTATCCTATATTCTGGCTTTTTCATTTGTAAGTATTTCTTCCAGGCTTACTTCTTTTCTTTGATTTTAGTTTTATCATTCTCATTCCACCATGCTGTATTTTTCCTATCTCCTTTAATTTGTTTCCTACCACATATCTCTCCAGTACAACTGCGAAGTGTCTCCTTATACTGTTGCCAATTTTCTTCTAGACTATTTTTCATCATTCAGATCAATCTGCCTTTCACTAATCAATTTTTTTTATCCTGGATTGGCATATCTGTTTTACTATTTGTTTATTTAGTTCTTCTATTTTGAATTTAGTACCTCTCTTTCCTTATCTGTTTGTTTCCCTCAGTCTGTAATCTCATTTTTGAAATCACTAGGTGATGATTGCTAAATATTTCAACTCCTCTGTTAATAAAAATCTTGTATCCATTGTATTGTAAAAAAGGGAACTGCTAACTATTACGTAGTCTTTGATTGACTTTTTACTTCTGTGTTCATTTACTCTTGTATATTTGTGGATATCCTTATGTGGGAAAAGGGTGTTTGCTATTTTCATATTAGTCTTTAGGCAAAAGTGTATGTCTATTATATAGTCTCTCTCCATTTAGAGAAGTTGTTCTCTCTTCTTCTTTATCTATGCGGCCACCTGATGTTTCTACATTGTTGCCTTCTCTAGCATTTAAATCTCCTAAAACAATTAGTTCCTGTTTGGGTTTGAGATTCTGTGCAGCTATTTGTGAATTGTTTTCAAAGCTATCTTTTTCTTCTTTGGTGGTATCTTCGTTTGGTCTATAAGCTATTGATAATTTAATTTCTCTTCCTTTTGGTTTAATGAAACAACCTTGAAACAACCTCTAACAACCTTGAACTAATAAATTTCCAACTGTCTAATAGCTTTTCATGTCTTTTATGTGGCCTACTCCTAATCTAGCTCTGTGCTTTACATCTACTCCTGAGAATATTGAAGTTTGAGTTGGTCCTACATTTTCTATTCCTTATCCATTTTCTTTGTTTCTGTGACAGCTGAAATATCTACTTTGAATTTTCTTATTTTTCAGCTTATCTTAACTCTTTTCCATTTATTGCTCTGACATTTCATGTTCTAAAAATCACAGTCCGTATTCATTTCCAGGGTAGTCTTCTGAAGTTCCATCCGGGTGTAACATCTTTATTTTTCTGAATCGAATGGTTTTGGGTAAGCAGATGATTAGTCCACTGTACCTTAGATAGATAGTGGGGCTGCAGGTTGTTGTTTTCTGTTGGGGTTAACTCCCTTAGCCTTTGGTCATTCAAAACCAGTCTGCACATCAGCAGGAGACTCATGGAGGGCGGTATCATCTTATCCATGTACAGTTGCAAGCACTTGCCTATTACCCGTTAAAAAAAAATGCAATTAGAATTATCTGTTACTGTAAGAGATGAAAAAGAATAGAGAACAAAGGACGTTTTTTTCCCCCTGTTAGAAATGCACATTCGTTGTGACATAATAAACTATATAAAGTATAATAAACTTTTTCAAGGCCTATTCAAAATTTATAACGCAAATACATTAATAAACTTATTTTTACTAAAAAATTTTGGTACCAGATGTTATGAATGAAAATGTTGAAAAAATTGTTTTGCCATGCAGTAGTGACCTGAAAATACTATAGAAAATGATTTGATAGACTTTCACCCATTTTATTCTCAGTAATCTTCCATATATTATTATATTCTACCAATTTTGCTACATAGTATATTTATTTACTTCACATTCTTGGATTGTTTCTACTTCAATATTAAATCCAATGTTAAATGACTAAAACTGAATAATATCCTTTCAACAACCTATTTTTCTCCAGAATTTTACAATCAACTGACAATGATGTCATCCAACAGACTCTTGCATATGTTTGCAACGGTATTGGAGTTATGTACGTCATGCAGTCCCAGTTTGAAGAGGTTTGGCTTAAATTTTTTTAATTTATTTACGTATTATATTTATTCTTTTGATGCTAATCAAAGCCTATTTTAATACCATTTGAGACAATGTAATGATCAATTTATATAATCAAGTGTTGTCATTTCTTTCTTTAATTGCAAAATCCTTCCACTCAAAAGTAACAAGATCAACATTTACGCTCTATTTATTATCTTTTTCCCAACCATACTTTTATTTCTAAATGTTAACAAAACTGACCATACTTTCCATTTGCTCTTCTTATAGGCAAAACCTCTATTGACAAAATCTGCAGCCATTCACAAAGTTCTAGGTAATGAGTTACTTGTTGCTGCTAGTGAGGTAAACATTGGAATCTGCAAAATGGAAACCGGCAATGTAGAGGAGGCTTTGGAATGTTTCAATACGGCTTTACAGGTCATATCTTTTTATGTTCTCCATTGATTAAATTCTCAGAGATATTTGTAACTGAAAAATTGTTTTTTAAGACTTTAAAAGGAAAAGATGAGATTTTGTTTTCAAGTTTTCAATAAGCTCATGTAGATTTTAATAGATATTGTGTTGAGTTTTTGCATCTTTTAATTTACAAACGCTGTAAAATTACAACGACAACAACAATGCTGCTAAAATTAGCAATGTATTTTTCATCTATACGATTCTGACTCCTTTTTAAGTTTGATCGTTTTCTTTTAATAGCTTTAGTGATATTCTTTGTGTTGATCTCTGAAAATATGCTGCCAATGAATGATGTATCATTTTTAAGATAAAATCCGCTTTTTTTGAATAATAATTTTCTTGAACGTTTAATTCAAACTGAAAGGAAATGATCCAGAACATTTAAAAAATACACTGTAGTGCAACTGTTTTGCTTAGCAAAATTAGGATATAAAGTTAATGTTCAAGCGTTTTCTCTGTACTATTGGCCAGTGTTTCATTTTCATAGAATGATTTTATTACAACACCATGATTTATATGTAAAAGGTGGCAAATATTCTAGGGAGTGTAGTTAGTTCGGTTGGTAGCACGCTTTCTTTTCATAGCGAGGCGATGCGTGCCCTGACAATTTAGAGGTCGTGGATTCAATCCCTATGGTGGCCAGGATTTTTTCTGTCTATTCCTTGTATTTGTCTCGTCTTTGTTCCTATAGGGCTCTCACATTGTCTTATGTCATTACCTTCACTTTGACTTGCATCATTTGACCTATAGTAATAATGTGACAGCATGCCATGCTATTGAAAAGACATGATTTGTATTGTGTAATTTATCCCCATATGTGGTGTCAGTGGCCAAATGGTTAGGCTGCCGATCTAGAAATCATGAGGTCCTGGGTTTGAACCTAGCAAAGCTAGGCCCGCCGTTGTGTTCCTTGGGAAAGACACTTAACATGCATTTTCCCTTCTCAACCCAGATGCAAATGAGTATAATAACTAGCTTGGGAGTAAAAACCTGCGTCAGACCAGCAGCCTGTTCAGGAGACGATTATCATCACATGTTCGGCTTCAAGCTATTAAAACCGGGATAAGCTCCGGCTCTAGGGGCTTTAACAGCTTTGAAAGGACTTTGTTTTTAATATATCCTCATACTGAATTCTTAAATACTTGAGATGACAAAGTTTTTAAGATTTGTTTTTTTATATTTGAATCGTATGTGACTATGATTAAAAGTTTTTTTGCCTGTGCTAAAACAGAAGAGAGTCTGTGCATTAGGATCAAATCCTTAGCATACATTTAAGTTTATTTTATCAAAGAAAATTTCTTTTCCAGACAAAATTTTGAAATAAGGTACATGTACTTATTATCTTTGCTATTTGAAAAATAATTTGAGAAATATGTCACAGCTTGACAATTTCTGAAACTTGAAGAAGTCAGTGTCCTGGAAAAGGACATCAATAAATTGTGGTGGACTGCCATCTAAAGCTTCCAATTTCAGTTGGGATATCTACATCTTCAGTTCCCTCATCTGGATTATTTGTCGTATTTGTACTGGTTGATCTGTAGTCCTTGTTTCATATTTTCTGTAGGGATTATGCGATTGCTGAAAATACTTTCTCCATGTTTCCATGATTTTGTTGTCTTCTTTATTATTTCTCCTTGGTGTCGTATTGGGCATGCGTTGGTCTTTCTCATGCTTTTTATTGTTCCCCAAAACAGCTTTTGATTTTCTTGGTAGCTTTCTTGAAGTCTTTGTCCAAACCTTCTCACTGTTCCTGTTTTGCTTTCCTCACTTCCTCTTTGGCCATAGTTCTTTCACTCACATAATCTATCCTATGTTCTGGCCTTTTCATTTGTAAGTACTTTTTCCAGGCTTCCTTCTTTTTTTGAAATCTTAGTTTTGACGTTCTCGTTCCACCATGATGTCCTTTTCTTTATGTCCAACTGCACAACTGAAAACTGTTTCCTCATACAATTGCCATTTTCTCCTATTATGCTACCATTCAGATCAATCTGCCTTTAACTGATAAATATTTTTGTCCTAGATTGGTATATTTGTTTTACATCTGCTTTATATAGTTCTTCTATTTTGAGTTTAGTAACTTTCTTCTCTTTCCTTTTTCTTTGTTTCCCTCAGTCATCTCATTTTGGCAATAACTAAGTTATGATCACTAAATATTTCAGCTCCTCTGTTAACTCTTGCATCCATTGTACTGTAAAAAGGGAATTGCCAACTATTATGTAGTCTATAATTGATTTTTCACTTCTGTCTTATTTACTCTAGTATATTTGTGAATATTTTTATGTGGAAAAATGCTGCTGGGTCAGTTAAAACATGTGAAAAAATGGTGTTGGCTATTTTCATGTTATTCTTTAGACAAAAGTCTATTAGTCTCTCTCCATTTGGAGAAGTTTTTGTCTCTCCTTCTTTACCTATGACTTCACCTGATTTTATTGCACTGTTGTCTACTCTAGCATTTAAGTCTACTAAAACCATTAGTTCCTATTTAGGTTTGAGATTATGTGCAGCTATTTGTAAATTGTCTTCAAAGTTATCTTTTTCTTCTTAGGTGATATCTTCATTTGGTATATAGGTTATTAGTAATTTATTTTCTCTCCTTTTTTGGTTTAGAGCTAATAAATTTCCAACTGTCTTGTAGCTTTTCATGTCTTTTATGTATTAGGAGGCCTACTCCTACTCTAGCTCTGTACTTTGCGCTTACTCCTGAGGATATTAAAGTATGACTTGGTCCAACATTTTCTATTCCTTGTCCATTTTTCCTTGTTTCTGTGATAGCCGAAATATCTACTTTGAATTTTCCAATTCTTCAGCTAATTCTAAATCTATTCTATTTATTGCTCTGACATTCCATGTTCGAAAAATCAAAGTCTGTGTTTGTTTCAGGATTGTCTTCTGAAATTCCATCTGGTTATAATATCTTTATTTCTCTGAATCAGTTTGTTTTGGGTGAGCAGGTGATTAGCCCACTGTACCCTAGGTAGGTGGTGGGGCTGCTACCTTGAGGCCTTCTAATGGGCCGTGGTTTTGATGTTCTGTCAGGGTTAACTCGCCTAGCCTTCGGTGAACCAAGATTAGCCTGTAAGGCAGCAGGTTATTATTTTCTGTCAGGATTAACTCCATTATCCTTTGGTTAGCCAAGACAAACCTGTATGGCAGCAGGAGACTCATGGAGGGCAGGACCGTCTAGTCCCCGTACAGGTGCAAGTAACTGCCCACTGCTCGGAAGGACATTGTCTAACAACAATTTCTTTCCTCAGACATATGAAAAAATCTATTTTGGACATCTGCCTTTAATTATTGGAAATCTTCTGACCAACATTGCTATATGCCATCGCAGAATGGATAATTTAGAATTGGCAGAAGAAATGTATAATAGG
This sequence comes from Doris montereyensis, assembly GCA_037039925.1. Classification (NCBI taxonomy): domain Eukaryota; kingdom Metazoa; phylum Mollusca; class Gastropoda; order Nudibranchia; family Dorididae; genus Doris; species Doris montereyensis. Next base: position 168,525 of record JAXRKP010000749.1, on the reverse strand, counting down.
TAAATATGAGTACTCAACATTTTTCCCATCGTCTCTCTCATAAAGTTGAGTGTTTTATATATAATGCAACGCTCATAGTATATTGAAACACCTTTTCCTAAGAATACATCGAATCCAAGAATATTTGTTCACTTTACAGAATTATTTCTCTTTAATTTTATTGAGTACAAAAATGCCATATTATCCGTCATAAGAATGCTAGCAGCTGAGAAAGTCATGTAGTGAAACCTCTCAGAATCAGGAACCTGGGGAATAATCGGGAAGAAATCCCAGGGGACAGATGTTATTCTATATATTTTACCTCTGTAAATGGGAAAGGACCCTGGCTAATTGGGACAATTGTTTAGGTGCCTGTTCATGATGACCCTAAGCCAGGTATGCTAGATATCATCCATTACAAAGATGTGAAATCAGGCCCTGCTCATCAACTTAACAATACAGTACAATGTTGACATTACAAATCAGATTCTTGCCCTGTCATAGCCTTTCATTGCCCGCTTAACCTGACAAAAACAAGGGTGGTCTCATGAGGAGATTTAACAATCCTCTATGCAATCTTGATTGCATGCTTACCTTTCTACCGTTCAATAAAGCTCGACTATGAGTGACACCACTGGTGAATGCCACATTTGATTTGTTCAACTGGTCTGTGGCTACAATGTATTATTCGAGAAGGAGAGTGGGGGGGGGGGGGTAGACAGACAGACAGACAACAGACAGCGAGAGAGAGACACAGAGAGAGAGAGAGAGAGAGAGAGAGAGAGAGAGAGAGAGAGAGAGAGAGAGAGAGAGAGACAGACAGACAGACAGACAGACAGACAGACAGACAGACAGACAGAGAGAGACAGAGAGACAGAGAGACAGAGAGACAGAGAGAGAGAGAGAGAAAGAGAGAGGGAGAGAGAGAGAGAGAGAGAGAGAGAGAGAGAGAGAGAGAGAGAGAGCGTGTGTGTATGGATGTGTGTGTGTGTGCGTGTGTGAGAGAGAGAGAGTGAGAGAGAGAGAACGTGTGTGTATGAATGTGTGTGTGTGTGTGTGTGTGAGAGACACACACACACACGCACACACACACAGACAGACAGATGAGCAGATATAGAAAGAGACACAGAGACATACAGACGGACCAACAGACTGATAAACAGTGAGTGAGAGAGAGAGAGAGGGAGGGAGGGAGGGAGGGAGGGAGAGAGAGAGAGAGAGAGAGAGAGAGAGAGAGAGAGAGAGAGAGAGAGAGAGAGAGAGAGAGAGAGAGAGAGAGAGAGAGAGAGAGAGAGAGAGAGAGAGAGAGAGAGAGAGAGAGAGAGAGAACCAGAAATCCAGAAAACCGGCAAAATGGGACAATATTATGATCCACCAAGATATCCCAATAGAGAGGTTCCACTGCATGTTTACTCAGACCTGCCATAATTCTTCACACCATTTAGCTGAGGCATCAGATATAAAAACAACAACTAAGGCTCTTTACATCTATCCTGTTTATTTGATTGAAGATAGCTTTCTTATCATTTGTTGTTTAACTATTCATTTCAGATTTCATGTAACATCATAATGTTAGTAGTCTAGGTGTTGATTTACCCTTCTCTCAGTATTAAAGCTACTTAAGATGTATTTCTGCCAATCTGTATACAGCTAAAATCATAGTAAACTTACTTATTTTATATTTATTTAAATCATTCCATTCTTTGTTGTAATATTATTCCTACTTCTATCATTGTCAACCACTGTCATTATTATTCTCAAAGTAGTGAAAGAAAACAATGATTACAAACAGCAAGCAAGACAATCAACAAATAGCAAAAAGAGCTAACTAAACACGACCTCAAATGTGTTACAGATCATTAAAAAGTCAAAGTAAATGCTGTTGGACCTCAGCATGAAGTCGTGGCAGTAGCGTACATGAACCTTGGAACCGTGGAGATGTGCCGACACAATTTTGATAAAATGGAGGATTATACACGTAAAGCAAAGGATATTTTTGAGGTAGAAATTGATTTTTTTTCAACGTTGTTTAATTCTTACACCAGCCCATATCTTAGCCTACCAATTGGTCTACAATATGTTTGCTCCAGTTTTCAAAAATAGATTTTTTATTTTGTTCAATCTGTTTTCTTTTATTTTTTGGGTTGTAAATTTGATTGAATAGCTTTGCTTCTCTCTTTAGGGTTGCGCATACAATAGAAATTAAACATTGAATTTTGAGAAAAAAGGAGATTTTTTATGTCGAAAAACGTAACTCAAGATTGAAGTACATGTACATGTATTAATTTTTTATTTCACTTGCATAATCACTTTGACTTCAGAAAGGACATCAAAACAGAATAATATCCTCTGTTAGTTATTTCCATCATGGCCTTTGTATGCTTGTTGAAAGTATGATTACTTACTGGAGGGGGAGGGGGGGCACCTTTTGAATTGATTTTTTTTGCTTTTGACTTTGGGCGTTTTATTTGATGAAATAACTGTCTAAATATAGTCATCCTATATCCTTTGAAAATCTATAGCGTCTTGGTTGCCATGGAAATGGCTACCATCTTGAATTTGTACCCAATTGGCAACCTTCATCTCCTCAATTAGTTATGTATTGAATCACTCAAGACCTGTGCAGATCGTTTTTTCTATTTAATATCTAAATGTGAAGCCAGAAAAATGAGATGTCTTAGATAATTATTGTTTTATGAATTTTTTGAAAATTACATGAAAAGATGACATTTTTATTACCAAAATAAAAAAATTCTTCAAAAGTGTACAAGATATTTTTAAAATCTGACATCACTTTTCTTGGTATTAACAAGAACAATATGTTTATCAAATATAATACAAATTGGTCAGTAAATAGCGGAGAGATTGAACATTCAGGTGAACATTTTTTTTTGGAGAAAAATGCAAATGAAAAACCCAAAAGAAAACAATACAAAACAAGACCCTCACCTATGAAATATTCTGTAACAAACAATTTACACATCTTATCGACATTTCTGTGCCATAAACTTGTAGATAAATGATGGTTCTACCCAAATATGCAAAAACGGAAAATCAACATTTTAATCCCAAACTCTCCAATTCCAGGTACTGCCCCCTCCTTAAACTGAGGCATTCCACTCAGGTTTCTGAGATCACGCCATAACGTTAACTCTAGCCTATACAATTCAAAGTATTTTCCCACATTATGTAATAATTCTTTTCAATATGATCAGCTGAGCACCAACCTCTTCTTTTTTGAAGGCACTTGATATGAAACTAGAACAGAATGAGATGTGGCAAACCCTTGAGAATTTGGTGATAGCTTTGTGTCGGCAGGATAAACAGGAGGAGGCTTTACCTATCTTCATACGAGTTTGTATGTCACATGTTGTGTATATATATATTGTGTATGAAAATAAAGCATTTCTATTATCCATTGAAAAGAAATAGTTTTAAAAACTTGTTTGATTCTGTTGAATTATAAGAAAAGACTTACTTAAGATCTGAAACGGTAAAATTTCTCAAAACATAAGTCTGTAAACGTTTTTGTGGTCACATTTAGTTTTTAGAAAGATGCATCAAATGCGTTATGTATGCTACTAATTTTGACAGGAGCCCTAAATTAAGAAATTGTGTCCCTTTAAGTTTGCTTTTGCTTTGTGCCTTTACTTCTTTGCCGCCCTTGTTGGGTTTTTTTTGTAAATAGGCCCCTTTTGTAATTTTTTGTTTGATTTGATTCAGCCACATCCACAATTAAGGTGATCTCTGGGTTTTTGGTAGGATATTTAATTTTGCCTGAGCTGCCCTGCAAACAGTCAAGGGATCTTTAACGTGGACAGAGTGTTGTGATCTGCACATGGGACCTCCTTTTATCGTCCGTCGCTAATGGGACTAGGTGTCGACCTACCTACCTGGACTAGGGGGTAGATTTTGCTAAAAAAAAGCTTGAGATAATTGTTCAACTGTTGGTGGGATTAAACCCTCTGTCTGTTGGTTGAGAGGCTGACACCTTACCTCTGGACTACCGAGTCCCCCCTCCCTTTGTAAAGACCCACCTAGACAGATCAAAAATCTTTTATAACTTTTTGGTCTTTGGCTGTCCCCATTCGGAGCATTTTGTTTTCCTTCCAAACTACTCCAAGATAAATCATTACATTCCCTCATTTTCTCTGTTTAAAGATTTGTTTTTATCCTTTTCTGAAGTCTCCATGCTGATGCGGGGAAAATACAGTCAGTCAAGGCCACAGGGGTTGCCATCGTGAGATGATGCAGTATATGCTTTCATGTGGAATGTTCAAGGAAGTGGCCAACTTTTTAGAAGCATATGTGATATCGGCCAAGTTGAGAGAGCCTTCTTATTTTAAAATTCTCCATCACTGTGACAAACAGCTGGCCCCTGATGAAAGGCCAGAGAGACCCAAGGAGCAAAGCATTGAATATGCTTTAAAGGAAATGTAAAGTATCCTCTTTTTTATCTTTATCAAAATGGAGAGATTAAAAAGTTGTCAGCTGTTTTGAGTCAGCTTATAAATTATTCACGTATTTAATAAGAGATATGGCGATGGCGATGGAATTTTTAAAGTATTGATTTTGGAACCAAAGCTTATTCAAGCATGCAGACTTTTATTTAATTTTTAACTTTAGATGTCTTCTTAGCTATAGATTTTGTATACATAATATATATATATATATATATATATATATATATATATAGGTGTTATGTATCTTTCTCAGCTGGCCTGGAAACAATGAACTGACTGCATATTATGTGCAAAATGAAGTACTGCCAGCAAATAATATAGAACTCTTCATAGATCTGCTCAACAAAATGGATGAAATGAATCCAGATTTTTTGGAGAGTACTTATCAAGTTGGCGCTTCTTGGTGTGACAATGTTAACAATTTTGAAGCTCTTCTGAAAGTCGCTGCAGCTGGTCTGTTGAAATATCCAGAAAGTCATGTAAGTAGCCGTTTATTACTTATTATCAGAGGCATTATGGCACTATTTGTTGGGTTGTGAGTTTGTAATCATGATGGTTGTTACTGGTCCACCAGGTTTCCTTCAATGACATTGTACGTTGTACTCCTGAGAAAGGTATTTCACGCTCTTTTCCTCACTTGTCTCAGGTTTAAATGGTACCCAGCTATGTGTATAGAAGGATCTTGTGTTAGTATGAATATGTACTTTATATCTATATATATATCTTTATACATCTTCACAAGTTTTTAACATCTTTTTGTTTTTGAATTCTTTTATTTTCTGGATTTTAAAGCAGTTAACTTCCATGCAAATAATTTGGCATTTATTTGAATGAACAAACATAACAAATTTTACATAAGTTGAAATAACTTGAAATAAGTTAAATGCACCTTTGTATTTCTTTAAAAATGTAAAACTTAGATTTGTTTGTTTACTGTTGAATTACATTTTTTATAGGTTCTCTTTGCGCAAGAATATTTGAAGAAAAGATGTTTACATTCCTGATTATGTAAATAATACGAAGGAGCCACAGTGGAGTGAAGTCAAAGGCGAAATATGATAATAAATGACAACTCACTCCACTAATAAAGACAGAATAAACATGTGATGTTTCGGATATAACCCTTCGTCAGACAGAAAACGAGAAATATCTAGAATCTAGATCTAAGTGCTACCTCAGGCATCACACAATGTTCTTCTTCTGACATCACATTGTGTGATGCCTGAGGTAGTACTTAGATCTAGATTCTAGATATTTCTCATTTGTTGTCTGACGAAGGGTTATACCCGAAACGTCACGTGTTTGTTCTGTCTTTATTAGTGGAGTTGTCACTTATTGTCATATTTCATCCTGCTGAAGATAATAAAGAAAGGGGTTTCAAAATACAAATATAAGTTGTCACTTATTGTCATATTTCGCCTATTCCTGATTATGGTCATTCATTCACTATGAATTTTATTTCATCAGAGTTTGAAAATCAGACTGTTTGATGCATTGCGGCAACTTCTGTCGCTCTGAAGAGGCGTATAAAATTATGCATGAAATTCTTGAGAAAGAGAAAGACAATCAAGGTTTGATGTTAGTGTGTGGGCAAATAGCTGTGCAAGCAAATGATCTCAGTCTATGTCAAGAACTTTGGGAAAAGGCTGCCTCAATGGAAAATGAAGATTTGGCAGAAAAGGTCAGTGAAATTATTAATTTGTCTTTGACTTCAAATCTTGATCTATATGAATATGAAATTATTAATTTGTCTTTGACTTCTCAATAAGGAAACATTTAAAAAAAAAAAAAAATACTATCGTCTGTTTTGATGACATTGATCTTATTAACATAAAGAGATGGACAGAATGTACCCCACAGATTGATGTAATTTTTTTGTTTTTATTTAAAAGGCCAAGAATGGACTTAAAGCACTGGATGAGGCACTTAAAGCAGGAAAAACAGAGGAAAAGGAAAAACGAGTGACTGACTCATAAGAAAGATTCAAAAGTATTATCAAACTCAAAGCTATTGTCTTGACGAGACATAACATTTTATTTTATTTGGTAAATAAATTTCATCATAAATAGACTACTCTCTTTAAAATGTAGAGCATTCATTTTGCTCATAGAAAGGGATTTTGATTTGCAGATTTTAGCATTAATAACAATAAAAGAATCTTCAAAAAGAAGCCTGTATCACAATATTACTCAAGTAATGATGTTAATAACAGATCATTTCCATTAGTGCCAACCTTTCCCTTATTCGTTAACTTATATCAATATTTTGTGTATTCTTTATTATAATGGTGCCATAATGGAAGAGGGAACTAAGAATTGATTAATATTTGTATCATTTTCTTATTACATACCAGGCCATGCATGCTGTAAAACTTAAAAGTGACAAACGGCAATAAGTGACAACTACGCCAATAAAGACAGAACAAACACGTGATCTTTTGGGTATAACCCTTTGTCAGACAACAGACAAGGAATATCTACATATTTATACAGGCATCACGCAGTGTGATGTCAAAAGGAAAAACAGAAAAGAGGAGGAAAGAGAGGGTGAGAAGAGAGGAGAGGAATCAAGAAAGAGAAGGCGGTGATAATAAGAATGAGTATAAGGGAAAAGGAGGAAAAAGAGTAATGGATCAAATTGCTTTTTCATTTTTTGGATGATTGAAAAATTGTTGCCAATAACAAAGGACATCAGTCAGTTCAGGGAAATTAATGCTAAAGTCATTTTCAGAATTAGAGGATTTGACAATTTCAAACGTTTATTGGTTTAACCCAGTTGGTCGTTATGTAAAGTGAAGAGGAATATGAAACTGAGGTAGGTTTGTTCTTCTTCTTCATAATAACTGACCAACTCAATTTTTTAGTATTACTGTCAGCACGCATATTTTGATTTGACCCAAAGTATTAATCCAATTTTGTCTTTTAAGTGTTGTTAACTTAGCTATTTCATGATTGACTCATTGGTGATTGGGTTTCTTTTTTCTTCACAAATTTGACATGCTCTGCTCAATTTTATCATCGTTTAACAAAAGAAAAATGTTGTAATTAGAAATAGGTTTTTTTCTTTCTAAAGTCATACAATGAACTAGATTTGTACGGGATATAAAGTTGAGAGAAGATTCATTAGAGTTTTCCTCTTATTTGCAACTTAAAGCCTCCTCTTGATTGCTAATGTTCCTCAACTTTTTTTTCAATACAGTAGTCTCCGTCGCATGGTCCTCGGGTGAAAACGTGCAATTTGGAATATTGTGCATTTTGGTGACAGTCATGACATACGATTTGTCATGACAATTTGATAGTCATGACATACGATTTGACAGTCATGACATACGATTTGACAGTCATGACATACGATTTGACAGTCATGACATACGATTTGACAGTCATGACATATTTCATGACAGATTTGACATCATGACATACGATTTGACAGATTTGAGTCATGACATTTGACAGTCATGACATACGATTTGACAGTCATGGACAGTCATGACATACGATTTGACAGTCATGACATACGATTTGACAGTCATGACATACGATTTGACAGAGTCAGGGGCTACAACCCACTACATGTATATACATGCCATTCTTGGTTGGACATAAACTCTTTGTTTTGTTGTTTGTAATCGTTTGGATTTTGTTTGTTGTTACTTGGTTTGGAGGATAAGACCCAATTATAGGACTAACTCTTCTCATAGATTGTTCATTTTTCTCTCACTCCAGTAAGTTGGAGGAATGCTGTTTTATTTGTTGACATGCATGTCATAATAGGGACACAAGACCTTTCTCAGATTTTCTCACCGTGATCAAAGAGAGAGCCGATCAGAGTGTCTGTCTGGCAGACCATCGTCACCTGCCGAGGTAGGGAGGGAACAGACAGAGTGACAAAACCCCACTAGACATTATGGTGCGCACATGTACACATAATTAACACAGATCTAGATGACACACACACACACACACACACACACATACACACACACACACACATGCATGGCAGATTTTGTTACTTGACAGGCAAAAAGACGTTATCGAGTTTATTTTTCACATGAATTGACTCTTTAAATGCAACCAATTGAAGACGTACTTGCAAAAACATGTTGCATTTTGACGAAGCAGCCGTTTTTGCATTTTTAGGGGATAATAAGAGTTGTAAAATTTGGTGACATGAAAAAATCGTGCATTATGACGAACCGTGTATTTTGGCGGCATGCAATTTGGTGGAGACTTCTGTGTTCGAACACTCTTTATATATCTAATATAAACATATAAGTGTTTTTTCATAATTACAGAAGCTATTTTGCATTCACATAACAGAATTATATTATGTCACATATTTATTCCTGCATTTCCATAATGTATAATTCAAAAGCTCAGCACTTAGTTTTTATTAAACTCTTCACCCGCAACATTTTTTTTCCTTATTTAGAGGGGCAATTTATAAAGAAAAAATCAAGTTTCCTTGAGATTGCATTATAGCGGCAGGCATTTAGTCAGTAACATATATGTTTATGTTATTTCTTACTTATACATTCCTATGATCTCGTGCTTTTCATCTAATGATTCAAAACTATGTTCATATTTACTCTTTTGCAATTTTATTATTTTAAACAACAGCTATTCTTTTAATGAGAATATTTTTGCAATAAATATATTTGACTTAATAAAGAAAGTTTACATAATTCAGAGAATGTTTTTAAGTTTCAGACTGTAAGCTCATGGCATTACACGGGTTATTTTTACAAAAACAGGAAGAAAACTGATTAAGAAGTTTTGTTTTGTTATTATTTTAAATCTCTCCACCAATATTCTCATGGTTGATGATCTTATTCAAAACATCCATCAACAAATGTAAAATAAAAATGACTTCATGAATGCATTCTTATGAGACAGGCGTCCATGAAATGCAGGGTTTCGAAAAGTGCTTTCATGCTAGAGTGACAGCATAAGGTAAAAGTAAAATTTCTTCAAGGCCGCAGGCCCATAGAACCGGAGCTTATCTCGGTTTCAATAGAGAGAGGGGTGATCTTAGCTTAATTTTATTCTGGGAATGGAATAGTTGGGAGGAAGGGGGGGAGTTTTGTCTGAATATATTTTGAACTCTTTGGTGCATTTGTCTTTGATTGCAGCCAGATCGCTCTGGTTAATTTGAAAAGATTAAAGTATTGTAATGAATGGCACAGAAAACAAATGAGTATGCCGACAATTTCATTTGGTAGGCAACTTGCAACAAATTGATTATATAGTTGATTCCTTTATGATAAAGAGAAAGAAGGAGGTTGAATGTTTTAGAAGGATTTTTTATTATTTTGCCAGGACTTCTCTGTAGTAAACAGCCAAGGATCTCTAAAATGCGCAAAGTGTTGTGATCTGCATACGGGACTTCCTTATTATCGTCCGTCTCTGATGGGACTAGATGTCTATCCGTCTACCTAGACCAGGGTTGAGTTTTGCTTGAACTTGAAGAATTGAGTAAATTTTCAACCTGTGGGGCACAAACCTTTTGTTGATAGGCTGCCTCTTGGCCACCGAGTCTCCGTCTGATACACGACTAGCAATGACCCATGTAGAAAGAGTATAAAAGAACAGAAGAACACCCAGTAGTCTGGCCATCCATAAGCCTACATTTGGAAAACAAAATCTATATTTATATAACGTAATCATTATGATTTCATATTGTCCATATCCATAAAGCGCAGGTTTTGTAATGTATTCATTTTAGTCAACGAAATTGAGGATGGAAGAGAGAATGAAAGTGAAAGAGATTAATTATATTGTAATTTATTCATTTTGATTTGAAACGTGACCAGAGCAAATTTCCTCTTGGACAAATAAAGACATCTTATCTTATCTATCTTTAAAAGAAAGAGATGTCAAAGCTATACATCATTCTTTTCCAATATAAAATGGCTATGCAAGAGGACAACGTAAAAAGAAATCTTTCTTTTTTTTTTTAGAGAAAAATGTTTACGGAAAAAAACACAGATTACACAACTCTTATTTCAAAACAATTTTGATTTTGAAGGGTAGAAACAGTCTTTATTCAATCACCAATTATTTTACATTTGCATTTTCAAGCAATTTTTTTATAGAAAAAAGGTTAATTTTATTTGTCATTAAAAAAATCTTTAAAATAAAAATACAAGTCAAATTTATACAGTAAAATACATCATATCAATATCCCATTAACCAACAAAATCTTATCACATTCACTCAAAGAAAGACTAAGTAAGTGTTTTAAATTAAAAGACGAGAATCCCTTTTTTCATTACAAGGATTCACTGAGAATTAAATTTTTTACTTAATATCACTCATCTTAATTATCTCAGTAAGAGAGAAAAGAGGAGATATTTATTTAATCACTTGTACATATTCATCATCATGATAATAATTAATCCTGAGGTAAAGAAATCAAATTCAATTATCGATACTGATAATCACGGAAAATTAATTCTGAACTGAAGAAATTCAATTCAATTCAGAAAATGTTGACTGATAATGAGTCCATTCACTTTAGTGATCAGGATATTTATTTAGAATATCAGCAAGAACTCATAATATTTATTTAACATGACGTCAGCTCAGACAAACTGTTTTCTTCTTCAAAATGGGACATAGTTTGTTTGAGCTCTGAGAGACCTCTTGAAACTGCGACAATGTCGCTTACAGCCTCAGTTGGCTTCGGGGTCAGTTGCAGGTCCTTCAGCCATTGGGAGACCCCATAGTTACAGTTTGTCAGAAGTTTTGAAATCAAGCCATCTATGAATTGTTGAAGAGTCAAGTTACATAGAGCCATTTTTGTCCATTTACGAGTGAAATAAAATATGTGAAACTTGTAAATGATTCTCAAAACGTAGCAATAGGATAAGAGACAGATTTACCATTACATAATTCCAGAAAAGGTCATCAGGAGATTTAGCTTGATCAGATACATACGTAAAAATAAAATTGATGCTTTTTATCTCTCATTCATCATCACTATCATCATCATCATTTATGGTTTGCGGAATTCAGCGGGTTGCCGACCATCCCTCTCCACGTCGTTCTGTCTTCAACGCTTCCTGTAAAATTCAAGTTGGTGATGATATCGGTCTCATTAGCCATGAAAATCTTTAAAGAATCGACTTCAACTAACATTGCACAAGCATTACAGCATGTAACTCTTTTAAATGTTTCCCATAAGTAAAACAAAAAACATTAACTCAGCAGCCACAAATGACACAAAAATCAGAAGTTATATAATATCTTAAGATCTGGAATGCCGTGCAAAACAATTTATAGCCTGCAGAAATAAACCTCAGTTAATCTTTGAAAAGTACAGTATAATAAAATCTATAGACAGAGTAATTAAAAAATGTGTTTGGTTTACAAACTTTTAAAAAACCTGTTCACTGGAATACACATTCAAGATTCAGAAATTGTAGGAGTTCAAACTTTCTAAAATTTTAGTCTCCATTCTGTAAATCATACAAGTACTTATCATACTTTAGGTAATTTCACAATCAGAAACTTCTTACTCATAATTTCAACTTTCATCTCAAAATACAATGCTTGTATTATGAAAAAAACTACCACTGCTATCATGGAGGGTTAATTCTAAAACTTTGTTTTCAAAGGGGGGAAACAGAAAAAATGGCTGACATAAAAAAGCTGACGATATAGTCATTGTTGAGCTGTGATTGACACCTTCTTTTAAATGTATAAATATTGACACTCTTAATAACCATCAACCATCATAAAATTATGGAACAGCATAAATATCAAATTCAAAATATACACAAAAACTAAATCAAAATCACCAGGATCAAAGTGAGACAACTTCCATCATCAGATCTAATAAAAAACACAATGTATGTATAAGATTTTTTATGTATTGTTGAACACATATTCAAGTAATAACTGACATTGTCTTTGAAAACATAAGAACTGAAAAAAAAACCCAGACTGGCAAGATAAAAGCAAATTTAAAATTATGGTTATGATCACTTAACAGAATTTCAATTTATTTCCTTTAAAAAAAAAAAGAAAACAGAAACACCATTCTAGTTTTACATCAATATTGCATGAACACATGTAATAATTAAATTTGAGGATAAATGAAGGTTCAGCCACTTTTGTGAAGAGAACTTGGACTAAATTCAAATGATATTGATTTGAAATGAATATCAAAAATAGGTGTGTCACCTCGTGACAAGTAAAACAATAACTGATGGTTTGATACGTTATTAGAAATTATAAGATGATTACATGCATGAACAAAGCAACATATAAAATGGAAATCAGTCAAAGCTAATCCAACTAAAAAAATTAAAACCAGAAAAAGCATGTCAAATGTGTATGATCTATCCATGTAATTCTGAGTTGGTCGTTTTTCAAGCGCTAAAGGCTCTGTTGCTAGACCACTACAAAAAAACATATAGTATTTCCATGTAGCTTTTAAATCATTCCAAGATCATTTTCATTTGAGAAATATTTCTACCAAAAGTGACGCTTAATTAATGAAAATTTTAAATGTTATTGTTTCCTTCTCAATGAGTAGATTTTCCCCCACCTAAGCCACCATTTTCAAAAGGTTTTATAATTACAGATTTGGGATAGTATCGTTCACACCTACCCCGCTTAATCTGTATCAAATACTGACTCGATCTATTTATCATACTTGATATCACCCGGGATGTTAAACGCTTGTGTAAAATAGATACAAACTGCATGATGATGGATACCCTGGCATTGGTCCACTGATATATATGGAAAGGATTGAACATGAAAACGACAAGGATACCTTATATTAATGATGAAGAGGATATCAAGAGATAATAAATTGGACGTTATTATAATTGAATTTGACATCCTACTCTCCAAAAAAATATTCATCCAGAGCAAAACAATAGCCCAAAAACACAACATTAAGAGACAAAACTTAAAATGGAAACTAATAAACGTGGAGAATGATGTTTAGATTAAAAGACTCCATCATTTTCACATGACAGACATCTTTTACGGCAAAAGTTAAAGGGGTATACACCAAAATATATAAAATGAGCTAAATCACATTTATTTTACACTTATTGGTTTATCAAGCTCTACATGACATCAATGTCTGTTTCAAATACATTGCACAGCTTTAATTCATCGTCACGTTGACATTATTGATCTGACAGGCTACCTGTCCGCTGAAGTTGCTACGGAGACATATGTCGACAATGTTTATGATAGATTTATTTGTATAAAAGCAGTAAGACACTGGAAATACAAATAGTATTTTCCTTGTTATATCTCTTAATTTTCTGAACGGAGTCTTTTTTCACTATCTTCCGTTTCAATTTTTAGATGCGTTCACTCGTTATCGATTATTCTGCTTTTTGTCTTTTTCTAAAAAAAAAGTTACATTTTTAGTGCGAAACCATAAATTTATGTCACAAACAATATGAGAAATATTCACATCAATGTAAGGTTTAAAATTTTCTCTATCATAAGCAAAAAACAATTCTTATCGTTATCATCATAAAAATCATTGTTGTGAGTGCAATGAGTTAATACCACATAACTTGTTGAGTGCAATGAGTTAATACCACATAACTTGTTGTGAGTGCAATGAGTTAATAACATATAACTTGTTGTGAGTGCTATGAGTTAATACCATATAACTTGTTGTGAGTGCAATGAGTTAATACCACATAACTTGTTGTGAGTGCAATGAGTTAATACCACATAACTTGTTGTGAGTGCAATGAGTTAATACCATATAACTTGTTGTGACTGCCACATAACTTGTGAGTGCAGTTAATACCATATAACTTGTTGTGAGTGCAATGAGTTAATACCACATAACTTGTTGAGTGCAATGAGCTAATACCATATAACTTGTTGTGAGTACAATGAGTTAATACCATATAACTTGTTGTGAGTGCAATGAGTTAATACCATATAACTTGTTGTGAGTGCAATGAGTTAATACCATATAACTTGTTGTGAGTGCAATGAGTTAATACCACATAACTTGTTGTGGGTGCAATGAGTTAATACCATATAACTTGTTGTGAGTGCAATGAGTTAATACCACATAACTTGTTGTGAGTGCAATGAGTTAATACCATATAACTTGTTGTGAGTGCAATGAGTTAATACCATATAACTTGTTGTGAGTGCAATGAGTTAATACCATATAACTTGTTGTGAGTGCAATGAGTTAATACCATATAACTTGTTGTGAGTGCAATGAGTTAATACCATATAACTTGTTGTGATTGCAATGAGTTCATACCATATAACTTGTTGTGAGTGCAATGAGTTAATACCATATAACTTGTTGTGTCTGCAATGAGTTCATACCATATTACTTGTTGTGATTGCAATGAATTAATACAATATCGGATCCTGAGATGAGAGAAGGCAGTTTTACCACAAATGGGACAAAACTCTTTTATTGCACTACTGATGAAGCAGTTTCTTCCCCTTGACATCCATACCATAACAAAGGCTCAGTATCGATTCTTTCATTTTTTACGATTTTTTTAGATTTCTTTTATTGAGGCAAAAAATTAGGAAAAAACTTGTTTTTTTTTAACTTTGTAAAACAATCTCTATTGGAATGGAAAACAAATTTTATTTGACAGTGAGAATATGATTATATGAAAACTTTTTTCAACACTTAATGTCTTCATACATGAACTATATATAACAGTGACAAAGGAATATCAAAAGTACAATAGCATGTGAAACACACTTACTCAGGAATTTTCTCATGTGGTGATGTTGGCCAAGTGGTTAGGCAACCAGACTTGGGATCATGGAGGTCCTGGGTTTGAATCCTAGCAAAGTTAGGGCTGACATTGTGTTCCTTGAGAAAGACACTTTATATATGCATTTTCACCACTCCTCGACACAGATGCAAATGGGGTACAAGCACTAGCTTGGGAGTAAATTCTATGCCAGACTAGCGTTCTGTCTATGAGGTGGTTATTGCCTATTCCGCTCACGTTATAGAAACCAGTGTAAGCCCCTGCTCTATCGGCCGTAAGGGACTCTACTTTTTTTCCAACAAGTGTTGGCTTGCCTGCTCACTGCCTGTTCTTCCACATTATCAAGGGAACGAACAACTAGACAAAAAAATTAGAAAAGTGGAGGCAATATTACTGCCTGTACTTCCACATTATCAAGGGAACAACTATGACAAAAATTAGAAAAGTGGAGGCAATATTACTGCCTGTACTTCCACATTATCAAGGGAACAACTATGACAACAATTAGAAAAGTGGAGGCAATATTAATAATGGTTTAATCACCACTTTTGAGAAAGTAATTATTTCCATTAAACTAAGAAAGGAATAAAAGTGGGTAAGAGTAGAGAGGGGGGTGGGGGGGAGAAGGTAAATGGCAATGTACTCCAATGACCTTTGGACAGCAGGGAAATAATGTTATCTCATAAAATTTAATGAGAAACTCATTCATGAATGTCTGTGTATAATTATAATTATATGTGTGTGTACTGTTTAAGAGTTTCATGGCAGACAAATCAATCTTGAATGTCAATTAATGCATGTGTTTGTTAGTTACCATTGCTTGTTTATTTGTTTTTATATATATATATATATATATATATATATATATATATAAATATATATTCGTGTGATTCAATAGCAGCCACAGGTGGTAGACCTACTGAGATGAGGAGGTGGTTCATACGGTATTTGAAAGAAGGAGTCCAAATAAATGTTTACATCTTGATAACAGGATTTGAACCCCTGATCTAAGGGTTACAAGGCAAGTACAGCATTTTACAATCACTGCTGTACTTCAAATTTTATGCCCAAAATAAGATCATTCAAGATTTCTTTGGGGGTTTATGTTTTTAATGAGCTCTGAAAAAGATAAGAAGTCAAACAGTGGACAACATGTACTACACAAAAGAATGACAAATTCTGAAAACTGAATGACTAGTACTTACTCAAAAAGCAATATTTGTGTCATGACGTTAAACAAGGAAAAATAAAGATTAAATTAACACCAGCTGCAGACCAATTATATAGAATGTAAACTCTAAAAAGCAAAAGCACTTGATTCTTGAGCACAAATTGTAAGCACAAACCTTCTGCATCTCCTGAAAAGTTTTTCTTTATGAAAATTTACAGTTTTTATATAATTTTGCATATGTTCAAAAGTCAAAGGTTCTCAGTATAGATGACCCCAAGATTAGCTAAGAAATAGGTAATTCAATTTAACCGTAAGTAAGATAAAATGCTGTTATCTGGAGATAATCAATTGAAGGCGTCATTTCAATAGTGTGCCTAGGTCACAATTATGTCATTTAGAGAAAAATACAAAAACCATGGACTTTGGCACTGTTGGCTTTGGGATTTCCAAGTTTCAAACGGTTATAAATGTAATGTATTTTCATCAAATCACTTTCACACTTTCCACGTAGCTCTCTCCCTTTTTATTCCCTAGGATTATGTCTGTCTCGCTTCTCATGAAAATGGACATATGCACACAATTGAAATGACCCCTTCAATTGAGTCTTTATCCCTGTAGACTTGTTCATAATAGATTTACATACATGCATGCATGTTTCTATGTATGAGTGGGTAGGTGTCTGCCTGTAAATATATGTTTGTGGAATTCAATAGGAGGTGTGCAAGATTTTCAGAATAAAACCTTTTTTATCCTCATAAAAGTTTGATATTTTTCTTTTTCACAAAAAAAACTGACACTTAAAAAAAAAAAAAAAGATAAACAACAAAACATGTGATTTCAAAATCTCTTTCATCTAGGAGTTAATTGGAAAGTTCTCTCCACACCAATGAGTTTATAAAATAGCACAATACAATTATAACACACTTTTTCCTAACCCTCAGACTCAGACTTCATTAAAACCCACTGAAATAAATCCTGTGTCACAGGTGTGTATGTCAAATTATACAAACTCGAAAAGAAAAACTGTTTTGTAAAGCACATACATATGGAATACAAGTAAAAGCATGGTAACATACATGATGTAATTCATCAAAAACTATAATGGAATATAATTCATTTTAATTACGTTTTATAATATGCATTGCTCAATATTTTAACATTTCAATATTCAGAGCCTTGCAGTCCTTCCATTCACAGCCATGCTTTTACTCATCTTACAGTCCCTGTTCTTTACTAACAACCTAATGTGGACCTTTACAGTGGAATTCATTTTCAAACATCAGTCAAGACAATCAATCAGTCTTCCGACACACAAAGGACACATCTCAAAATTGATAGTGTCATTGTCTTTCTTTATTGATAGTGTCATTGTCTTTCTTTATTGATAGTGTCATTGTCTTTCTTTATTGATAGTGTCATTGTCTTTCTTTATTGATAGTGTCATTGTCTTTCTTTATTGATAGTGTCATTGTCTTTCTTTATTGATAGTGTCATTGTCTTTCTTTATTGATAGTGTCATTGTCTTTCTTTATTGATAGTGTCATTGTCTTTCTTTATTGATAGTGTCATTGTCTTTCTTTATTGATAGTGTCATTGTCTTTCTTTATTGATAGTGTCATTGTCTTTCTTTATTGATAGTGCCATTGTCTTTCTTTATTGATAGTGCCATTGTCTTTCTTTATTGATAGTGTCATTGTCTTTCTTTATTGATAGTGTCATTGTCTTTCTTTATTGATAGTGTCATTGTCTTTCTTTATTGATAGTGTCATTGTCTTTCTTTATTGATAGTGTCATTGTCTTTCTTTATTGATAGTGTCATTGTCTTTCTTTGAGGTAATCAAAGTGAATCAGGCCAACATTATTTTGGTCATTTGCACAATTTCAAAGTATTGCTTTGTGCCTTCTGTGATATTCAACAAAAGAAATAAAGGGAAATAAAATAAATGCACAGGACAAAAAACTCATGGAGTGGAATGATTTTTTTGTTATTTATAAATTTAAAAATACCCAATTTTGATTAAGCGTTTCTTTTGAGAATTTATTGTGATTCTTTCCTGATAAGATATTTGATTGAACTTATGAAAGAAAAGCAAAAAAACAGCCCAGTGCCCCCCCCCCCCCCCATTCCCAATTTTCCCCTGATGAAAATACAAATGGAACAGACATTGCCATATGTAACAGGAGTTATTTGGCATGGACTAAGGTTAGAAATTCTTCCCTGGTCTTGGGATCATCTCTGAAAGCACCCAACATTGTACTCGTCACAGTTTTGCTGTTTAATTTCTGGACTCTCGCATAACCATACACATATGACTAGAGAAAGAGAGGGAAAAGATTGGTAAAATTATTGAAAAAAATATACAGATAACAGAAAAGCAAATTAGACATCCTGTTGTCGTTGTTGTTGTTGTTGTTGTTGTTGTGGTGGTGGTGTTGTTTTGATGTTGTTTTCACGTTGGTGTCCTTGGGATCTATACATTATTTATGTTGAAGGTCAATCAATCATAAGTTACATAAGACCTGATGGATTCTGTGACAAATAGGTAAGTGTGACTGATTAGGTCAAAGAGACATCTGTACTGTACTGAACTCTGTTATTTGTTGATACAGGTTTTTATTTCAATAAAGAACATCTAAGGTGATGTCCTGAAACGCCATAACGACATTTTCATTTTTTTCTTAGTTGTAAGAAATCATCTATCTTCATTGTACATTTTCTATTTGAAAAAAATAGAATGGGGCAGCTCTTGTATAAATATTTTTTCATTAACAAACAAAAGAAGTCCTTGTTTTTTAATTGAGAAAGAAATCAGAATGAACAGTGAAGACAGAAGAAGAGCTGCTCCCTGAAGATCATCTCAAAACGTTGGTGAAACTGTCTAGACATGTAAATTCATGATATATTGGGATATGAGATTTGTCCACTGAAATGATGGACATAACATGTAAGGTCTCATGTTAAAGAATGTACACTTCTTTCATGTATTTTTTTTTATATTTGAGGCATTGATCCAATTGAAAGGCTCCAGTTACGCTCGTGATCTAAATGCAAATTTCCATTCTCCTTCCGCCTCGGAAACTCTAACCTTGTAAGTAAAGGTGTGGACATACTTGTTTAAATCTTGCAAAAAGTTCAAATCTCATCGTATACATCCATGTTGTGCACAACTAATTATTTCTGTCCATTTACTACATTCTAAAGACTAAAATAGTTACTAAATTGAAACCCAAGAAGCAGAACATAGTGTTTGAGGCCCCATTCGATGGTCTATTACGCTTTTTTGTTTTTCCTAAATAATTACATCACACAGACTCACGTGTTTCGACAGTTTCACAGAGAAAATACTTACCAGGCTTCGATAACAACACCAACGCCAGACGGCTGGACTGCCTCTGTTATAGCTAAGGCAATCTGCTTAGTCAGTCTTTCTTGCACTGTATTTTAAAACCAACAATAAAACGGGAGATGAAATTTCAAGGCATGAAAAGATTTTCCATATCTACATCAAGTTACTGACTTCATATTATAATAATGAATGTATATTTCATGCCAGAATATAAAGGCCAAAGCAAATTTATGAAATGTCAATGACATATTTATTCTTTCAAAAACAATCTTCAATTAACTCATTACAATTGGGCTAAGCTGTAAAACAAAAATATTCTTCCAGCTGTATCTATTATCAGTCATTTATATGATACGTCCTAGTAAAAATAAACAACTATTAACTAGATAAGTAAAGTAAGTCCTATACTCAAAGTAGAACGTAGGATAACCAGGAGCAGAGTCCTAATTTTCCCAGGCATACAGCATAATGTGGTAGTTTGTCATTGCTTTCCACGCTGCCTTTACTTGTGCAAAGTCTTAATAAACTCCTCAGCTACTTATTTCATTTCACTGCTAGGTTGACAAGAGGGCTAGAAAAATCTGTCCAAGCTGAGAGTCAAACTTAGTTCTCCTGAGCAGTGGTCAGACGTGCTACCGACTGAGCTATTATGTGCCTCAACTGTTTGAGTATATGTTTATATAATTGAGTGCACTAACTCTGAAAAGGCCTGCATCGAAACACACCAGATAGGTAGGTATATTTCACATCAAAGCTCATTGGCATAGAGCTGGTTGGTATGAAAACGTGAAATTTTAACTGGTGTTTAAATAAACACTTGGTTGATTAAAAAAACAAAAAACAAACATAAAGGTATGAATTTAGTGTCTCACCTTGTAAACGTCTACTGAAAACTTCCACTATTCTGTAAGGGGGGGGGGGGGTGATAAAACATAGTTCAGCTTTTGTATTTGACAGCTATGTTCAGCGTATGATTTGTGGGTTAAATTTCCACTTATCAAAACACGTTCCATTGATTGTGCATCTTTACATGATATGACTGTCTGGTTGGCTGTCTCATGTGTCTCTATTTCTCCCTCATTCCCTCCCTCCTTCCCTTTGTCTGTCTCTCCCTCCTCTCCCTCTGTCTCTCTCTCCCTCCCTCCCCCCTCCTCTTCTCCCCTCTCTCTCTCTCTCTCTCTCTCCCTCCCTCCCTCCCTCCCTCCCTCTCTCTCTCTCTCCCTCTCTCCCTCTCCCTCCTCTCTCCTCTCTCCCTCTCTCTCTCTCTCTCTCTCTCTCTCTCTCTCTCTCTCTCTCTCTCTCTCTCTCTCTCTCTCTCTCTCTCTTCTCTCTCATAATCATAATAATAATAATCATAATGATAATAATAATAATATCATAATAATAATAAGAAGAAGAAGAAGAAAAGAACAAGAAGAAGAAGAAGAAGAAGAAGAAGAAGAAAAAGAAGAAGAAGAAGAAGAAGAAGAAGAAGAAGAAGAAGAAGAAGAAGAAGAAGAAGAAGAAGAAGAAGAAGAAGAAGAAGAAGAAGAAGAAGAAGAAGAAGAAGAAGAAGAAGAAGAAGAAGAAGAAGAAGAAGAAGAAGAAGAAGAAGAAGAAGAAGAAGAAGAAGAGGAAGAAGAAGAAGAAGAAAAAGAATACATAATAATAACTATAATAATAATGATGATGGTGATAATGATACGACATATCAGTTGTGTGGAGAATAATATTATAAGATTTGAAAGTACAGGCCTGACTTGAAATTTAAGGAGAAAAGAGAATACAAGAAACAGTTTCCATTTCAAGAGATGGTTAAATCAAAGGAGAAAAAAACGTTTTTTGACTTCAAGAGATGGTTAACGTTTTTGACTTCAAAGATTTAAATCAAAGGAGAAAAAACAAAACATTTTCACTTCAAGAGATGGTTAAATCAAAGGAGGAAAAAACGAAAACGTTTTCACTTCAAGAGATGGTTAAATCAAAGGAGGAAAAACGAAAACGTTTTCACTTCAAAGAGATTTTTGACTTCAAGAGATAAATCAAAGGAGGAAAACGAAAACAGTTTTCATTTCAAGAGATGGTTAAATCAAAGGAGGAAAAACAAAACAGTTTTCATTTCAAGAGATGGTTAAATCAAAGGAGGAAAAACAAAAACAGTTTTCATTTCAAAGAAAAGGAGAAAACAAACAGTTTTCATTTCAAGAGATGGTTAAATCAAAGGAAAAACAACCCACCTACTGTCCACTAGTGACCAAGGTATAAATTCTGAAAATGACATGGCTAGTTCAAGCTTTAAATGGCTTTAAATGACATGAGATAATATTAATATGTCATCAGACTTCGAATTTATTTTTAAAAATCCATTCGGTTGCAATGATAATTTGTCGACCATTACTGATTGCATAAAGTACGGCAGACACAAGTCCACTCCTCCAAGAAGTTACTTTTACATAAGTTTGATTTGATTTGCTTTGATTTGATCTTACCCCACCCACGACTAAGGTGATTTCGAGGGTTTTGGTAGGATTTTAAATTTTGCCTCGACTGCCCTGGGATCTGCCAAGGATTATCAAAGTGCACAGTGTTGTGATCTGCACACCAGACATCCTTTTTATCGTCCATCTCCGAATTGGACTAGGTGTTAATCTACCTGCCAGGACCACAGGGGTAGGTTTTGCAATAGAAAAATCCCCTCGAGAATAAAATTTCAGCCGTCAGGGCTTGAGCCCACAACCTTTTGGTTGAGAGGCCGACACTTTGTCTCTGGACCATCGAGTTCCCTGTGAATACTTAAAGATGATTAAACTCCACTCACCTGGCTAATTTACTGAGGCCTAAGATTTTCTTGTTAGGGAGGTAGCCTATATGAACCTGTTGAGCAAAAAGAAGAAGGAAAATGTGATAACGACACTGAACTTTATTTTTTCTATTTGATTTGATTTCACTCACATCCACGACTAAGGTGATCTAGGGGGTGTTTGTAGTATCTTTAAAATTTCCTGGACTGCCATGTAAACAGCAAAGGGATCTTCCACGTGCACAGTGTTGGGATATGCCCACAGGGCCTCCTGACTATCATCTGTTTCCGATGAAACTAGTTGGCCATTCTCCTAACAAAACTGGGGAAGGTGGGGGTGGGGGGGGAGACTTTATTCAGAAAAAAGATCTCGAAAACATTTTAAACCTTGCCGGGGCTTGAACCCACAACCTTTTGGGTTGAGAGGTCATATAATGCGGTGATCTCGGGATAAATTAAGGGGAAACATTAAGATGAAAGATCCGGACAGTGGACAGGGGTAGATGATCCCGCCCTCCACGAGTCTCCTGCTGCCTTGCAGGTCGATCTTGGGGATCAAAGGTTAAGGGAGTTAACCCTGACAGAAAAGCTGTTCTGATGGGCAATGAAGAGCATGAGAAAGACCAAAGCATGTCCAATACCACAGATTAAGAATGCCAAAGGAGAAATAATGAAAGAAGACAGCCAAATCATGGAAGCATGGAGAAAGTGTTTTCAACAATTACATAATCCCTTCAGAACATATGAAACAAGGATAAAGATCAATTAGTAAGAGTAACAAGTAATACAGAGGAAACAGCTGAAGATGTAGATATATCAATGGGAGAAATCCAAACAGCTATAAGAAAAGTGAAATAAGGAAAACCCCAGGAGCAGCTCAAGTTTATCCAGAAATGATTAAAAACAAAGGAAGAGAGGTAGACAAACTACTACATGCAATATGCCAACAGGCATCGAAGTCCAAACAGGTGCCAGACGACTGGAAAAAGGAAACGGTAGTACCAATACATAAGAAATGATCAACTATGGAATGCTTAACGTACCATGTAGAGTTCATGCCAGGATACTGGAAATGAGACTAAGGAAAATAGTAGAAGATCAGATTGAACAACATCAGAGTGGATTTAGAACAGGAAGAAGTGTACAAGACCACGTATTTACAATTAGACAAATAATACAAAATTCCTTGAGACAAATATTGACTTGCACCTGTGTTTTATAGATCTAGAAAAGGATTGTGAGGAGGGACGAACTATGGCATTCCTTAAAAGAACACAATGTAGAGCAAAATTTAATAGAAGCCATTAAAAGTTTTTACAAAAACCAACATATGCAGTGAGAGTAGCTGAAACATATCTACAGAATTTGATGTAGATATAGGGGAAAGATAGGGTTGTATTTCGAAGTCTTCTTTTGTTTATCACATTAATGGATTCAGTCGCATAGGCATCCTCAAAAATGAAGAAAAATGAATGTAGGTATGTGGAAGCTCAAACCAGTAAATGTATCAATGCTTTCATTTGCCGATGATTTAGTTCTGTTTCGAAAATCAGAAAGTGACATTCAGTCGAATATCAACATTATGAACAATGAACTAAATAAAAGAAAATGAGAGTAAATGCAAAAAAAAAAACAACAATGTTAGCAACTAGGGATTCTCTGGGTCAACTGTGACCCTTTTTATTTCTAGGGAGACACAGAAACCACCTCAAAATCACCAGGAAAAGGGTGTTTCAGTGTTTCATTTTGAAAAAAATAAAAAGTGAGATCATTAAATCGAAACCGAAACTCTGGGGTGAGCCCAAGACGTCCAAAGCCATTACTACTCATACTGTTATGATATGCACAAGGGACCTCTTTTTTATAGTCTGTCTCCGATAGGACTAGGTGTCGATCCGCCTACCTTTACAATGGAGGTAGTTTTACTGAAAAAAATTTTTGATAATTATTTTTTTTCAACCGCCGCCGGGTTTGAACCTACGAACTCTGGACGTCCAAGTACCCCATAAATACTAATGAACAACGTTTTTTTCTCTTTTAAATAATTGTCAAAAGTTTTTTTAAAATAATAAAACAAACAAATACAAACAAAACTAACTTTCCTCGGTCAAATATCTAGGAAAATAAAGCAGACGACATATTTATAAACATCGAATCACGTGAAAAAAAGATTTGTCTTCTTTCTTTTTTTTCTTTTCTTTTTTGCTCTTCTTCTGACGAAACTACGTTCAGAACAAGAAGGCCATAAAGAGCCCCCAGAATGACTGAGATGTTGTGCCAATCGATGATGACCGTTAAACAAACAGCAGGTCATGAATATGCTGATTGCTTTTTGATCCAAACGTCGCCTGGAATTTCATCCACGGCTGTCAAGGTGAGGGTGAAGCGGAACAAAAGGATGCAAATATGGTCAAGACGTCCGTACATAATAATATATTTCCATCTGGGCTTACATCTAGCTATCTACCCACCTTCCATCATTTTATCCATCCTTTCCTCCTCCCCCTCCCTCCCTCTCTCTCTCTCTCTCTCTCTCTCTCTCTCTCTCTCTCTCTCTCTCTCTCTCTCTCTCTCTCTCTCTCACTCTCTCCTCTCTCTCTCTCTCTCTCTCTTTCTCTCTCTCCCACCCTCTCTCTCTCTCCCTCCTCTCCCTCCCTCCCTCTCTCTCTCTCTCTCTTTCTCTCTCTCTCTCTCCCTCTTCTCTCTCTCTCTCTCTCTCTCTCTCTCTCTCTCTCTCTCTCTCTCTCTCTCTCTCTCTCTCTCTCTCTCTCTCTCTCTCTCCCTCTCTCCCCCTCCCTCTGCCCTCTCTTCTCTCTCTCTCTCTCTCTCTCTCTTCTCTCTCTCTCTCTCTCTCTCTCTCTCTCTCTCTCTCTCTCTCTCTCTCTCTCTCTCTCTCTTCTCTCTCTCTCTCTCTCTCTCTTCTCTCTCTCTCTCTCTATCTATCTATATATATATTTATATATATTTATATATATATATATATATATATATATATATATATATATATATATATATATACATATATATATATATATATATCTGTGTGTCTGTCTTTCTCTCTGTGTGTCTGTCTGTCTCTCCCTCTGTCTGTCTGTGTCTCTATGTCTCTCCTCCGTCTCTGTCTCTATCTGTCTGTCTGTCTGTCTGTCTGTCTGTCTGTCTGTCTGTCTGTCTGTCTCTCTCTTTCTCTCTCTCTCTCTCTCTCTCTCTCTCTCTCTCTCTCTCTCTCTCTCTCTCTCTCTCTCTCTCTCTCTCTCTCTCTCTCTCTCTCTCTCTCTCTCTCCGTTTGTGAGTATGTGTGCGTCCCTTACTGATATTAACTTGTTTGACCCCACCAAAAGCAGTATAGTGGCGTCGTTTGCATTGAGACTACAGCGTTGTCTCTCGACAGTCCTACTCATCACAGGCAAAGGGATGTTTCACATGCACATCATGTGCACGCGCAATCTACACAAACTATGTGTGTCTCCATTGTCTGTACGTCTGAATGTGCCTACATCGTGCGCACTAGGTGGTGGCCCATGCAAAACAAGAACCAAAGGGTAACTATTATATAACATGAAGGATTCCAATTGACCTCTGCACGGCATTGCCATAACAACTGACTGTCCGAAGAGGCAATTCTTCTGGAGGCGTGATGTGGTACTTAAAATCATTTTGATGCGATTTTATTCGATTTAGCCTCATCAAGATTTGGGTGGCGTTGGTGGCAGAGTAGTTAGGAGGCCAGAATGGGGAACATGAGGTCCCGGGTTCGAATCCCAGCAAGGCTAGATCCTACGTTGTGTGCCTTGGGAAAGACACGTGACACGCAAGTTCTCCACTCACCCACCCAGGTGTAAATGGGTACAAGCACTAGCTTAAGACTAAAAACCTGCGTCAAAATTAGCGTCCTGTCAAGGAGGCGATTATTATCACATGCTTCGCTACACGCTTTTGAAACCGGAATAAGCTTCAAGTGTACGGGGAGGAACTTCCACACTTACATCAACACCAATTGTTATACATCAACACCAATTGTTATACATCAACACCAATTGTTATACATCAACATCAAATGTTATCTCCTTGGTTTGGGTAGATTTTTTTATTAATCATTTTTCTCGAAAAAAAAAACCCTGCAAAACAGCCAAGGGATCTTTTAACGTGCATAGAGTGTCGTGATATGCACACTGGGCCTTCTGTTTATCGTTAGTGTCCAATGGGACCAGGAGGAGGGAAGGTAGATCTTACTAGAAGAAAAACCGAGAAAACTTTTCAACCTGACGGGATATGAACTCCCAAGAGGCCAACACCTTGTCATTTGCCTCTGGACTACCGAGTCCCCCCGATCTTGTGCAATGTTGAGCAAGAGGTCAGACGCCTGTTCACTTGAGGAACGTTCCACAACACCTGGTCTGACCGCGAGTGGGACATTGTAAAGGGGCAGCCAAATGAACGACTTTGGTTCCATTGAGAGAGTGGGCCAAAATGGCGGTCAAAGCGCAAATCGACCTGTGTTGGGTTGGGTTTTTTTACATTTGTTATTGTATTTTCTCCATCATTTACTTTTGTTGTTTTAACTCTTTTAATAGTTTTTTCTTTCTCTATCTGACACCCCCCCCCCTTTTTTTCCCCATCTGAGTGATGCTTCTTTTTTAAATTTCTTTATTGCATAGTATCGCCACCTTCTCTCTCTTTTTTTTCTTTCTTTTTTTACCTCGACACCAAGTTTAGTTCATGTAGTAACAACAACAACATTCTTGTAAATTTTTCTTCTTTCTATTTTTACTTTCAAAATACATGAGCATCAAGGCAGCCAGCCGCCATCTGGACTTGATTGGTCAAGCCAATGGAACAGCCTCGACAACTAAGCCAGTGGAACAGCCTCGACAACTAAGCCAGTGGAACAGCCTCGACAACTAAGCCGGTGGAACAGCCTCGACAACTAAACCAGTGGAACAGCCTCGACAACTAAACCAGTGGAGCAGCCTCGACAACTAAGCTAGTGGAACATCCTCGACAACTAAACCAGTGGAACAGCCTCGAGAACTAAACCAGTGGAACATCCTCGACAACTAAGCCAGTGGAACAGCCTCGACAACTAAGCCAGTGGAACAGCCTCGACAACTAAAACCAGTGGAACATCCTCGACAACAACTAAGTCAGTGGAACGTCCTCGACAACTAAGCCAGTGGAACGTCCTCGACAACTAAGTCAGTGGAACATCCTCGACAACTAAGCCAGTGGAACAGCCTCGACAACTAAGTCAGTGGAACAGCCTCGACAACTAAGTCAGTGGAGCAGCCTCAACAACTAAGTCAGTGGAACAGCCTCGACAACTAAGTCAGTGAACGTCCTCGACAACTAAGTCAGTGGAACAGTCCTCGACAACTAAGTCAGTGGAACATCCTCGACAACTAAGCTAGTGGAACTAAGCTATCCTCGACAACTAAGTCAGTGGAACAGTCCTCGACAACTAAGTCAGTGGAACGTCTCGACAACTAAACCAGTGGAACAGCCTCGACAACTAAGCCAGTGGAACAACCTCGACAACTAAGCCAGTGTAACAGCCTCGACAACTAAACCAGTGGAACAGCCTCAATCCGCTCAGATCCTGATCCAGAACAGCCACTTCACCCATGGGTCTGTCTGCTTCCGTTTCAAGGGATTTTTTTTATAAATGGATTGACGGAGGGGAATCAGTCTTATTATGACCTTCATTTTCTGATAGTCTGTGCGAATATGGATAACTGTTTCATGAGGAAAAAACCTGCACGTTGGATGGGAATGTCCAGGGTCAATCTATAACCGGTCTTTATTTAGTGGAACGAGTCCTGCTCTACTAAGGCGAAATATAATACTGTTATCTTCCTGACTTTTGATCTGAGCGTGTGTGTGTGTGTGTGAGAGAGAGAGAGAGAGAGAGAGAGAGAGAGAGAGAGAGAGAGAGAGAGAGAGAGAGAGAGAGAGAGAGAGAGAGAGAGAGAGAGAGAGAGAGAGAGAGAGAGAGAGAGAGAGAGAGAGAGAGAGAGAGAGAGAGACAGAGAGAGACAGAGAGAGAGAGAGAGAGAGAGAGAGAGAGAGAGAGAGAGAGACAGAGAGAGACAGAGAGAGAGAGAGAGAGAGAGAGAGAGAGAGAGAAGAGAGAGACAGAGAGAGAGACGAGAGAGAGAGAGAGAGAGACAGAGACAGAGACAGAGAGACAGAGAGAGAGAGAGAGAGAGAGAGAGAGAGAGAGAGAGAGAGAGAGAGAGAGAGAGGGAGAGAGACAGAGACAGAGAGAAAGAAAGAGAGAGAGAGAGAGAGAGAGAGAGAGAGAGAGAGAGAGAGAGAGAGAGAGAGAGAGAGAGAGAGAGAGAGAGAGAGAGAGAGACAGAGAGAGAGAGAGAGAGAGAGAGACAGAGACAGAGGGTGAGAGGGAGGAAGGGATGGAGGGGGAGGGAGAGAGAGAGAGAGAGAGAGAGAGAGAGAGAGAGAGAGAGATAGAGAGAAAGAGAGACAGAGACAGACAGAGAGAAAGAGAGAGAGAGAGGGGGGATGGAGGGAGGAGATATAGAAAGAGACAGAGAGAGAGAGAGAGAGACCAGAGAGAGAGAGAGAGAGAGAGAGATAGAGAGATAGAGA
Organism: Doris montereyensis; assembly: GCA_037039925.1. Taxonomy (NCBI): domain Eukaryota; kingdom Metazoa; phylum Mollusca; class Gastropoda; order Nudibranchia; family Dorididae; genus Doris; species Doris montereyensis. The sequence continues at coordinate 139,436 of JAXRKP010000749.1, read as the reverse complement.
GAAAGAGAGAGAGACAGACAGACAGATAGACAGATATGCAGAAGGAGACAGAGACAGACAGACAGAGACCATGTTTTTCGTTCATACAGAAAAGCAATTGTCCTGTCAATCACTATTTTCATGTGTAATATTTTCTTTGTAATACATAAAAAAAAATTAATTGAACTTTTTTTTTTTTTAAAGATCATTCACTAGTTTATTCAATGAGTTAATGCTTCCATGCAAATGATATTTTGATTTCTCGAGTTTGGTTTCAGATTTACGATTCTGATTTAAAGTTTGAAAATGAAAACGTCCGACCGGTGCCCACAATACGAAATCCCATTCTCCTGAATGTCAAAATGTTTCATTGAAATGTTAAGGTTACACGCTTCTATAGCCATGTCGTAAGCGTACTAAAGTGTCATCCTCCACGAGCAAATGTTACTCCGCAATCACCACATGCACACAGTGTCGCGTTCATTTTCTTGTTGGGTGTATGTAACATCTTATTCCATCTAGCAGCTTGATCTTATTCCACACGTCGTCACGCACGGATTGTCTGTGTGACAAACACCGACGCGCCTGTTGAAACAACATACAGACAGAAATAAAACTAAAACACAAGAGCGAGCCACAAATCCGTTAGACTACAATTCGACAGGTGAATGGAAATAGAGACAAAAAAGACGCAAGAATAAACAGGTAAGACCGTCGAATTCTTAGGAAAGGTACTTTACTCTACTCACTTGAATCATGTGTGAATGAGTACCCAGCCATCGGCAGAGAAAATTTTTGTCAAAATTTCAGTACCAAGCAGTCAACAGTCTGCTGTACTTTTTTTGCTCTCCGTTGTAGTTGAGAAGGACTGTGAATGAAATGGTCTGCTGGGGGGGGTTTTGGGTGTTTACATGATGTGCAGCCGAAACCCGCACTTGTGCGAGGATACGGACTATAAATCCATCTTTATTTTTTATCTTAAAACACGTAAATGAGGAGCGAATCGTGGGTACGCAAAATGGTTCAAGCCATCAAGGCAAGAATAAAGATTTTTTTAAAAATCCACAACAAAAAAGGGAAAGAGAGTAAAGCTCAAAACCTCAAAATAGAATATTGACACCTGAAGTAAACGAATCTGATCTCAAAATAGCAACGAGAGCTAAGTTTGGTACTGTATTACATTAACGGTAACTGTTCCGGACAATTCAAAGGCAATAAAATCATTAACGTTCGAACTCACACTAAAGCAATTCGTTAGCAGGAGAAAACGGGCCATTGAATAAAAATAAAAAGAAATAAAAAAGGTAAAAAAATTTTTAAAGATAAGAACAAAATATATGTAAAAATTCAATGTTCTTCACCAGTGATTGCATCGGCCCTCTGCCTGTAACTGTAACCATTAACGATTCGGCACAGATACGAGCAAACCGCATCGACTGACCTATTCACAGCAGAGGCTTTGGTTGATATTGTACAGAAGACTTAATGAAAAGAGTGGTTCAAACCACTGGACGGACTAAACGAAATCAATAGGGGTGCAATAAAGGGTGTCTCCCCCTCCCCACACACACCACAGACACCCTTGTTCAAACAACCTCAACGCGATAGAACACGATCAAACTGATTCCTCTCATCAAACCAGTCGTTGACGAGATGAATCTATAGAGAAATCAGTTTGGGTAAAGCAAGCGCTTACATTTGCCAAGTCAATAAAGATTATATATACATGGGATAGCTCACAATAACATGGCATATTATCAAATCAATGTGTGAGCTTCGAATATGAATCATTACATTATTATCTCTTTAGACCCTGAGCCCATTGAAATGAAGTAAATGATGTGCAAGGAAGTGGGAGGGAGGAGGGATTGGGGGAGGAGGGGAAACATCGTCAAAAAATGCAACGAATTCTGATTTATCATTTCGTCGGTTTTGAATCGTTTCGTCTTACTAACTACACATCTGACGATTCTTGACTTGTTTAATCCTGATCAGATGCACAGTCACCAATTATTTATTTAAGTCATTTGCAAACTCGACAATGCGTCCTGTTTTTTTTTTGTATCTGCCAATACAGAATTGGGATAGGATTCATTTTGCATTAAAAAGATTTGTCATATCCCTTAAAATGAGTAAATAAGAGTAAAAATAGCAAGTGTAGACAGTTCGTTTTCTTTTTTTTTCATGGCTGTTTTATTGTTGGTTGTTTGTTGTTATTATTATTTTGCAAATGAGTATATTAATCTCCTGTCTCACAAAAAAATGCCTCCACATTCGGTAAACGTTAGATCACGAGTATACCAGAACAATAATAATATATTTGGATCTAGTCACAAAATTTGCTTGCAGTTTGTCTTAACTCCAGATTCTCTTTCTACCTGAGAACTTTAGGGCCTTCTTTTTTCTTCTTCTCAAAACGTGTTTATGTCGAGTTGTTAGAACACTATAATAACAGTCACCTGGCGATTTACGTGTAGTTAGAACACTATAATAACAGTCACCTGACGATGTATGTGTAGTTAAACACTATAATAAGTCACCTGACGATGTAAGTGTAGTTAGACCACTATAATAACAGTCACTATGTATGTGGGGTTAACACTATAATAACAGTCAACTGGCGATATATGTGTAGTTAGAACACTATAATAACAGTCACCTGGCGATTTATGTGTAGTTAGAACACTATAATAGGGTCACCTGGATGTACGTGTAGTTAAAACACTGACACCTGACGATGTATGTGTGTGGCGATGTGTAGTTAGAACACTATAATAACAGTCACCAGTCACCTGACGATGTATGTGTAGTTAGAACACTATAATAACAGTCACCTGACGATGTATGATAGAACACTATGACGATTGTGTGTGTTAGAACACTATAATAACATTCACCTGACGATGTCATGGCGTTAGAACACTATAACAACAGTCACCTGGCGATGTACGTGTACCTAGAACACTATAATAACAGTCACCTGGCGATTTATGTGTAGTTAGAACACTATAATAACAACCTGACGATATGTGTACCTAAATCGATATAACAACAGTCACCTGGCGATGTATGTGTACCTAGAACACTATAATAACAGTCACCTGGCGATTTATGTGTAGTTAGAACACTATAATAACAGTCACCTGACGATGTATGTGTACCTTTACTATAACAACAGTCACCTGGCGATTTAGATGTAGTTAGAACACTATAATAACAGTCACCTGGTGATGAACACTATAATAACAGTCACCTGGTGATTTATGTGTAGTTAGAACACTATAATAACAGTCACCTGGCGATTTATGTGTACCTAGAAACTATAATAACAGTCACCTGGCGATTTAGATGTAGTTAGAACACTATAATAACAGTCACCTGGTGATGTATGTGTAGTTAGAACACTATAATAACAGTCACCTGGTGATGTATGTGTCAGTTAGAACACTATAATAACAGTCACCTGGTGATGTACGTGTAGTTAGAACACTATAATAACAGTCACCTGGCGATTTATGTGTACCTGAACACTATAATAACAGTCACCTGGCGATTTATGTGTACCTAGAACACTATAATAACAGTCACCTGGCGATTTATGTGTACCTAGAACACTATAATAACAGTCACCTGGCGATTTATGTGTACCTAGAACACTATAATAACAGTCACCTGGCGATTTAGATGTAGTTAGAACACTATAATAACAGTCACCTGGCGATGTATGTGAAGTTAAAACACTTAATAACAGTCACCTGGCGATTTAGATGTAGTTAGAACACTATAATAACAGTCACCTGGCGTGAAGTTAAAACACTATAATAACAGTCACCTGGCGATTTATGGGGTACCTAGGACACTATAATAACAGTCACCTGGCGATTTATGAGTACCTAGGACACGACAATAACTCTCACCTGACGATTAATATGCAAGAGTAAAAAGTTGTAATGTTTTTCAAGTCCGTCTATGAGCAATTAATTGTTGTGTTTCGCGAAAAAGTGTCTGAGATCACCGCATATGGTGGACATCGTAAATTTCGATACGCCAAGTTTCGTGAAATGCCCAAATAAGAGAAGAATACATAGAACAGAGTTTAAAAAGAAAAAAAAGTGATGACGTATTTCGACCGTGTTACCAAGAGGTTGATAGTTGAAAGCAAATAAGAGATTTACTTTGACTCTTGGGTCTGAGTCTGAATAATGACATGTGCTATCCAAAACAAGGAAATGACCGTGACTGATATATAATTGGAAAGATTACGACTACGACGACTGAGCTAAAACCGAAGTGCTGACGTGACGCATTATTCTGTCACTCTCAATGACGGAAAGCCTACGCTTTGAGCTCTTTCAGTTTCAGTCAGCGCGCCAGCGTACTTATCCATTGTTTGAATAAAGGTTCCATATTACATTGATTTATCATAGTCCAATATTGCATCCTACCAAAGACCATATAATAATGTAAGTATACGGATTTCGATCCTACTCAGTGCATATGAACCAGTGGAATCGTTAGCGCCAGCTGGTCGTAATAATCGAACTTTCGCTTTACTATTATCCTTTAAGTTTTTTAAATATTTTATGTAAATAACATAGCATAATTGTTTTATATTTTGAATTGAATTTAATTGAATACATTTTTTTTGTCTACGAAGGGAAATTTGTTTATATGATATGCTGCTTCATACAATATCATGTCAAAAGCTTTCATGTTAATCTTGTCAACGTTTTAATGATGTTAAGTTCATATAGGTTATTTACACAATGGGAGAGATCATATGCTATAAAAAAAATCATTTGTTTCTTCTTTTTTTTGTATTTAATATTTTTATTATTATTTCTATTATTATTATTATTATTATTATTTTATTAGTATTATTATTATTATTATTATTATTATTATTATCATCATTATTATTATTATTATTATTATATTATTATTATTATTATTATTATTATTATTATTATTATTATTATTATTATTATTATTACATTTGTATTATTATCATCACCATCATCATCATCATTATTATTATTATTATTATTATTATTATTATTATTATTATTATTATTATTATTATTCTAATCATTACTCTTAGGTGAATAGCGCGGGAGTGGCACGGGTACTCTTAAATCCCCTGTGAACTGTGATTGACGTACCCGAGTTTACAATACAATCAATTGATATCGTCCATTAGTCAGATCGATGGTTGACGTCACCGATAGCAGTAGAAGTAGTAGTAGTAGTAGTAGTAGTAGTAGTAGTATAGTATCATAGAGATCTGCAGCCAGCTGCCCATTCGTGGCGGTACCAATCCGCCCACGCCACGCTATGGCAGTGAGATAATATTAATACCTTCGAGTCAATACCATCGGCGCCCACACTTAACGACGCCTAGGCTACCTTGCTGCTGGCAGAGTTTTATGGCCAACAAACCAATAAACTGGGACTGATTCCTGAGAGTTTCAAGGCATGCCAATATCAATAATACTATGTCAGAATTGTTTACTATCAATCTTCATCTCCGTAACCCTCATCCCAAAACACTGATTCCTGGGAAATCGTGGGCTCGGAATTAAACTGCACATTTGATGATTTTTTTTTGAGCTATAAGAAGAGTTATCAGCAGATGCGGGTGGAGATGAACAGGACAAAGAGGTGACTGACAGTGGGTTGAGAGTGGAGATGAACAGGACAGAGAGGTGACTGACAGTGGGTTGAGTGGAGATTGGGGGTGGAGGGAGATGAACAGGACAAAGAGGTGACTGACAGTGGGTTGGGGGTGGAGATGGACTGAACAGATGAACAGAGAGGGTGACTGACAGGACAGAGAGGTGTGGGTTGGGGGTGGAGATGAACAGGACAGAGAGGTGACTGAGAGTGGGTTGGGGGTGGAGGTGAACAGGACAGGACAGGTTTCTCAGTGGGTTGGGGGTGGAGATGAATTTCTTTGAGAACCCACATTAACAACTAAGGTCATCTGAGAGTTGGTTTTCTTTTTGCGGGTGATGAGATCTTAGAGTTTTGCCCTGACTGAGATTGTAACAGCTGAGAGTGGGTTGGGGTGGAGATGAACAGAGGGATCTTTAACATGCAAAGAACATTGTGAGATGAACAGGATAGGATCGACCATGGGTTGGGGGTGGAGTCCTTTGGGGGTGGAGGTGAACAGGACCTCCTTTTTTATCGTGGAGTCTCCGATTGGACTAGATGTTAATCCATCTAACAGAATCAAGAGATGGGTTTTTGACTTGAGTTGGGGGTCTATGAAAGGGGAACAACTTGAGAAAATTGCTCAACTTGTCGGGCATGTACCCATGACGTTTTCGTTGAGACAGGTGACTGACCCTTAACATCTGAACCATCGAGTCCCCCGTGACTAAGAGTTGGGGGTGGAGATGAACGGATGCGGTGGGGGAATGAACAGGGGGGTGACTAAGGGCAAAATGGAGAGGGACCGCCGTCGAGATTACAACAACCCATTTGGGAGCGACCAGAGAGGTGACTGGTTCGAATCCCCGTCCGAGCAGATGTTTCTACCCTTTCCTGTCGACACGACAACGAAATGGGCAGCTACATCTGTTCTCACTTGGCGAAGATGTTAAAGCTGGGTGTTGAGAAAATTGCAATTGGCAAACTACAACGACAATAATATGCCGCATGCCTCGAAACCTCAGGACTCAACTCCTGATGACCTTTCGTTCAACTTTGAATATGAGTACATCTGGACCTTTATTTTTACCAATATAGTACAAAATGGCTTGATACATGTTTCTACTTTTCTCTCTCTCTCTCTCTCTCTCTCTCTCTCTCTCTCTCTCTCTCTCTTTCTTTCTCTCTTGGCGAAAGTCTCTCAATAAAACTCTCATCTCTCTCTCTCTCTTTCTCTCTGATCTCTCTCAACTTTGAATATCTCTCTCTCTCTCTCTCTCTTTGTATAGTACAGAAATGGTTGTATCTCTCTCTCTCTCTCTCTCTCTCTCTCTCTCTCTCTCTTATCTCTCTCTCTCTCGATTGGACTCTCTTAATCCTCTACTCTCTTCTCAAGAGATGGGTCTCTCTCTCTTTGTAAGAAAACACAGAAAAATTCTCTCCCTCTCTCTCTCTCTCTCTCTCCCCCTCTCTTCCCTTCTCTCTCTCTCTCTAAGAGGATACTGCGGTCTCTGGGACCTCTCGCTTACTCTCTCTTGGGAGCGACTCTTTCCTCCCTTCCCTCTCTCTCTTTCTTTCTCTCTCACTCAACTCTCTCTCTCTCTCTCTCTCGAAAGTAAAGCTCTGGAAAGCTCTCTCTCTCTCTCTCTCCCTCCCCTCCCTCCCTCTCTCTCTCTCTCTCTCAACTCCCTCCCTCCCTCCCTCCTCTCCTTTCCCTCTCTCCCTCCCTCCCTCTCTCTCTCTCTTCCTCTCTCTCTCTCTCTCTCTCTCTCTCTCTCTCTCTCTCTCTCTCTCTCTCTCTCTCTCTCTCTCTCTCTCTCTCTCTCTCTCTCTCTCCTCCCTCATTCACTCACTCTCTCTCTCCCTCTCTCCACAGGCCCTTCAAAAAGTTTCTCTGAATGATGAGAGCGTTGGCTGCCTGCATTGAATTTTTATTCTTCATTATTTTCTTTGTAAAAGGTTTCTTAAATTTGATGATTATTCAAGACTTTCAGTGACATATTATATCTGTATTCAAGTTGATTCGTGAAAACAAAACAAATCCGATAACATAAACTGAATTTTCCTACGACCACACGGCTAAAAAAAAGATTACAGAGGATAAAGGAAATAGCGTTTTGTTTAAGGAAAACATTGGATAATGAAAGCATAACACATTTGAATCACTTCCGTTTTGTTCAGGCCACACCCACTGTCACTAATTTGTTGCACATGCTTTAGTTGTTAATTTGTTTTGCTTCACTTTCAGATTTTTAAACAAAAAAGGGGAGAGGGGAATGTTTATTCATGTTGTTTTCATCACGCTATTGTTTACTTGTTTCAGGGTGGGTTTGTTGCGTGTTGTTTCACACAGTGCGTTTGTTATTGTTGGGTTTGTTTTGTTGTTGGTTTGTTTTTTGTTGTTGTTTTGTTTCGGGGAGGGGGTGTTGTTTCAGGGAGAGGAGTGCGTTCATATTTAAAGCTTAAGGGAGGGATCACTTCGAGTTTGTGTTTCATTTTTTAAATTTCAATCCTTTTCCTCCCCTGAATCCAATGATTATTTTGATAAAAACACGATTTTCTAAAGCTGCATAAAATAACGTAAGTTATTACTCGATTATCGAGTCTTATTTCGTTTTGATTAGCTCCACCCTTACAATCAGCCAAAGCAGTTGACATGACTCAGCAGCCTTTGAACGGCACACAGTCGTTCTGTTCTCCCTTTTTCTCCCTTAACGTTCTGCGCGTTTGTGTGTGTCTGTGTGTGTGCACATATGAGTGTGTGCGCACACGGCCTTATCTGCGTGTGTATGGCTTGGAAAACGTTGCCCATAATATACAATTCATCCAACTGAAAATAGAATAGATAACAGGGCCATTGGTTGACTACGGTACCATTAGCTCTTCTCAATTGAGTAAATTTGGACGTGTTTTGCACTGACACTGACAGTTTTTACGTTCGTTTCATTTAATGTCGTAATGGGGGGGGGGGTCTTACTGTTACCGTGTCTCCAATTCATGAAAATCACAGCAATGGACCCATCTTTTCTCGAGACCATGTTTTGCGTGGATCGATTTTTATGAAAATATTATCCAGAAACGATGCGACCACACAGCAGTACGACCTTCAGATTCTTCGATATTGGGTTGGTAAATCGTGTGTCACGGTTGGATAAGATTCGGTGTGAACACATTCTAGGGAAAAAGTGCATGTACGTAAGCTCCGAGGTAAGGCTAGGGAAAGCAGAATGAGATAGTGCGGTTTTGTGAAGAGAAGGGATGTGGAATGCATTGGACAGAAGATGTTGTGGATGGCAGGAGGGAGAGGGGGAAACCAAAGCAACAATATAATTTAAGGATATAAACGTAGGAGGACATGAAGATCGTTGGTGCAAGGGATGGGGACGAAGGGGATAGGTCAAAGTGGAAGAAGGATGATCTGCTGTGGCGACCCCTAACGGGAAAAGCCTAGCAATTTCTGGAGCACGGAGCATCGTGCGTGACACTATCGTCATCGCCAAGGGCAACGGTGAACAAAACTCCAAATAAACAACTTGAAGATTCATCAAGGTCAACACCAACTTCAGATACGACAACAACATCTTACACTTACACCAAAAGCAGCGGCCGAACAGTAATTCCACCTTTTCTATACAGAATTCAACACAGACATTAAACTATCGACGAACTTGAATAGAATTCGAACATGGAACAAAGAAAATTCGAAAAGTTGACATATTGAAGATTTAGGTTGTTAGACACTCAACTTTGGACATCGAAAAGGAAACCTGATAAAGTAATAGACACCAGTTCTCTTAAAAGG